>CM057161.1:28075576-28170553 GCA_029962745.1 Echinometra lucunter | reverse complement strand
TGCTACTACTGCTACTACTGCTACTACTGCTACTACTACTGCTACTACTAAATATGATGATGATAATATGATATTGATATAGCTTCATATTCACCACGGAATTCTGAACTTATTTCTGAACTTGATGGTGCTGCTATGGTCATGTACTTTGAATAAAATATAGTATAATTAAACTCACACCATAGAAAAAAATGTGTTTCATCTTGATTCTTTAATTAAACATGCGTTATGAACATCGAAGTGCACATTATACACACAAAGAAAAAAAAAGGTGCACTCTTGCACCCTTCAAATGCAACACTGGGAGCACTTTTTAGGATGCAAATTTGCACCTTTTACAAGCTTTTTGCACCTTTAAAGGGTGCAATTAGCGGCAATTCGCACCCTAAAGGGTGCAGTGTTGCACCCTTTTAGAAAATGTGTAAAGTTGCACCTTATAGGGTGCAAACAGGCATTTCAGGGTGCAAACAAGAACAAAAAGATGCATTTTTGCAGTTTTGCACGTTTTTTTCGTCCGGGGTGCAAGATTGCACAGAAAAAGGTGCAGCCAGTGTTGCATTAGGGCGCAATTTTTTCTTAGTGTGTAGAGTCGCTTCCAGAGAAAAAAAAAACGAAAAAAAGACAAGAAAATGTATCATGGACGTGGAGGCCATGTGCGAATGGGCTCCAAGACTGAACTAAATCATTGTAAATACTTTGCAGTAAACCAGCTGATATATTTATTTTCTTCTTCTTGAACAGTCGTATGTAAACTAAGGGCAGTGGCACAATCACCTGATTCTTTGAATAATGAATGCAATTTAATCAACCTTTATTAATTCGAAGCTTTTAACCTAGTTCTTCTCATCGAGTATGATTAGCGGGATAAACCAATGCATTCTACAAAAGCTTATCGCTATCACCCATGCAGTGTATCACATTTGTACGCCCACTTTCTTTCGTTCCATTAACGTTTTCAGCCTTTCATCTCTTTTCTTCTTTTCCTTTCCACCTCCCCGAGATCTTAGGCTTAGGGTGTATTCATGTTCACTGGTAATCAATATTAATGATATAATCACCATTATGATGATGATGATGGTGATAATGATAAAAATACATCTTCTTTACCCAGGGTAGCCTCTCCGGAGATAATATTACCCTACTCATCTTATTTTACGGCTTCGGTAGTGCTCATATGCATTTGAATCCCGTACCTCTTGGTACTCACTCCGAAGGCTTTTCCACAAGTCCATCAAACCTCTACTATCATGGTAATTATCTAAGGATATCCTCTAAGCTATGGTTTTAGAAAATGTGCCCTCCGATTTTTATATCAGGTTTGGAGTAATTTATACGACTTAATGATTAAACGACGCAACGGCGCCCTGCAGCATAATATTGTTCCTGTATGTTATATGTTTTTTTTTTTTTTAAATCATGTACTGATATTGAGCACTGCGATTAGTTTATCTCGCCTTCTCTCACTATCCATCGCTAAGTTTTGTAAATCATACTCTCAAAATGGTTTTTCTTTCTCTCGATAGCCTATAGCCATAACCGTATCTCATAAAATGAGGCTTATCATATTTCAACTAATTTCTTTAGAATACTGCATCAATGTTACTCTCCACTCACTGGCGTAAATCCGTTTTGAGGAGGGGGGGGGGGGATGATCACCTTTTCCGCCGATTTTTTTTCCCCGTAAACTCACACTTAAGTATACACACACACGCCCTCATTCACCCGCGCACATCCCACAAACATATGATATTATTGTTTTGCGAGCGAGCGAAGCGAGCGAGCGAAAAATAACCACTATTATTGTTTTTAAGACCATTTCAAACAAAGATTCCACCATATGACCGTCAAAAAAAAATGACATCCAAAAAAAAACCAGTAATTGATTAATTACAAAATCATTTTTTCCTTAAAATGAGGCGGGATGTTTGTACACACCATCCCCCCTCTCGAAAAAGTGGAGGGATATATCCCCCCCCCCATCCCCCCGGGATTTACGCTAATGTCTCCACTAATATTTCGAAAGAACAGGAATGACATTTCTGGTTGATCGATAGGTTCCCAGGTATGTCTCATTAATGTTGATCAAGGTGCCTCAGAAAAAACGCAAAGAGATTTTGATTCTTAATGATAATTCGTAAGTTGTGATTTTAACTAGAAATGATGAGTTTGATAGGATACGTTCACTAGAAAGTTTTGTCATGAAATGCATTTAAAACAATTGGTACGGATTTGAGATTCATGTAAATTGACGCTATTCAAATCGCTTTCCAAAAACATTTGAAAATGATAAGTCTTACAAAAACTTTGTGGTTTAAGCTTGGATCCTGTATTGATATTCACACAAAGTTCAGGAAATAAAATCAAATAATATTACTAGATCATCTAAGATATCTCAAGACAGTTGATCACGTATCTTTCAAAATATTAAAGATAAACTGGAGTTCTGGTCATGCAATTATAATGTAAAACTGTTCCCAAGAAATTGAGAAGGTTAGATGAGCTGTACATAAGATATTCACGAAATTTCCCCAATAGGCTTGCACTGCACATAGAAACGAGTATATGGAACCACACACAAATCTGACATGATTGCTAGGCCATAACTATTTCTGGACATATTTCCAGTATGAGGGTATTGGAAGAGCAATCCTTTATAGGGGACCTGTATACTGTTGATGTTCTTCCAACTGACTAAAAGAATGAGAAAGCTCAAAAATATTTATTTTTCACCATTTCCAGCACTAAGGTACTAAAGTTTTACTTTTAACAATCAAAATTTCGATGTATTTTATCTGAGACACCCTGTCCCTCGCTTTCAAAATTTCCCATCGGGTAAATTGCATTCGATTATGTGAAAAAGCGTATGTACTAGTAATTTGATGTTGGAACATCACTATCATAATGACCCGCTAACAATAATTTAAGGGACTATAGCTCGGGAGACACTAATGGATGAGTCGTGAACATATGTGTTTGCATGCTTCTTCATCTTTTTCGTTTAGATCTATAGAGCAATAACTATATAATCGTAAGGTTGAAGGCTGCAAGATATTAGAATCTACATATATCTGTCTGAAAAATACTTATTTAAAAAAAAATCGGAGTTTATCAGCTGGACACATGTAATGAATTTCTAAATTTTTGTTTTCAAACATTGATTATGAACAGTTTCATGTAGTAGGCAATTGAATTATCCCGTTTTGTAAGAAAAAGAAACAGAAAAGGAAATACCAAAAGTGTAGTTTTAACGATGAAGGAAAGGCACATTGAATACAATATGGAATCTATGATTCTTTCTTGATGCCTAAAAGGGGAGGATTGTCAGGCCCTGGGGAATTTATAGCTCCCCCGACTGACCGCTCGATATGTTGGCCAGAAGGCCAGTCAATCTGTTTTCTGAGAATCAGTTACATCGAAATTCCCCGACCGAAAGAGCTTAAGAGGTGCTCTGCCACACCCTCCTACCTCTCAATCCAATGAAAGGTCTTGAGAGGTGCCTTCCACACCCTCGCTGCCCCTCCATCCAATGAAAGGTCTTGAGAGGTGCCCTCCACACCCTCGCTGCCCCTCAATCCAATGAAAGGTCTTAGGAGGTGCCCTCCACACCCTCGCTGCCCCTCAATCCAATGTAAGGGCTTAGGAGGTGCCCTCGCTGCCCCTAAGTCCAATGGAAGGTCTTGAGAGGTGCCCTCCCACACCCTCGCTGCCCCTCAATCCAATGAAAGGTCTTGAGAGGTGCCCTCCACACCCTCGCTGCCCCTCAATCCAATGAAAGGTCTTGAGAGGTGCCTTCCAGACCCTCGCTGCCCCTCCATCCAATGAAAGGTCTTGAGAGGTGCCCTCCACATCCTCGCTGCCCCTCAATCCAATGAAAGGTCTTAGGAGGTGCCCTCCACACCCTCGCTGCCCCTCAATCCAATGTAAGGGCTTAGGAGGTGCCCTCGCTGCCCCTCAGTCCAATGGAAGGTCTTGAGAGGTGCCCTCCACACCATCGCTGCCCCTCAATCCAATGAAAGGGTTTGAGAGGTGTCCTCCCCCACCCTCGCTGCCCCTCCGTCCAGGTACTGCAGGATTGAGATTGTGAGATTTACTTAAGTCAGAGGTAGCTATTTGGAGCACGCATCCCAATGTCATGTTTAGTCTGTATCATGTCACCAGAGTCATAAAACAACCCGTCTCTGGAAACCCTCGATGTCCCTATCATTCCTAGCTCAATCGGCTGCGAATGAGGATGAATCGAAATACGACTAAGCCCATGAAATGAGTGTCCAAGGCGAGCAGAAAAAGAAAACCATTACCAGGGAAACGATGATTCATTTCTCTAATCAGCGAGTCTGAAAGAGCTGGTGGAACTTGTCAGATTCAATACTATACTGGTACTAAAAAAAACAACAACAACAACTCCCACACAAATTAAACTTTTCTCCAGTGCCCCCCCCCCCCCCGTGTAAAATATCATTATACTGGGTTTGCCACTGCAGAAAGAATATTTATATCGTAAATATTCCTGGATGAACTTAACTGTCTCGTTAAACTGTATTATTTACTATAGACCCCGTCTAACATCAAGAGAATGATTATTCACAGTCAGACAATAACTAATGTAACCCATACAAAACAAGACAAAGTCTGTGTAGGCCTCACAGTATCCCTGTTAAAAAATCCTTGGACGCAAGGGGCATCAAGAACCTATTAGGTAGGGGGAGGAGGTTGCAACAAAGCTGCCAGAACGGAAAATGAACAGTCTTCAAGATTATTAGATTTTCCTCACATTATAAAAATCAAGATACATAAACAAAACAAATAGAAAAAAAAAACCTTTTTATTCCCTGTTTCTCTGTCTCTATTCTCCCCGTCCCCTTTCTCTTTCTCCCACTTTTTGCCAACTTGCCATTTTTAGATGTGGAGGTTCTTATCTTACGACTTTTTGCCAACTTGCCATATTTAGATATGGCGAGGTTCTCATACATCACCACTGCATTGCGTGCTTCCTTTCATTTTACACCATTTATTGTTCTTAAAGATCATGTGGAAATATCAACCATCTTCATTTCATTCTCCAATCAGTCATGTTATTGCCCTCACATAATCCATCGACCTACATACGTAGTTAATTGCCAATCGATCAATCTATAATATTTTGTTATTTCATTCCTATGACTGTCCACATTGGCGTCTGCTGTTTCTACTCCAATGCTCTGGGCTCGATGGCTCGATTTAAATTGAAAGGATGGCGATCCATAAATATGACTGCTTAGACTTTCCCAGCTTCAGAACTCTTCTAGAATAGTCTTTTTTTTCCTTTGAAATTAATCTTTTTTTTTAACTCTTGGGGCTCTTAAAAATTATTTTCAATCGCACATTACATTCCTGAGGCAGATTTATACCAAAGCATCTATGAAAAAGTGTCTTTTTGAGTTTCAAAAGAGATCTGCAAAATGATCTACAGCACTGGTCGACAGTGGTCGTGATATCCTTTGTTTGTTTGTTTGTTTGTTTTTGTAAAGTAATTAATATCCCGTTGGTATTTTTTTTCTACGAGGCCATTAACCCATTAGAACTCGTCAATCTAATTGGAAGTAACAGATTAAATTACAAACAATAGGAGTCCATATATACCAATATGCCTTCTCATCTGATCAACCTATATCCCTTTCAAAGGATTAAAGGATAACGTGATGATGGGTTTCGCGATTAATGAAATCAGCGACCGTTTGCCTTCTACTGCGAGATATAAATGGGTTTATAGAAGACAGATCATTTCTATATTGTTACTTGTTAGCTCGTTTATTATGACAGAAGTGAAACTGATGCATCATACGCGCACGTTCTGGCATTATGCAGCTGTCAGTATAAGCTTTCCAATGAGAACAGAGAGAGAGAGAGAGAGAGTGCAAAGTCACGGGCTTTGCATATATGAATCAGGAATTGGGAAGTTCACTTTTCTTCATTTATATACATTTCGTAACAGTCAACAACATGGGCAGCACAGCAGAAAAGTCCTTTTATTATTGTTATTCATTTAAAAACATTTTTTTTTAACTAAAGGCAAGAAGATTCGATAGAACGCAGTAGATTTTGGTCTACTGTCTCTTATACAGTCATACAGATTTTTGGCGAATATGGAAGTTGTAAAGGAAAGATTGGTTTATTTGATTTTAATGTCAACTTGATTCATTTAATATTCATTTGAATTATCAATTTAAATTTAAAGGCATTATTGACAACTAAATCGAATAATAATCTCTTCAAGAATCGATTGCGTGATTTTCACAAAATCGTCTGCATGTTTAAGACTTATTGCTAAGATGATCCTGGGCATGCAGACGTACTGACAGTTCAGACTTACATCACCAAGATCACAAAAGACACGTTGCAAACCAAGAAGATTAAAACTCTCTGCGATGCATGAAATTCTCAAAATTTCTCGAAAGATTTCTCCTTGAAAAGGGTCAATATTTTCTTATTCTGTTGTACCAGCAAAGAGATCCATGTATGTTCGCTAGTAAATTAGCTGATTGCTAGACATCTTTTCTTTGGTTCACGTGGCTTAGTTGGATGTGTGGTATTTCTACATGGGTTTGGTACTTACCAGTTTCTTCGCTATCACAACGGAGAGCTTTAAAGCTTTTAATCCAATTTTACAAATGAAACTGATCTGCAAAGCAAACAAAAGAGACAGAATACACAAAGTTATTATTAATCGTTCATTTTTCGTGGAAAAAAAACCCTTCTAGGCAGGCGAAAGTAAATTCGATATAAAGTTTAAGGGTGAAACTTGATCAGGTCAATTCAGTGCACACTTAGAATTAAAGGTTCAATTTTGCACCCTAAATACAACACTGGCAGCACCTTTTTGGGTGCAATCTTGCACCCTACATGAAAAAGGTGAAAAGATGCAACATTTTGTACTTCTTTGCACCCGGAAATGCCCATCTGCACCCTTAAAGATGCAACTTTGCAAATTAAGGGTGCGGAATTTTTTGCATTCAAAAGGGTGCAAATTTGCACCTTCCCTCAAGGGAATGCTTCTTAGCTTTCAAAGTTGTACCTACAAAGGAGCTCCCAATCATGCCAATGTTGCATTTAAAGGGTGCAAGATTCAACCTTTTTTTTTCTTAGTGTGTGGCATATTTATCTGTTGGTAAAAAAAAAAACTATCAAGTACTTCCCACCTTATCTCACTTTACTGATGTTAACTATCAACCTATTTATCATGATTATCCTATGCAAAATGCTATCATTTTGAAAGAATTAATGTCTTCATAACATTAAGTTTTGCACGATCACGGTAATTTTTCCAGGATGAAAAGGTTGAAACTTTGTGCTTGATATGCCAGTTTAATACATATATCAGTGTATAAACACCAACCCATTCAGTCAGACCTTAAAACCAGAACTAACGTTATGATGCTTTTTACGGACATCAGGATATCGGCCAATAATTTACAAAATGAGAATTACCACGGTTTTCAGTGGGTACCATCTAAAATATGGCTGGAATGTGTGAATAGGGTGTTTTCCTATGATTCTTTTATATTTCTATCACTTTGATGGAAAAAATCAATTGTGCACGGTATGATATCGTGTAGTTTGACAAGTGTCGCGGAAAATGACTCACTTTATAGCTTGTTCATAATCTCATAGAAATGATTATACGGCTTCTTCAGAAAGGTTTGAATAATAAATGAACGAATGAATGAATGACAAAAATAAATAAATAATTGTTATCATTAGAATAAATATAAACAGATAAATTGATAGATAAACAGATAAATGGATAAATAAATAAACTCGGAACCCGATAAATGTTCAAGTAACAGAAAGCTTACAATGATGTTTCTCTTACACAAATGCAATAGAACCATTATGTGAATAAAATACTGTTGTAGACATCATTGCGTCAAAAGATAAACATGTACATAACAATGAACGTCTCTCAGACCGGATAAAAACTGATCGATAATGAAATATAAGGTGTGTCCTTCTGTTCTCCCATCTCGTCTTCACTGGCTGTAGATATATTAATCAAGAATATTGTGATCATCATCTGTTTCTTCCCGACTATAGCTGTTCATTGATTCTTACATCATATGGCCAGTTACACAATAAGCATGATAAGGGGCAGATCCAGGGCAGAGTCATGGGGTCACGACCCCTTTTTCATTTTTTGTTACTAGTAATAGTAATTATCAGGAATTAAACCCTTCTTCTTGTTTTATGCTTAGTGACATTGTGCACTTGTGTATTATCATTAAATTTCGTCATGGTGCGTTTTTGTTGTTGTTTGTTATGAGTGTTGATTCTCAGAACTTACACACTCCGCCCCCTCCCCCCCCCCCCCCCGACAATTTACGAGGTCCACCATTGGCAATACGGTTTCTTTCTCTTTTCCCTTGCACAAAAACAAACAGAGATACATACGCATTGTGACGTCATGATTTCAACTCGCCGCTCTACATGTTGGGAATTTTTTACCCAAATTCGTGTCTGGTGTCTAAAAGATCATTTCGAGTACTGTTCATGCAATTTTCAGAGTGACAGAAATTCGCTATATAGGTTCATTACATTGGAAAGAAAAATGACCATAACATTAATGTGTAATGCTCATATTTTGAATTCGATAAAATTTCAAATATTCAACTAGTGAAGTGAGTGCATCGCGGTGAAAATTTACTGGATGTTATTCTGTATTGGAGGTAGTGTATACTAGATAAAAGGAAAGACTGTATGTTATGAGGTTTTTAATCAGTAAAGATTAAAGGAAAAAATAACTCAATCTTGATAATTGTGGGAAACGATACAGAACACTGGACACCACATATAGGTCTACGGGACTACACAAACATACCGCGCCAGAATTTGATTGACAAGCTTTAAAATGTCATTACATAGAACACTTCAGAAGAAATCCTTTCCAAGAGACGTTCTTCGACATGAGAATTCAAAAATACTAATTGTACATATTACTCTTGGCGTTTCTTATTCTTGTGACTTTTATTTTACATAGGAAAAAAAATGAAGTAAAGCTGGGAGGTGCTGATGGGGAAAGGAAGCTTATGTCTTTTATGCTACTCTGTTGATGAATGTATAATCACTGATAATGGTAACAGTCAATGGGAAGGTTGTGAATGAGTCATACAGGCGCCATAAAAAGCACATAATCTGCTAATCTGTATGTGCCTTGAGCATTATCTACAGATGGATATGTTGCGCTTTATAAATATCAATATTATCTCTCTCTCTCTCTCTCTCTCTTCCTTCCCCCCCCCCTCTCTCTCTCTCTCTCTCTCTCGCTCTCTGCCTCCCCAGTATATGTTTCTCTCCTCTGTATGTCGTCTAAGCTCTGCTTCTCATTCCGTCTATGCATGTCTCCATCATAGGCTCTAGTCTTTTCGGATCGACTTTGGACCTTTCACGCTGCAACTTTGCACCCTAAGAAGCTTTTTGCACCTTTAAGGGTGCAATTAGCTCTTTAGAAAAGGTGCAAATTTGCACCCTCTTGAATGCAAACATTTCTGCACCCTTAAAGGTGCAAAGTTGCACCTTTTAGGGTGCAAACGGGCATTCTCGGGTGCAAATAAGAACAAAAAAATCTTTGCACCTTTTTCATGTAGGGTGCAAGACTGCACCCAAAAAGGTGCTGCCGGTGTTGCATTTAGGGTACAAACTTGAACCTTAGTGTATTCAAAGGATGTTTCTTACCCATAATTTTGTTAATAAGTATGGTGTCTTTTCATTAGTCTTTCATATCTGGTAAAAACAGTGAAAAGCATTTAGGGTGCAGTCAAAACGTACTATAAAAGCTTGTATACGAAGTGCAAGCGCACAACCAAAATGAAAAAAAAAATGATTTCAATAATTCTGCATAATATGATTTGAATACACATTCTATCAATTTCATAGAGTTTACATATTTTTTCTTCTCTTGCTTCATGCATTACAAAACCGTAGCGTGTATAATGTGTGATCTATCTATGAAAGGATTCTTTAGCTACCCCTTTCTCTGTTTCTATTCATATTTCTTTAAAAATTCTTGCTCTAAAAATTGCATGATTTTAATGAGTAACCTTCAGTTATAAGTATATTATATTTACAAACTTATCCACGTGTGAAGACTAATATGCCTAGTTAATAACACACCTCTCATTCTCTCCATCTCTCCCATTCTCAATTTCATCCTCTTTTTCTTCTCCATCTTTCTCTCTGTATCTCTTACCACATCGACCTCTAATCCTAGTCTCCCAAGGCGAAGATTTCCATTTAAACGTTTCTGTAGATCTTCACACTTTGGAATGGCTTTGCGCTCACTTCCTCTTTATTTGTAATGAGATTCAATCCTCTTAAAGGTTTTCCCATTATGGCAGACGTCAGCGACGCACGATGTAAAGGCGGGAATGAAACTACTCTATTAGCAATACTAATTATTATTTGGTTGAAGTCTGTGTAATGGTGTTTGCATGTATAAATAAAACATTGTTGGGGAGTGATTGTATTTTGACAACAGTCAGTCTGGTAGGGGAGCAGAATCTTTAACAGAATCGCATAAAATATTGTGGGTTTTTTTTGTTTTTTTGCATAAACAGCTAATTTTAGACACATCACTATCGTGTACTCTGAGTGAAAACTGTAAAAATAATTTTAAACACTGTATTCCGGACGTCAACATGTCTTTCGTAATAGAGAAAGAAACTGAAACTAGCAAAAACAGTAACACGTGCACTTTCTGGACTGTTGTGTTACTAGAAATGCAAAGTGCAGAGAGGAAAAGATGGAACAATGAAACTGGATCATGAATATGTGCATTACTATACTTTCAGTTAAGTTGGGCACATAAATAATATTGACAATAAACTAAACTAAACTTATATATACTTTTACTTAAGCTTGTACTTATATATAAGTTTACACCTGGTAAAAAGAAACAATGCTTCTTTTTACCACTTCAAATATTCGTGCAAACTTTCCTCCCCTGAAGGACAAACAAGTTTGTTCTCTGCTTTACGTATATAAATTATTTTATATACATTAATAAATTAAAATCATTTCAGGCATACCTGTGTATGACTGTTAATACCTGGGTACCTGATAGGGTCTATTCCTTGAATGCACAAAGCGCTAAGGTTGCTCGACCTAAAGCCGGGGTCACAATAGCCAAAGTCGCATAGAGACGTCATAGAGACGTCATATCACAATCTGATACGTGCTATATAAATGGTATTTTGTTATTGTTATTATTATTTTCTTCATCATTCTTAATGTTGTTATTAATTTTATTATTACTATCATTATTAATTATAAGAATGCGTGTCGTGATGAATGTGAAACAAACTGCTTTCCTTCCAGGTGTACATGTATAAGCTTTGAAGCTTAATTGAACATGTATCTTACAACCACACTGTAAAAACGCTGTTTGAATTAGCGATGTTTAAAATTGTGTTGTTTAAATTTTGAGCAATATTGTTTAAAATACATACCCTGTATCGTAAACATACCTTGTTGAAAGCATCGAGTGAATTTCCAATGATATTGTTTAACAGTTTTAAACAATATCCTTGGAAATTTGCTATAAAATATTAAACAACAAACTGTTTAAAGTTTAAACAACATTAGTTGTGTAATATAGTTTAAACAATAGTTGTTAGAGTGACTGGCTTAAACAGTTGCTTAAGACTTTTAAACAGTTGTTTAAAATATTTTTTACAGTGCAAGGATGGCACGGATTTTGCAAAGATAAACGGTTTTACCGCTTGAAAAAATAAACAACCACTGAAAACATAAATTCATTTTAAAAGGAGAGAGGCTTTCATAGATCACTCACCAGGATGCGTTGCATGGGTTTTATTACAGGACGCACTTAAACATCTATTGAGAATAAACACAGATCACTATAAATTTGATTCAAGATGTGTTTGATGCTTGAAAGACAAAATACTTCATGTTTGTTCTTTACTGAGTCTCTGAGGGTTTTTATCCTTCTACTCTGGTTTCTTCATTCTGTTTTCATCTTACTAATTGTTTAGATTTTGTAGATTAATTGCCACAAGTAGATAATGAGTTGTCGTCTGGATGCAATGAATCTGCATGTCAATGAAAGACGGTAATGATATTCTTGAAAAATGGAACAACCTCACAATGTTCAAGATTCATTAAGTTCCAGGGGTATCTTCTTCTCCATTGGGATAACATATATCACTATCATTACAGAAAGTTCAGCATAAGATTTGTATTTATATCAAGAAGTGTGAAAACAAACTCTGACCATGCTGACCGGTCCAGAACCCATTATTATCACAGGGTTCAAGATAGTTGGAGGTCATTTCCATTATCTTTATCAACAAATTTAAACCATCTCGTGATCTGGAGGTGGACGCAGGGTGTTCCTGATCCAGTTACCACCCATGATTACACACGGACTGCCTGACTTAACAAGTGCACGTCATTTACCTGTTTTAGGCTATAATCCCCCAAATATATTTAGTACTTATTCACATCTTAATCTTATCATGGACCTTTGAATGGCTTATATACGTTAGACCATTTCATTTTCCCGTTAATCCAGTGATGATTTAAGAGAGGGGGGGGGGGGTGGGTGCAGAAGGCAAGCGTCATTTGCAATAGTTGTTATAACTTACATGATCATTACACATTTTAGTTCCAACAGTTCATATCAGTTCATCGTTGTCAAGCCGCAGTTTAAAGAAATGTATCCCCAAGGCATGTACTAATGATAATAGGATGACAATTGGGTTTTATTTACCCAGGGTAGCCACATTAGTATCATTACTGCTCTTCCTGCGGGCTCTGATATTATTATTACCCCAGCAATGCCAGGTACCCATTTCATACACCTGAGTCGAGAGGAACACAATGTGAGCCGACATGTAGGCCTACCTCTATTGTAAATACGGTGCATCATACCATACCATAAAATAATTCTTGAATAAAAGCAACATATTTTGATTGATCAGATATAGTCAAGGTGTAAAAAGAAGGAAGGAATGAGAGTGAACTGTTTGAAATTCTGGGCCCCGTTGCATAAAACTTACCATTTATGGTAACTCTTCCATCAGTGGTAACTACCATGGTAACATTGCTCAACAGCAAATCAAATTCAAGGTTTCCATGGAAGTTACCATCAACTGTATAAAAGTTTTATGCAATGGGGCCCTGATCTTGAAAATATGTTTAAAGATCAGTGTAATTTTTTCAACACTTAAGAGTTTATTGAGTATTTTCCACAACTTTGCTCTGCAATGACGCTCCTGGATAAAATCTGTTCTTTTTTTTAAACTCGAGGCAACACTATATTCAAGGTTAAGAAGAGATCACAACAATCAATGTTCTCTTTCCGGTGTTGTACTCATGTGATGACATTGTAATTCCCATAGCACTAATCATTTCTCAACCCTTGTCCTTATGGCATAGGTCATTTGTGGTTGATAGAGCGTATATGCTTGTACTCATTAACACAGGTTCATGGCGACATTGATCCAACTCATCATACAGTTGACTGGCAGACGTACTTTGAATGATCGTTTTTAAGAGGCAAGGTCTAGATTTTAAATCACAGGCGAACTTGTAAGCAAGTGCTGTCGCATTTAAAGGGGATATCATACGGAAAGATATAGGCACCTTAAATTCTTAGAACACAGAATATCAAGTATTGTGATATTGTTATGTCAAGTCATGTTTATGACTTCATTGATTTCATGAGAATGATAGTTAATTTATATATTATACATTACATTATCTAAGCACTTTACATATAATTATCATTACCCCGTACATTGGATTCAATCTGTGTTGCACGAATTAAGTGCACCATTTCCACTCCCTGGGGAGTTTTCCTGGAGGCGCCATTTTACCAGCGCACACAATCATGTCCATCCAACTACAGTCATGGACGTTCGTACCCATTACCCGGGTTGAGACTGGCATTGATGTCTTGATACTCATTTGTCTGTGATACTCACACCGTTTTGTATTTCCTTCATACTGGATTTATTCCTCTAGTCTACTTTCATACCGGTCTTGAATTATGAAATATTTGCAATATCATATAAAAACAGACGAAAAGTGAAAAGTGCATTTTTCTTTTCAACTAAACCTTAAGGCTTTTCTCGGCATTGCGCTTCCGGAACGTCAATACCGTTGTTTTTCTTTTCTTTTCTCTTACCAGCAAATCGGGGGAAAAAAATTACATAATTTTCCTTTTAGCATTGTAATCATATAGTGAAAAGAAATCCTCTCATTTGCGTCGAATCGATTTTCCTTACGAATGAGAAACATTCAATTATTTTTGAACAATTGTATCTATGGTAACACTCCTATAAAGGAGTGTGTGAGAAAATTATGATATCCCTTCGCTTTCTTCACCACAACCAACGTCAGAAGAACATGAACTGAAGCATTCTTTGATAATTGAATTATCAATGTACTTTTCATTCCTTTTCAGAGCAAGAACATAGCGCATAGACGGGCATGTTATCTATTTAATTCAATTTTTAAACACACAACATTGCTTGTGAGATCTGTGGTTTGAGTAAGTTCTGTAGAAGTTTATAAGAGTGGATGGAAACTTTCAGAGCTATCTTCAAAAGTAAAATCCTGTTTTGCCAATGAAAGAAATAGCAACGTTAAAACTAGGAGTAAATGACATTAGTCAGAGTATTTTGCTTGGAAATGTATTTAAAACAGAATGGAGAAAACCAGAGAAATATTTGAAATCAAGTAGTCCCGACACGTGAATAACATGATGTGCCATGTGAGCTGTGTTTTTCAGTGTAACACTATCCCAAAGACTTTCCACAAATCCATATGAGTAGCCTTGTCGATCGCCGACTGCAATGTACAAACATTATAGCGTGATATCATGGTTTACAGCTAGGTAAAAGAATAGGGTATCGAAAGTGACCTTCAGGAGATGATTTCTTGAAAGTCTTTTCGATCATGACGAAAACAGACGTTTTGAAGGACAACATGAGACTTCTGATAAAAGCACGGGTTCGTTGTCAGTGTCCTTGCGCCATCGCTGCGTAGAACTTCCAGGCAGGAACTGGACAGCATTGGCTTAGTTCTTTGTACAGTTGTAAATCACATAGAAATACCCTTGGTCTTCAGAATCTGCGTCATACACCCCCTCTCCCACCTCTCTCTCTCTCTCTCCTCTCTCTCTCTCTCTCTCTCTCTCTCTCTCTCTCTCTCTCTCTCTCTCTCTCTCTCTCTCTCTACCTACCTACCTACCCACCTACCTATCTATCTATCTACCTATCTATCTCTCCCTCCCTCTTTCTCCCAACAGTAGTTTCATCACTCGGACTTTTCAGCAGAACACCTTTTTTGTTTACTAGTAATCTAACGTGCGGGTTTGTAAAAGCCCTTACCCGATGTGATAAGCATAATCGCATTTCGTATTTTCATGAATAAGTTTGTTTGGAAAATGTCGTAATCAGATTTCCGAGACGCGTTTCGAAGTAGCGAAATCAATCATCTTTACCTGATCTCATGTGTGCGTCACATACAGCAGCATGTAATATCCACGGGTGCTACTTTATGTCATGAGCAAATCCTTGCCAAGATGAATAATTATAATGTTGAAAATGACAATACGAAGTTTACAAGGGGAAGAAGTGTGGGTAGAGTGGATAGTTTCTCTGACATTGTATATAATTTCACTATGACTTGGGGGTAATGGAATTTTATTTCAAGACAAGTTAGAGATTCATAAATTGTTTATCATGCATTCTATATAGTCAAACAACGTAAGCTTGCTGGAAATCTTATAGCAATAAATTAGAAAGCACAACTCTCATAATCAGCGGCTATGGAGAAAACGTATTATACTTTGATATGGATAAACCACGTATATTACGTAAATGCAATCCTTAACCCGATATAGGTAAAGCAGCAACAAACAAGCAAACAAAACCTAAAAAACAAAGAGGCGTTAGTTTAACCTCATATTGTAAAAGCGTAAATCTTCAGGCCAAAATATCCACACCAAACACTATGAACATGGCGGACAAAGAAAGCGGACAAAATAAACAACCTCTTATTCTACCCTTCACAATGGTTCTGGTAGTCAAAAGAACATCCCTACATAGCTATTATGTTTAATCATGTAGTTCCAGGTGAATATGCATGTGACACCTGTTCCACATATTTTAGACAATAGCAGTGAAGGGATGTTCTTTTGACTGCCAGAACCATTGTGAAGGGTAGAATGAGGGGTTGTTTATTTTGTCCGTTTTCTTTGTCTGTCATGTTCATAGTGAAAGAAAGGGAAAAGAAAAGGACAAAAGAAAAGCACCAGGAATAAGAGCTTAACTTTTTGCTGTCAAATTATACAACCTATAAGAAAAGCTACAGATACACACTACTAGTGATTTTTGTTCATTTATCCATAGCCAGACCCGATTTGAATAAAGAGGCGCCACTTTCCATTAAATAAGAGGAGAAAAGGTTCTGCTAGATGGAAGTGTGTTTTAGATTGACGTGAAAGCAACATAACATGCACCTGTAAATCTAAGAGGCTCTATCAAACCCCGCCAATCCCCATTCAACATCTTTCACCGGTGTCGGGTATGAAAAATCAATAGTATGCGATGTTTGAGAGACATATTATATTTCGTTCTAAGTGAAAAGAGGGGGAGGGGTGTGGGGTAAACTAAAACGCCGCTTCAAGCGTCCTGTACCACCCCCTTCTACAGATGGATGCCTTTGAATCACGTGATTGGTAAATCCAGTCGTCTTTTTAACAGTGCCGGAAGCCGGTCGAACCGCCTCGGTTTTGATATTTATTTATCTAATTCAGTTTATGAAGATATAGATAACCCTCCTGAAATTCAACATTGCTTCATTATTGTGTGAAACATGATGTAATGGAGATTATTTTGTTTCGAAATAAGTTTAGTGGGATAAGGTACTGAAGTTGAAAATATTCTTCTCAATCGTACAGTGGTATGATGTTTGGAAACTAGGCGGCGCCATGCTGGTTTGCTGATTAAAGTTTGTCTTGCAATACACCTTGTTTACATTCCTTTCTTCATGCTTCTAAATAATATATTCATGTCTGCTGCTCATACTTAACACAGTTTGAAGGGAAAATGCGTTGAACGACTTAATTTTTTTCCGAGCATGCAAGAGTTAACAAGGTTTCCAACAGAAGAAGATATATCACAGAAGGACTATAACTTGCATTTGATTCACATTAAAGAAAATCAAGTGGAACGAACATGCGCCAATTAACACTAGCTATAATTTTGTGAGTGTTTTCTTCGGTGAGAAAGGAGGTATATCGAAGTGTCTTGTTTTCAGAATACTCCTGTTAATATCCACTCACCCCCTCCACATTATCTGACATTGTCTTTTTGATATTATTATAAGCCTTTATATTTTAAGGTCAGGGGTTCGAATCCCTACCGCAGCACTAACGTCTTTTGACATTAATAAATATGCATTTTCCGCACTCGACCTATATACTACCAGATGTAGTTGGTGGGTATAGCTGGTAGGACTAAAGCCAATGTAACAATATCCTCTGGAAGCAGTCATAAAGACACATCAGATCATCATGTGATCTGCGCTTAACAAAAACGGGATCGTATCAGATTATCATTTCTATGTTTATGTAACGATGACAAGTGTCCTTTTCTTTAATTGCCCTCTACCGGTATACTGACTGAATACTACAATATCATTTTTCCCCTTTTTTCTCATCTCTGCTGCTTAAATTGGGATCTTGTGCTTGACGTAAATGAGTACCCGGGACAGCTCATGAGTACGTCTCGAGCATGTAGAGAAAATTGCATTTCTGGGAGTAATTACAGTAAAGCATTTGAATAAATAATTGCATTCACATATGAAGCAACTCGTGTAAATCAAATCACGATGATGTAATAACAATCCAATAAGGGTATCTCTCTGCAGGTAATGGCTTTCCCTCTCTTCCTCTCTTTTAACTTATTCTTTCCATAGACCCTACTAATGTTCTGTCTCTTATTCCTGCCCATTTTTTTAGACTATACATGTACGAAAGTTGTACAATGGATTTCTTTCATCATTACTTCTTCAACAGCTATCATGCCTTAAGCACTCCATCATTTTATTTTTAATTTTTTTTAAACTCATGCACACATTGGTATCAATAATGCCTATAGCATTTTCATTTATTTGATTTACGATAAAAAGCAATGTAGATGAAATGCCTTGCTCAAGGAATAAGTGCCGTGCCGGGGATCGAACCCCCAACTTTTGCGTCTCCAGTCAAGCGGCTTAGACCACTCGACCACGGCACCTCCACTCTCATCTCTCTCTCTCTCTCTCTCTCTCTCTCTTACACACACACACACACACGCTCTTTCTACCCTCTCTCTCTCTCTCTCTCTCTCTCTCTCTCTCTCTCTCTTTCTTAATATAATGCGAATCCATATAATCTTGCCTATGGTTGTTTTTCCAGAGCAGATTTTATGCAGACTTGTCTTGTAATTATCTTCGCTTTCCAATTGCCTTTCGTATAGTTCTTTTTTCTCTCTCTTCCGTGCAGCTTTTCAGATAATCAGTGCATATTCAGATCATGAGACATGAGACCTAAGAATCTAATCTACATAATCCTTGTGAATTCCACACCAACCCCCTCCCCCCCCCCCCGCCCACACATACATGCCTATAGACCTATTCGGTTTTAAACACTGCAACCTATGTCGGCCCTAACTGGGGGAGGGGGGGGATTCAAAAGTAAGAAGGAAGATGATTCAATGGGTTATACAATGAGTCGGGTCCATTATCTCAATGTATAAGTGATAAGGCATACTTGAAGCCACCCAGTTATGGTTAGAATAGACATTTACATTTTTTAAAAAAGCACCCAAACCACCTATTGTATAAAGTTTGTAAATGTCCTGTGCTAAATAATGGACCAGTGACTGAAAGTTACACATCAGGAGCTCTTGCAGCGCAGTAGAATTATATGATAGGCGCCTTATGAATATAATTATCATCATCATCATCATCATCATCATAATCATCATCATAATAATGATGATAATTACGATTATAATAATGATGCTAATGGTAATGGTAATCATGATAATAATGATAATGGTCTTAACGATAATCATGATAATGATGATAATACTACTAATAATGATGATAACAGTAATGGATATAATATAGTAAATTTTCTTTCAACTTTTGTGTGGGACAATTCATAAAACTGGTGCTTTCCTTTTAATCGTCATCTGAATGAAAACTTGAGAGAGAACAATTTTTCTTAGTGTAAAAGAGGAGCAATGCCATCAATAAACTGAACTTAGAATGTTTATGGAAAATATCTTACGGGCAGTCAAACGATGGTTGGTATTAAAAGATAATGAGACGCACATAAAGATTAAAACTTTCTTACCCTTGCCTTGGGGCAGAGTTGGGTATAATTTACTCAAATAAAACAATCTGGGACTTCAAACAGGAACAGGGCATCAATATCTTAAACTGAAATGAACACATGCACTAGTTTTTCTGGTGTTTTCCACTCCAAGAACATGAATAACGTCCTACCTTTTCCAATTTTGTGATGACCAAGAGCAGGTGATAAGTAATGGTAAAACGATGTTCTTGTAAACAAAATCAATCACAAATGAGAATGACTCTATTTAGATTTGACTAGAAGGAATATAAGGTACAAAAGATTACCCCCAGGGTCTTCCAGAAAAAGATTCAATGTACCGATACAAAATGCATGCGTCAGAATACGAAACTGTTTTCTATTAACACACAATCTGTGACCTTTCTATCTCGATTTTTTCCCCCAGAACAGATTTCAAAGGCAACGCCGAATTTTATCATCGGGTGAATCCGAAAAGAAAAATAATAACAATACCAGTTGTATATTAAGATCTTTCAAAATATCAAGATTAATATATTTGGATATAGTGTAAGTACGGGTGTATTTGTATTGCGTGGAGGTGAGGGGGGGGGGGGGGTAAACGTGGATTTTTTTGTGAGCTTGTTTATTCGCTTCCCTCCTTTAAATTTAGTAAACGTATTGTAAAGTTCTCCAGTATAATTTCATGTCTGTATATATATATATTGAAAATGGATGACAGCTCTGGGGAGCATTGAGGGAGCTACGCAATTATTATTCTCCCATTTTCATTTCTTTCAGTATATATATATATATATATGTATATATTTCTAATATCAATATCATTATTATCTAGCTACTGCACTGTCCCCTTCTTTAATTCAGAAGTTATTTTACCTGATCTAATATACCATTGTTGTCCACTTTTCACATTAACCACTTTTTACAAGCGTTCTGTGGCTGAAGAGGATTTGCACACATTGGTTTATTTTTTCCACCTCCTAAATGAGTAGGTCAAAAGGCCTACGTTCTTATGGGAGTTGGCTGAAACTGTACCTGTGTAGAGAGACACAGAGAAAATGTTATGTTAACCCAGAAAGGACATGAAGGAGGAGCTTCCATCTTACGTACTCCCCTGGCATGTCTGGGTCCACATTGAAACAAGTCACGTCGAACTCAAGCAGTTGCTACCTTAAACCTCCCGGCCTATCTGTCATTGAAGGTTACTATATTGAGGCGCCAATTCCCTTTCTCGTGTTCTTCCCGCATGCGCCTAAACAAGCAAATCTGTCAACATAAACACACACAAAACACACCCCATATCAAGGTAATACCCCCGTCATAGCATCGTCCCCAACCAGACAACAGACCAAACAACATGTAGCCTACTATACCCTGTATGGTAAGATTCTTGTCTGTGATCGGTCGGTTTGTATTGGGTCTAGCCGTGTGACTGTGGTATTTTCTAATCGCTGCTCAATGACCTACTGTGATACGCTCAAGCATTCAACAGAATCTGATGATGATCAGTATAAGCTGTGCTTGCGTGCCTAGATATGAACTTATTCAGCGTCGTATAGCTTCCGCAATCATAGCGAATAACGGGCCAAATCAAGATTTAGTTTATATTTGGGACTATCCCTTTATAGTTTGCTTTGCATTACATGCTGGAATCTTTCATTAACATGGAATGATGATCATTGTATTCAGTTAGAGTACTTATTTTCAGCATGTCATTGCATTCTATTACGATCTTAGCTCAAATCTGCCAGTGTGTTTGAAAGTCTGGCTTGAAATTGACGTAAGAAAATGTTCTCCTTTGACTCCTAATACGAAATCAACAGAGAAATACGGAAAGCAAAAGAAAAGATGAATGTACGTTGCTGAAGAAAAGAAAAATCGATAGCAGGTGTAACAAAATAATCCACAGTCTCGTGCAGCACCGAAAGAAATGGGCCACTCTAACCTCACCAGGCTCCTGACCTAGCGATTCTATACACGCAACATTGGAATGTTATTCGTTAACGTGTATACATGTCACATGTGTTTTTCAAGATTGTTTATTGGTGAACTGTTCGAATGAGACAACACCATGACTAATCCGTGGTTTGCAGACATGGCATAGCTTATTTTTGAGACTCGTTGCTGGCATACTATATATTCTAGTTTCAAATGCCATTGCCGTATAGGGTTTTACACTCTAATATCAGGTAAAATTGACTCGTGAATAGACTGATTGAAGAATTTGGAAACGTGCATCCAAGGTAATCCAGAGTTAAGATATGCATGGAATCATTTCCCCCCGTATCCATAACCATTGCCACTCTCCACCCAGGTGCAGTAAATTGGTAACTGGTAAGAAAAAATTCCTTGAAATGCCAGAGCGCCGTATTGGCAGCCATGCTAAAGCTGTGGTAAACCAGGAGTGACAGGCACGAGCACTAAGAACCCTCATCACCATCCTCCTCCTCCTCCTCGTTATTATTGTTGTTTATGTTGTTGACATTACTGAATATTTCATATGAAATGCACATAGTCTTTGGAGCAATTATTTGTTGTTATTTTGGTTTGCTTGCTTCTGCTTTTGTTTATTTCTTGGTTTGCTTTGCGTTGTTTTGATTTTTGTTTTCTTATTTAGTCCACTTACAAATCAAGTCTTCTCAAATCACACCCATGACTATATAGGAGTAAACTTTACCCATATCGCTGTTAGATTATTCATGTCGTTTCTATACGTTCATCTTGCTTTCTCGAAATATATAAATGAAAGATTTCATGCCAATACTCTACCATCATATCTTCTTATTCATTACTGCCGCCTGAATGGGTTAATAGAAACCAGTAAATCCCTACATATTTATGGCTTCTTCTTTTCTGTAATCCCCCCCCCCCTCTCTCTCTCTCTCTTTCTCTCTTCTTTTTAATTTAAAGGGCACCTGGCCTGGTTCCTTTAGAAGGTAATCTCAGGTAAACAAACAAATTCTGGAACTGCATTAGGCGATTCTCTAAAGCACATGGCATAATGTAGCGAAAAGATTTTTCAAAGGGTTATTTTATTTTCATTTTATGAAACGATAATTAATGGCTTAACTGCTATACATCGTGACCGTGAAATAGGAATTATAGCTAAGAACTTACTTCTCATGGTATTTGATATGCAGAAAAGTTTTCCTTGAACCCTCGACCTACATTTTTACTATATTATTTTGATTACCTTTGGATACAATTGGGTGAGTTATTAATTACATGTAGCGTGAAATTGCTCCATGCAGGCAACGTTACAGATGAATGATGAAAGAGTGAGTAGTAACAAACTGTAATGCTGGAAAGGAAGGAATCTGAACTGAGCATGATGGATAATGCTGATGATGATGATGACGAGGACGAGGTTTTATTCCGTCCGCTAAGAAAGCAAGTGTATGCACTTGCAGGTAAGCAACAAGTGGACAGGCAGCTTTCATTCCTATCCGAAGGACTTGGTAATGATAATTAATGCCTTACCAAAGGGTACGTGGGGATTCGAATGCGGAATCTCGCGGATATGAGACCACAGCTCTAGCACTGAGCCCACGGTTACGTGACTTTCTTTAAAATTAGACAATAAACAGGGAGCGATCATTGACGTCACCTAGGGGGAGTGGTGAAGATAGAGCGATCCCACTAGAGTGAAAAGATTGAAAATTTAGCTTTTTTTTTTACAAGAGTCCTCGTTATTCGCTCAATATTCATACTTAACACAATTGATCACTGATGTGACTCTCGTCAGGGAGAGTGAAAATGGAGTGAAAATTCGCTCATTTCTTTGTAGAGAGTATGTCATGGTTTGAAGTTTGAGTTACACTGTTGCCGTCTTCATGTTATGTAACAAGCCGATGCCAGTTCGTCCAGAGCTGCCCTAAAAATATAGTTTCGGCAACATATGATCAGATGATGATAAGATCTTGGAATTGTACTGGTACCGTGGCGCTCAGAATGCTGATAAGATAAAAACAAGTTGATCGCGTTATTATGATTGTGAAAACGAAAACTTTTTGATCGGCCCTTATTGCATTTTCCGCAACACCGCCACATCGACGTGATCATGGTAATAAGGGAATAAAATGAATAAGAGAGAAGTTTAATAAATTAAACCCAAAATACCAGTACAGCCTGCCCCATGTAAAACGTACTGCTAGTACAATCTTTTGATACAAATCATATTTTTTCCATCATAATATTCTCCTAATTCTATTGAGAGTACCATCGTTGGGCACAATTATATAAGGTTATATCAGAAATGTATGTACACAAATGCGAGATGTATACCTCTAATTCATACAAAGTTTACCGAGAATGTCCTTCATAAAACTAACCATCATATCAAACATCATTAATGATGTAATACAGGATTCAATAGCTCTATAATGCATCCCTGGTTAGGGAGTGAAATTTTGATACCGTTAAGCGAGAATGATTTTAATTTCTGTTGTTGCTTCGAAACGACATCAAGCGTTGTGTGCTGGTGTATGGCTGCCGCAATGGCAAAGCCGATGTCCACCTCGCTTCCCCCTCTCTCTTTCTATCTCTCTCTCTCTCTTTCTCTCTCTTTCTCTCTCTCTTCTTTCTCTCTCTCTCTCTCTTTCTCTCTCTTTCTCACCGGGCTCACTGTCTTTGTTTTTCCTTATTCTCTCTTTCTGTAACTCTCTTCCTCCCTCTTTCTTTCTCTCACCCCCGCTCTCACCCTCTCTTCATCTCATATCTTTCTTTGTTTTCTTTATCTCCCTCTCTCGCTATCTTTATTTTTCTTTTTCTTTCACTACAAGCTCTGTCGAATTCTTTCCCTCCCTCCCTCCCTCTCTCTGACCGATACTCATTGTCTTTCTCATTCTCTTATTCTCTTATGCTCTAGCAACTTCTCATGTATTTCGAAATAAGCAGCATCAGAATAATTTTGCAATATTCCCGAGAGCACATACTATTCCAAGTCATTAAACAAAATGTCTGCATGACGCATATAAATCATAGTCATGGTCGTTTCTTGAAAATCTTTGCAGTCATTTTCTCCAGTTGATAGGTTTTAAGTTCAACATTTTTTTCTGTACCGTCTCTTAACCCATTCGTGACAGGAATTATTTAAAGCCTAATTTGATCAGCTTTTATTCTTCAAATTGGCAACACCAACATTTTTATTTTATTGCTACATTTTTCTTATAAAACGTCATGTATCTGAAATGAATATAAATTGACAGAAATTATGATGAGAAGTCAAAAAGTTGCCAATTTGCAGGGGAAAACACTGATTTTAAACTTTCTATCACATTGCCAATTTAAGGATTTTAATGCTTATTTTCCTTTAAAAAAATTTCAGCATCAAACAACGAATATTGACACAACCAAAATGGGCACAGTTTGTGTAGAATTTTTTGCTCTTTCTGCTCATGTATTTGGTATGATTTTTAGGGCTTTGCATCAAAAGATATTAGGCCAAACCACAAAATGTGGACCTCTGTCATGAATGGGTTAACATTCAACAAAGTGCCTCATGCATGGTACTCAGTGACATCGCATCGAAAGACTAATTATCAGGGTTTTTTCCCCTGTTAATTCATTTTAAGGAAATGCGATACGGAATGAATAGTTTGAAAGTTAACATTAGACATGTTAGAACCGTCTAATACATACCTTATCGCATATCATGGGCCCAGATAATGTAGATGAGGCACATGTTCTACTCTACAAATTAAAAAGGCCATTAACGGGTGAAGGGGTAGAAGGGTTGGTAACGTCTTTGTTTTATCTTTTCTCTGACAGTCTCACCTTTCCCTCTCTTTTTATCTTTTTCCTCATTTTTTTTTCTCTTTATGGTAGCTATTTGAAGGGGAGCACACCCCCCCCCCCATACCAATATATAAGTTTTACAGTTTTAAGTTTATTGATTTAAATCCACACACACATTATGAGAGTGTAGCTCTGGCGGACTGGCGGACAAAACTAGAATAGATGATGCTTCTGGATGATATGTGGAGGAACGTCTCAGATAAATGCATGTAAGCGGGGTTAGAAACAGAGGCATAATTATGAAACTTTGCATTTGTGCGATGGAGCAGCTACACAACACGAATTCGTCTATCATTTTCATGATTATTCAAATATTGCATAATGTTGATATGAATGCGTTCTTGGTGGAAACAATTTCTTCTGCAATCCATCGATATGACTATATGACTGTATTTGTCAACCTGTCACACCTTTCATTTAAAAAAATCAATATTACAAGAAACTATGAGTTTTGATCAAACACAATGAAACCACGTCGATTATTCCGGGTTGTGACAGTGCATTTACAAATAACGATTTATGAGATGCAATAAGAACGCGATCGATGGAATATTCGATGAAATAAAATCCTAGCGCGGGTCTTGGCACGCAATATAGCGCGAACTAAAAAGATCTCCAAACTACTCCCCTTCTCCTTTTTCTCCCCTTCCTCATTTTCCTTGTAACTTCTTCTACGTTTAAACGATGGGTAAACAGAGTTCCTCCTATTATTTCTTCTTCTTTTTTTTCCAGTGTGTCCCCAGAATCTGAATTTTTAACACTTCAGCCAATGACGCTTTAGAAAGATTGTGTCTTTGCTCTTTTTGATGATGAGGAATTCCGTTTTTACAGGACTGAGATTCATATCAATTTCATAGTTTCTATTTTTTTTTTAAATTAGTGGTGATTTTGGTCACGTGGTTGCCTTTGAGTATCAACGTCTCTCCCTGATCGTCTCATACTGAGCTGAGTCAACGCCCTGCTGGCTTTTATCAGACGATATATCATACAAGCCACCAGAAACCATTTGTCGCTAGGGAGATGTGGTTTTATCATGAAAGGGTCGGGATTTTTCCCATAAAATCTGGATTTATCGTTCAGCTCTATTTGTGAAGAGAAAATGAACCGTGTTTCAAATAAAACCATGAATTTTTTTTTTATAGTAACATTCATCAATCGATCATCAAGCCCCGTCTAGAGGTCGGGTTGGCAAATATGCTGCTCCATCTTTCCCGATAGGAATAGCATTCTCATATATTTTATTTAATGTTTCCTTGATAGAATTATATCAGTAGTTATTTATCTACTGTCCAAGGCCTTGTTTCACAAAATATTGTCATCAATAACAAGTCTCACAGATCTTCCTTTTTTTAATTCAAATCAGCTCACAGCCAATCAAGGGTAAGGATTTCAGTATGACCATTATTGCATCTTGTTTTATATAACAAGTTTTTTGAGACTGGACCCAGGTGACTAATCTTTACAATTGTAAGCCATGTGGTATTTGATGCAGGCCTATATTCATATAAAAAGATAAACAACAATAACTAAAGATAACTAAGACAGTCGAATAATTTTGTGAATTTCATGAAAACCTTTCTAATTGGTTTCGATTTTTAGTTTCCCCTATGGGACAGGACTACTCCTTACTAATTATGATGCACATTAATCAGTTGCGCTGCCTATACAGAGCTCGGTGAAATATTGTATTTGATGTAAAGCTGGACTCGATATAAAGGACAAGCGACCCCTGGTATCATAACAATATAACCCGTCTCATTTATCATTCCACTTGTAAGACATCAAATTATATGAGTTTTAAAAACCCAGGGTATATATAGCCACATCAGTATTGTTACTTCTCTTCCTGTGGATCCTGTGATTATTTATTATCCCATCAATACCGGGTACTCAATTAGTACACCTGGGTCGAGAGGGACATTATGTGAGCAAAACACCTTGTCCAAAGATGTAACTATCGAGTGAGGATCGAAACCAAAACCTCTTGTATAAGAGTCAAAGAAAGGCCTTTACTAATACACCATGGTGCCCACAAGTTGGGGGAGGTAATATTCATTACACACGGGGCTTGTCCGAAAAGGTGCAGCGTGATCTTTCAATTAATCCAAAGCCTTATGAGATGGGATGGAGTAATCATTACATTAGTATGAACACAGCTTGTGAGATAAGACTGATATGAGCAAGACTTTGAGATGAGTTGGAGAAACCTTTAATAGGATTGGCATCATGATTGATTACTATTTTCCCCGTATTAACAAGGCTTGTGAGATGAGATGGAGAAAAATTATGGTGGCCCTGAAGTACACTCGACAATAGGTCATGTGCGACGTGAATTTCGCATCCCAGGTCCTGAACTTTGCATCCCAAGTCGTGAAATTCACGACCCGCGATACGAAATTCATGACCCGTGGCGCGAACTTTGCGTCCCAGCCCTGAATTTCGCACCGCGGGTCGTGAATTTCACGACTTTGGATGCAAAGTTTGCGTCATGGGTCAGGAATTTCGCGTCGCGGGTCGTGAATTTCACGACTTGGGATGCAAAGTTCAGGACCTGGGATGCGAAATTCACGTCGCACATGACCTGTTGTCGAGCGTACTTCAGGGCCACCATATAAAATTCTTTCGTATAGTCAGGGCTCGGCGAGAGATGAGGGAAATTATCATTCAGTATGAACACATCCATCAAGATATAGGTGGTCTATGATCATTCGATATTAAGAGTTGATAAAAAGGGGTGGGCTAATGATTTAGTGTGAACATAGCTTGTGTGATGAGGCGGAGTATTATCACTCCTATGCGAAAGAAATCAAACCAAGCCATTTATCCCGCTTAGATCTAGCTCATTAGCGAACAGTTTTCTCCTTGACGGGTAGACTGTTACAGACAGAGATAAATACAAGACCGTGTGGATAGATTGTGTAATCGGGAACAATATGGCGAACTTTGAGACGAAGAGAGAGTGAAACGAAAGATAATTTACCGTCAGAGCGATACATATTGCCCGCCGTTTGCAAAGTACACCTTTTCAATCTTACTGTTGACTCACGATCATGCGGTATTGAGTACTGGTTGTGTAATTGGATTTTGCAAGTGCTTATTTTCTAAATGGATCATTATTTGAGTTGAAGGAATAATCATATTTCATTGTGTGACCATTAGAAACTAGGGTAGAGTACGAAAAGCTCGAAGCCAAGATGTAGGTGAAAGCGACTATAACTCTAATTGTGACTGAAATTACTTGTCACTGTAATAAATGTTCTGGTTCGGCCTTATCTGAAGATATGGCAGCAAATTACCTACAAATCTAGCTCTGTCATATTCTGATAATTACTCTCTGGATCACGAACTAACTTCTAGAACATTTATCAGACCCAAACTCCCTTTGATCTGGATGATGACTCTCGATATTCTGAACTGGTACTACTTGTACATGAGGCACATGACTAGAATATATTATATAGAATATCATAGAAAACAATGAGTCCAAAGTGTTTGCCTTGTTCTCATTACTAAAGCCATTAGTGATATTGGCAAACTCCCCTTATTATGACATGTGGCCTCAGCACGACATTCATTTCACTGTTTCTATGACAACAATGCTCATTTTTTAGTGCCCTCCCCAAACGTAAGTACTTGAATTAACATGAAATACACGAATTATCCGATTCTTCGCACAATAAGCATATAAAAATATCATTCAATAAAGCCAGCAAAAGTGGACAAATAAAAATCCCAATGTATCAGTGATGTAGAGGATTAGAAACCAGGATCGCAGAATTAAAAACTGTTTTGGACACGTATAGGATGCATGTATTAAGCGAGATTAGTTATGAAGATAGATCGTTATCGTTGAACACTAGATAAGAATGACAAACGAAATATCATAGACTGAGTGAAATTAAATTTCGATCAAATACTTCATCGCAAAACAGGGATGGGTTTAAGCGTAGCGGGCAAAGTAAACAAAGTGAGAAAATGTTCCATTAGCACGACTCTGATTTGACGTGAGTCCAATTAATACTTCAGCGAGAAGAAGAGTCACGAGTCCTTCCAGTCAAAAAATAGGACATCATCAATTAAAGGGACCTGTTATAATATGAAGAGATGCCACCCAAATGAGAGTTTGACGGGTAACAATGAAACAGCATAGTAAACATAATCTGTAGTGTATCTAGGTCCACAGGCAGGGGCCGGGAAATTATTATATCTGAGCAGTCCCCACCTGCGCGTTATATTGTCGGGGGGGGGAGGGGGGCGTGGGGGAAGCTCTGATCGGGAGTATTTATCCGAGTGTAATGTTACTTGGACATGTTGGAGGGTAATTTCCGGGGGTGGGGATAGTTGTCCATTGGGATATTGTCAGGGAGGTTATTGTGGGAGGGGGTAGTTGTTTATGGAGCTAATTGTTCCCCACACCTCCAAGCTTTCAAGCGGGTTTTGGTGGGGCGTACGCTTGCCACACCACGCTAGATAACAGGCCATTAACGAATGGAACAATTCAGGTAATTGAGAATTAAAAGGGGTATCTCATAGCTTGCGAACGCAGCGAATTTGGGGTTTCGTCAGCATGGTCAGCCTGGTTGTAAAAGGTTGCAAAAGGTTGCAAACAAGCTCCCAAACAGGGTTTAATTGTCGCAAATAGTTTTTCTTGTCGTAAATAGTTTGTTTTTGTTTTTATTTGTTTTTTGTCGCAGAGAAATTTTGAACATGTTAAAAATTCCTTTGCGAATTTATTTTTCTGCAAACCGATGCAAGCGTTTATGCAAAACAGTCCTAAGCCCTGTGCAAACAGTTGTAAGACTTGTCGCTATCATTATTTTGATTCGCCAGTGCTGGCGACCATGGCGACCATGTGAGTTATGGTTCCTCTATAGAATCAACCCATTGAGACCATCTACCATTCTTTCATTCTTTCTTCTCCCTTTCTTCTTTCTCTTCATCTTCTTTCTGTAGCTCCTGTAACAGCGGCAAGCCAGGCAAAGCTTTTCGCCAACGGTTGACGAATAAAAGAATCGCAACGCTTGCAAGCATTCGCCGCTCATTGAAATACATGTAGGCCCTTAGAAAAATAACCTACATTTGTGCAAAATTTAATCACAAAAATAACGATATTGTTGAAAATATAAAAGATTTCATATTCGCTTTTGTCGCTAGCCTCCAAACACAAATTCTGTCTTCTTACGATGAAACTAAAGCGAGCTTTAATTTGTTTAAAAGCCTCCTTGAATATGGTGAATGGGAAACCTATTAGCATTTTTAGAGTCGATTCATTTCCCCAGATTGTACACGAGACGTCGCACCCTGGTTACAATGATTTACATATTTATATATATATTTTTTTTAGGGAGATAACATTTTAATTTGTGCACTTACATGAATTGGCGTATGCACTATCTATTGTAAAATGCGCTTTGTAACGCGCCTTATTCGGTTTCATACTATGCCAAAATACAACCTTGTTCCTGAATCAAACCTTAACAGGTCCATGTTCAAACCAAATGTAATCAGAAGCTTCCTAATATTTGTGAAAATCCCTTCACCATGTCACTCACTCTTAAATGTTGATGCATAACCTTGAAAACAATGCTGAATGCGAATATTATGAGAAGTTATTACAAGCCTACTTTGTCAAACACTGTGCAGTAATCATTTTCAAAAAGAAATTGACGATTTATTGAAAGTAGCCTATAACCCCTGTGTTGCAGACTAGTGAAAACAGACCCTTTCCCATAAATGATAACAACGGGGTTTTTTTTTTCATGTTCAAGATGATACTAAGATAGATTTTTATCTCGAGCTTATGATGCATTCTTTTGCAAAATTCCAAAATGAATTTACACGTCATTTTATATCCACTTCCAGATCACACAATACCGCCGACAAAATCTCGTTGCTGTCTCCGATATTCGCGAATGTTTGGTGGATGGAAAGTGAACACCATATCGAGGGCATATTGCAATATCTTGATAACTTTGTTGTGCCATTACTAACGGACAAATTGAACAAGGCATATAATATTATATGAAGACGGCAAACACTTACCTTCAAGGAAAATCATGTCTTGTTCCTGATTGTTTCCTCGCTTTCCCGCTCGCTTTCTCACTATTACATAGCTCTATTATTCGTGTGCACATAATCGTGATGAAAAAAAAATGTATTTGTGTTTCTGTTGAAGATACTATAGAGGGGACCCAGTTTTCTCTTTTTCTCATGTTTGCTGAGCTGTATGTATTACTTTGCAATGTTTCCAGGGGTCCACTCAGTTTTCTTCCGTTTGCAAGCAGAAACAGTTCATGGTAATGTTTCTCCTTGCAAATGGAAACAAACGGCTATTATTGATGTTTCTTCTTGCAAACGGAAGCAGAAACAGTTCATGCAAGTTAATTCTTCAACCTAGTTGTAGAGTTAAAGCTCATGGGGTTTTCGAAGGCTCATAGCAAATGTCTTGAGTTCTTGTAATGGAGAAAATGAACATTTTGACGAAGTATGTATCAATTTTACCTGAATTATTAGAGCCCAGCACAACATGCATAAAGAAATATTAATAACTGCATAACAAATCTGTTAGCTTAGATGATATCAATAAGACAGAGTGGACTCACAGTCCAAGAATAGATGCATTGCATCTTTCTCACTCACTCTCTCTCTCTCTCTCTTTCTCACTCTCTCTCTCTCTCTCCGTTGTCTCCCTATCTCTCTCTCTCTCTCCGCTGTCTCCCTACCTCTCTCTCTCTCTCTCTCTCTCTCTCTCTCTCTCTGTTACTCTCTATATCCCCATCTCCCTTTCTCTCTTGCTCTTTACTATTATGTGCTTGCACTTTGTGCACTTCTTTCTGAAACTCGTTCATTTCAATTACGGTGCACTATAACTGTCTACGTCTCATTATGCAATCAAATCATATATTCTACAACACTAAGCATTATGCTTTATAAAATTATTCTATAACATTTTCACTGCTGCATGACATATATCTTATTACTGTTACTCCTTTCTCCCTTCACTTTATGCTCCCGCCAAATTTCCTCCCATCGCTAAACGTCATTGTTATCTCATCGAACTCTAACTATCAGACAATAAGCATCAAACACCAAATTAGAACCTCGTTGCAGGCTTTATACTACAGTCTTGGGTGATTAATGAATTACCAATTTTAGCGTGTGGTTGTATAGTAGAGCTTTAATGACATCATAGCAGCAATGATCCATGATATTGTTGTTGTTTTTTTTTTTTGGTACAGTGCATCGTAATACATAACCAAGGGCCTATTTCTGCAGACGTTCTAAATGTAATTATGATTACGGTATCACATAAAAGCAACAGGTTTGTTTTTGTTCATAATGCATTTGATTAAAATTATGTTGCAGGGTTGTGAGTTGATAAGGTCAAGTACAGTAACAGTAGATTTGCATGACATGATTTTTTCATGGTTTCATTAATTCATTCTTAAAGGCAGACAGGAAAAAGAAAATGGAATAATTTTGGTCGCCTGACACGCAAGATAGATTGGAATTTGAATTTTAAATCATTAGAGTCCTGTAAGATTTGGAAACGTGCATTTCTATATTTATGTACGTTTGGAGAAGAACTGAAGTTGTGGGAAACAAAATCTGTCAATGCAAGAAAAAAAAAAAATAAATCATGTAGACTTTCAACAACAGATGCTGGTACATGTACAGATGTATTGACATGTTTCGTAATATGAATTTCTGTCAAAGTTATGTAGTTGAATTTTGAATAAAATCAAATTGTATTCTCCATTCCTTTGAAGACACTCGCTGCTGTAATGTGTTTGGCCTTGAAATAAGCCAGAAAATGGATCTATGCTGTGAAAGAGTACACCACATCGTCAATATATATGTTCTGGAATAATCACCATACAGTCACCGGTGCCAGCTGTTTCTCGCTGACGCCTCAATAACAAACTCAGTGACCACTTCGGATAACCCTCAGCATACAATGAAGGTCTGTTGAATACTTAATGATTTTCCCGGTATTTGTTTGATGACGCCAAGGTGTAAAGTAAAAGGGAGAGCTGAAAAGGTGAAAATTATGTACAATAAAATGATCTGGCGTGAATTTTAGGATAAAGCTATGTTACTTTGCCGTCATGATCGTTGGCACTATTCAAACAATATACATTTAATTAAAGGAAAACTATAGAAAAAAAAGTCTTCTTTACAGCCATTTGTCGAAGGTCGATATCTTCATTATTTTGGCAAACCTGAACCAAACAAACAAAATACAATGTTTACCTCACGGGAGGTAAAATGGCGAAATTCCAGTCCATTCTAAATAATACACTGAGCAACAGATTGTAACAGTTTAAATCACGAAATACCAGCTTGATTCACTTCAACATATAAATATTTGTAGCAAATTCAAAAAGCTAGAGAAATGAAGAATCATCATATCCATACAAATATCAAATTTACAATGGACGAGAAAAGTAGAATTAAACTGATCATGATGAAGTCCTATAACATTTCAGAAAGTTGACGTTGTTTATAAGATTTCCCAACATGAAGACTACAGTACAAATTTGTTATGATTGAATTAGGAGGAGGTTAAGAGCTTAGATTTTAGTCGAAATTTTTCCACATTTGAAGTTGTTAGCCTCTCATCTTAGTCCTATTCGTCATAGTATAGGCCCCCGTCTGGGTGTTCTCTTAATAAGGCAAAACTGTAATACAATATTTGTGTATATAATGCACTGTAATGACGTTAGATTTCGGACTCATTTGCCCTCTTTTACTTTCTCTCAACGGATCATGTGCTAAAGCATGCAAGAAAACGGGGATTTACTTATATACATGTGTTGTTAAAAGCTTAGCTTTCAGATCATATTGTTCGACATTTGAAGCTTATGTTACCGCATGCTCTCTGCAGCCTACTTTGAAGTATTCACTGGAGGATTACAAAGAAAGCGACACAGCTACCGAGGAAGATGGACTTCAGACATCGAGTGCCACTTGGAAGGTTGGCGTAGCCTTACGGGGATCGGAGGGGGAGGGGGTGCACATTATCATAAGAGGGGACACGCAAAGTATTATGCCTTCCTGATCGAATGACTAAAAAGGGGAAGGGAGAAAGCGCAATAAAAAGCCCCTACTTGTGACTCGATAGTCTTGTTTGTCGCATTTTTTCTCTTATTTCTTCTTCTCGGGATCTTAGGTTCAATTATGTATCCTTCAGTCCAGACACTTATTGTAGTCTATGGGACGACTTTCGCGGATGACATATGCAACTGGTAGAGTTTACAACCCCTACTAAATTTTTACTTGCAAAGGGTATGACTATTACCATCTAGAAAGTCCTTTGCCCCCAAAGACACACTGACTACACCCACACTACGCCATTTGTCAAGTACCACTTTGTCAAAAACCGGTTCACAGCAGACATGGCAGAGGAACACTTGAGTAACCACCGCCGTTGTTTTCTTCCTTTCTTGCTTGTTTGTTCTTTTTTCTTCGACGAGTAAAGGGGTGAAACAAAATCAGGCTTGTGAAAGATACCCCTTCTATGTTTCTTTTCATGTTTGATGATACTCGAGGTAATAAACCAATGTAGAACCCTCCAGGGTACATCCCATGAGAGGATTTCCTTCCGATTTTTTTTTTTTTTTCTGTTGAAAAGATTATGTGTTGAGATCTGTTTTTGTTGTTGACATTCTGGGCTAATTTCTGACAATGAAAGCTTGTGGGTACCAGGCAAGACGCAATGATTTTTTTACATATAGATCTTCTGCATGTGCTTCCAAAGGGTCAGCGTTAATTAGTTACATTTGTTTCTCTCTTCCCACCCGCTGAAAAAAAAATCGGTTGTTTGCCCCCCCCCCCTCCTTCATTTTGATCAGGAAGGAATCCTACACAGTCTATACACTAAAATAAATGTTGAAAGAAATTAAGAAGAACAACATAATACTTTTGTGTCCAACGGATTTTTTGTAAATATTTTATAATAACCTAATTATAATAGCTCATTATCTCGAAAGATTTATTTCTTTGAAGAGCCTCCTCTTCAACTCTTTAAGCTACATGTTATTATATTTTTTAACTATCGTCTTCATTGTTGACATGGTTGAGTCTTTCAACCGGGAGTCTTGGCAGTTTTCTCTTCTCTATTAACACCAAGCATCTGCTTTATCTTCAATTCCCTAAGTCATTTGATGCACCTCATCATTCGATATGTATTGTGTATTCAGTAGCTCTTTCTTCAATGGTCTCCCCTTTCACTATTTATGATGAGCATCTCCAATCATTCCCGTCTATTCATCATCTCCTTTTAACCTTGCTGACTGCTTCACTCTTAACCATTCTTTGCTGCCACCTGCTCAAATCTTCTCCAAAACCCTGTCATACAAACGGACCCGATACCATAGCGATAACGATCCCAACAAAATATTGCATTACTCGGACTGATCAATAATCTGTCGTCTGGAATCGGTTTGAGGTAGGTTTTGTAAAGGGACTGAGTCCGACCTCAAAGGGTGTACCATTTTGACTCTGTATCCTTCCGTTTATCATTAGGCTAAGATTATAAATAAGACTGGATTTGATGGAGGATGAATTTGCCTTTCCACTTACATCTCAGGTTTACTAACCACTTTCTTGTTTAAGGAATAAAAAAAAACAACGAAACGTGAAATTCAAAGCTATCTATTTGAATATTAATGGCAACATAATAAGAAGACGAGATTTAAAAAAAAATTGTTTTGAATGTAAGCACACGATGATTATCATTGATACTTTTCACAAGTCACTCTCCAACCAGCTTTTTTTCCCCAAATCTTATCTAACATGTCAAGGCTTGATGCATTCAATATTTGCAAGTGTGTTCACATCTTACGCAGATTTCTCTGTACTATTGACTTGGAGGATTATTGAAACCCTGATATGTAATCGAGTTTCGTTGATCCTATTTTATAAGAACTTTTGCCTTATTTCCCAACTCTCGGGATATGTCACATAGTATTGACAGCAAAATGTCTCAATTTGCTACCCCTGGGCAAGCTATGAAACGCGGCGTGGGCCTATAGCGAACCGCCATTGAATAATCCACAAAAGAAAAAAAAAAAACACACACACACACACACACACACCTTGCTGCACGGTGGTTCGGGCTACATTTATTCGTGATATACTTTTAACAGTTTACAATAACCAAGCCTGTCTCTACAAGTGTTCATCTTCACTTTGCCCATTATGAATACCGTGTTAAGTAAATAAAAAACTGGATACATTGCAAAGTTCTAAATGGTGTTATTTGGGAGAAGGTCACAAATGCAAAGATCTTTCTTGAATGTATAGAGTTCCGTGGTCGTGTAACAAAGCTATACACTTAGATACACATCATTTTAACAAAGTTAGGGCCTGAAATATTACTGTTTAGTCATTGTGTAAGTGAAAGAGCAATGTGAATTCAAGGTCCACAGGGTATACCATACGAATCTTCAATCCCAAGAATTTTTGTTTATATCTAGAATAAGAAGTCATTACCTGCAGTCATTGTATAAGCTAGCCGAGGCTACATAGTAACCGCTTGATTTGCCTAGCAACCGTTCGCAACTTACTTGTTTTGGTATGTCTGTATGCATGTATGTATGTATGTGTGTGTATGTATGTATGTTTCATTTATTTCAATACGGAGATTTAAAAAAAAATTAAAAACCCTGCTTTCAGCCGCAAGGCTGTTTTTCAGCAAGTCCGTATACAAATGAAATTCATAAACAAAGAATAACGACAATAATAATTACAAATTATGAACAAAATAATAAATAAAATTTTTAACAGAAATCACAAGAAAAAATGAATGTAAGTTATAAAACACATAAAAATATCATAATGATCGGAATCTTGAGATATTTCTTTCTTTCTATGTCTTCCCTCTCCCTCCCTCTATATCTCACTATTTCTCCCACTCTGCCACACTTTCTGTCAATCCCTCTCTCGCCCCACCTTTCTTTCACTCTCCCTCTCCATCTCTCTCTCTCTCTCTATCTATCTCTTACCTCTCTCTTTAACTCTCTCACTCTTACTTTTTTCTGTCCTCTCTCTGTCTCTCTCTCTCTTTCTCTCCCCCTCTCTCTCTCTACCCCCACCTCTCTCTCTCTTATTCTCTGCTCCTCCCCTTTAGCAAGACGGCGCCGTGGGTAAACTCACTACTCAATAGACAGACGACTTCACAACGCTCAACAACGGGCCCGTTTTTGTGTATTAGGTTTCCGCCATTAAAGGGCGTTACGTCATCATCCGTCAAAAACCGCCTATAAATAAAACGTTATTCATTGCAGAGGGGGGACAATGTCCAAAATGCATGAAGACGCCTGAACAGGGCGGCAGCAGCCACTTACGAAGAACGTGGCTTCTTGATAATTGACTAACCACGTGGGCATGATGCATGTAAAATTGATCTCAAGTAATTATAACTGAAGACAGGAAAGATATAGCGGGAATAAGAATATTATTGGCGCGCCTAGATGAATTTACCAATAAATGACGAACGGGGTTGTGTGTTTGTAATGAGGTAATAGGAAAGAGTTTGCTTTCGGCATAGTTTGCGGGAAATTGATGAACTTGTCTCATATCTGATAGTGCCTGGTGTAAATATATTAATACTTAGGCTTGTCTTCTCTTATAATCTTTCTAGCTTGTCTTTCTCTCTCCCACTCTCTCTTCCTCACTCTTTTCTCCCTTACGCTCCTCTCTCTCTCTCTCTCTCTCTCTCTGCCTCTCTCTCTCTAATATATATATATCACTCCCCTCCCTTCCTCCTTCCCTCTCTTTTTTCTCCTTTTTCTTGGAATTAAAGATTTCTGTCTCTCCATCACCCATTATTGCCCGTAACACTGGTAGCAGAATTTTTGAATTACTACGCATTGCTTCGCAAACTTTCGCAGCAAAAACTTGGATAATGACATACTGACAAAAAGTATCATAATCCTCTAAGTTGACTTAAAAATCAAAACATATTACGACCATGATGAGAGAGATGGAATTATTTGTGACATAGATTTTGTCTATATGGAACCGTTATACGCGGCACGCAAGTGTGAAATATTACGATTTTCCCTATTTTGTCTTTTTTTTTGTTCACAGAACACTCATGTACATAATTTTATGTGAAGTGCAAGCTATGCCGCGTTATATCATTATCATTCCCAATGATGCAATAAAATTTAGAAAGACAGATTAATGATATACAAGTGGAGACTGGTGAAAGAAATTATCATTCCTTTGCCATGTTTGCAGTCGCTGTATGCCTACAACTTTGTCATTGGTCTTATATTTTGCTCAGCTTCAATCACAGAGTGAGTGGCTTGGCCAAATCTGACAAGCCAAATGTGTTTTCAAGTATGATGCATCACATGACTTTAGAGTGGATACACAACTCATGTGCAAGCCATACACAAGTCTGCTGACAGATAGAGGCTAGGGGAAAAAAGATAAACCCTTCACCCACCAGTTGTTGTCTTTTCAAATGAGTTAAAGGTAGTGTTGATTAACAGTCGAATAATCTAGAAACAATACGAAACAGAACTTAATTCTAATTTTTATTCTTAAGTTCTAAATACAACTATGTAGAAAGAGCCTAGTCCCTGAAATACCCGTTTGCAATTTTTGCATCATCGATAAATCACTTTATTATAGTCATGTGTTTGTTTGTTTATTTGTTGTGGGTGTGAGGGTGTGGGTGTGTGAGGGTGTGTTCTGAATGTTTGAAAATGAGTTGAATTTAATCAAGGCGTGTGATTCACACATTGCGTGTCATTCCTGATGCAGCATTCAAGCATCCAGGCCCGATATCACATTGTGACGCCAAATGTGGGCCTACTTGCGTCACGTGATTGTTATCAATTTACAGCTTAAAGGGTTTATTTTCATAATCATACACTTGAATCGGTTGTCAGGTGATATGAATTTTCTCTCTCTCTCTCTCTCTCTCTCTCTCTCTCTCTCTCTCTCTTCCTCTCTCTAAATTTACTGTTCAGTCGAAACGAGGTCATGTGGTCGTTTGTTTCAATTTTATTCCAATAACATTTCATTACTCTGGTATCAGAGGGATTTGAAAGTGAATAACATGTTGATATATTCTACCAATAGAGCTTAATGTCCGATATGTTTCACACCTTGTCATGCTTGTCGCTGTAACATTGATTTGGCTTACTCAGAATTTAGCAACTATTTACCAGTGGTATCACAAGCTTTGATCTTTGATCTCTGATTTCATTTTCATATTTGAATAATTTCAACTTTTGTTTCTCGGAATTAGTTTTGCACATTGCTTTCCATAATCTTTCGGGGGGGGGGCGTTTTGGTTATATTATATTTGAATTTGATTGTACAACTGGTATTTTGAAGAATGCAATGAAATCAAATATATAAATCTGGAAGAAAAAAAAAAATCTTTGTATAAAGGTGATCTTACATGAACATTGGTCTGGTGAAATTCAATGATAAATTTTCTAAGTCGAGGTTTTAAGGGAGAGGGGAAGAACAATATTGGTTTTCTTTATAACGGACAGTAGCTGGCGTAAATAGGTAGAATGGCTCCCTAGCATTCTCATACCTATTATCAAGCAATGATATTAAAAGAATGAAAACAATAATATCAAAACAAAAGAACGCTTTCGTTTAGAGACCCCTATTCTAATACAGGCGCAGGAAATGGAGGCTAGGGTTTGTGTTCATGGATATACTTCTCTCTTGTTGGTTATGTTTACAAGTACTCAAGAGTTTTATAGAAATGTAATCTAATCTGTTACATAAAACCTCTTCTCCCTGTCTAACAAGAAACATATACACCTACAGTCGGTCGTGATTAAAGCCCAGATGTGGCATGTGATAGAATCGAGCATAATCACGACACCACATGGTGTTCGAATAAATATCTTCATTAGGATCTCTGATTGCACAGCGCCTCTTCAAACTACTCACAGAGGTTAACCGAAAATGGAGCGATGGGTGATTAAAAAAAAGAAAAGCATGACTGTTACTGGTAAATGGGTTATCAGACAAAATGCTCTGGTGACACATTATATAGCTTCATTTTATTAGAAACAGTAAGGGATTTGCTTGCGATTTGGGTCATGCAGGTTTATCCGGTAGGGTTGTATAGAGTATAGTTATAGGGTTATATAGTGTTAGGTCTTGAGTTAAGGTAATTGGGAAATGGGAATATACTATAAGAAAATATATTCCGAGCGTTTGTCGCTGATGCGTGTGCTACAATTTCAGAAAATTCTTTCTAGCCAAGAAATGAATAAATAGATAAAGAGAGGGGGAGGAGGAGGGATGGAAGGGTCCAAATGGATGTTTTTAAATAGTTCAATTTGCCAAAGAAAAAAATCGTTGAAGGCTAGATGTAATGGAATATTTTTATGGATGTATCATCAAGACTTTGTGGTTAATTTCATTTTTGCGTAAATGTGACTAAATCATAGTTATTTCGAATAATATTGAGATTAAATTATTAAGTAAACTCACAGACATGCACTAGCATCACTTTGATAAGATACAGGAATACTGTTTTAGAAGTATTTTGGTCACTTTTGTTGTGACAACCATTATTACTGCAATTTTCTCCGTATCTTTGAAATCTCAGCAAGAATCCTCAGATCATTGTACGTATTCCCGAGAGTTTCAGAAAAGTAACTTTAAGGGAGGAATATTAATATCCATTTTCAGTAACTATAAAAAGCTATCAATGATATCATAAATATGAAACCGATTCCAAACGATTGCATATACCTTTATGACAATACAAATTCATCATCTTGCTTCCTATCATCCCATTTATCAACGTACATGCATTTTCAAAAGATAAAACAGAATCTTTAAATTTGGAGATATATTATGTATACCCGTTTATATTGCTGTGTATTGTCCAAAGATTGCGTTGTTGTTCTGATTATAGGTACCAGTATAGATCGTAAAGAAAATGAGGGTACACTATATCTAAACAATGCTGTTTACAATCTGTACCCTTCCCAAAACAGCAATAAAGGCTCAGTATAATTTCCTTACCATTTATGTTGCGTCCCATCAATAAAAATTGAACATGACATTGTATTAGTAATTGAATGTCGTATTTTGCTAGAACTGCGTATTCCCACTAACCGTGCTGGTTCGGAACATGGACATAAAATAAGCTCATATCAAAATAGCACTATAGGCAATCGATTTTTGTTTGTTTTGTCATATGAACGTACTTTATACATGCATGTTATAGGAAAAGCGACTTTAATGTTACTGATACTTGACTGAATGATATTCAACCTTTCCAAATTCACGAAAATACTACCTAGGGAAAAGGGATACATTTGTTCTTAAGGCAGTTGTCTTTTTTTTTTCGAGCATATAAAAGTGTTTTCGATTTGTTCTATTAAAAACCGCACAATAAGTGAAATAAAACGTGAGTTTTAGTTCTCTTTTAAAACATTTATGTTGGATTAGTCTATGCATGTTATTAGAAAACACAATGTTAAAGGTTCCAAATCTTATGTGGTTTCCAATATTTCTGTGTTGTTTTTTGTTTGTTTTCAATTTACTAACATTACTGGTAGATCAGGGTGGGGAGCATGTCAGTAGAAAACACACAATGACTGTTCAAATTTTCCGTTCTTGAGTGGTTTCCTTTTTTCCATAAAGATATATAGGACATCTATCAACGAAATTAAATTCACTTTTTAACATTTTTGGCGGATCTGGGGGAAGGGACATAAAATAAGCTCATATCAAAATAGCACTATAGGCAATCGATTTTTGTTTGTTTTGTCATATGAACGTACTTTATACATGCATGTTATAGGAAAAGCGACTTTAATGTTACTGATACATGATTGAATGTTATTCAACCTTTCCAAATTCACGAAAATACTACCTAGGGAAAAGGCATACATTTGTTCTTAAGGCAGTTGTCTTTTTTCGAGCATATAACAGTGTTTTCGATTTGTTCTATTAAAACCGCACAATAAGTGAAATAAAACGTGAGTTTTAGTTCTCTTTTAAAACATATATGTTGTATTAGCCTATGCATGTTATTAGAAAACACAATGTTAAAGGTTCCAAATCTTGTGTGGTTTCCAATATTTCTGTGGGGTTTTTTTTTTTCGTTTTTTTTTTCTTCAATTTACGAAATACGTTAAGTTTTCTTTCATAACTGGCAGATCAGGGTGGGGAGCATGTCAGTAGAAAACACACAATGTTCAAATTTTCCGTTCTTGAGTGGTTTCCTTTTTTCCATAAAGATATATAGGACATCTATCAACGAAATTAATTCACTTTTTAACATTATTGGCGGATCTGGGGGAGGGGGCAAAATGAAAATAGATTCACACCTTTCTGCACGTGTTCCATCATGCATGATTGTTCATCAGAATTATCGTGACAATGTGATGATCTTTATGAAATGGTCAATCTTAGATCTTTCATTGATTATGTAGTTTGAAACTTAAAAGAGGGTGTGAATTTTCCCCCTTCTTTTTATATTCAAGCTCTCACAAAAGAAAAATTTAATTACTATGTGGGGAAATGTTTGTAAAGATAAAAACACTCAAGTCTAATAACACGTATTCATATTGTGAAATAGATTGCAGGAAAAATATGAATATGGCAGAAAGCTCATCAAAACTCCATCAAAAACAAAACCCTCTAACCAAAAATGATCTGTCGATAACATGTATGTAGAATAACCACAAGAAATTTTAATCTTCAAAGAAATTTTTTTAAAATTCTGAAGGATTATTCTTTAAAGTTAAAAGTATATTATTTGCACAACATGGACATGCGTTCTGCAGATTATCAAGACCGAAAAATGATTTTTTTTTTTGTTCTTATTTTTCAGTGTTGCTGTTTTTAATCGTTAGCCGAGAAAATATGACGAAAAATGCAATAGAGTAATCCTGCTTTAAAAGTATAGTGGATAATTTTAAAAGAAACGGGCGTTGTAAAATGCACGTAGAACCCTTCAAAATGTCGAAATAAGAGAGGTTTAGCGTTAAGTTTGAGGTCATTCCTGTACAAGATATGGATACTAGACCATGTGACATGGTTAACTTACCACGGTAAAGTGTAAGGTGATTTCAAGAGGTTTTTCACCGATCAGTTTTCCTATCTCAAGGTGACGAAAAAACCGCTATAATAATCCTGTCCAGCTTTGACGAATATTGTATACTCCAGTTGGATAGAAAGAGTTGTAAACGTGACATAAAATGAGCGATTATTCCTTTACTGCAGAGCTTTCAAAACCATCCATGTGATGAAATTATAAATAATCCGCACGAGGGACGAATCAGCTTTTAAAGAACGCTCTTCTAATCGAAAGCAATAATCCTTTAAATGGAAGATGACTATGGTCCGAATAGTATTTCCTTTTCCTTTTCTCTCTCTTCCCCTCTCCTTTGGTTGTTTTCCACTAAGTAAAACACTTTCCCATTAGCTTGATCAAGATGAAATGCATTATGGGCTAAAAGAATCCTTGTTCAGATACAAATATGAGATCACAACCACTAATCATAATAGACAGCTATGACTGGTGAGCATGCAAAATGTATGTTCCAAGGCAGCAATCAAGCGAGTGAGATAATAACTGGTCGTCTTTTCCATGAGGCGGCGGGCTGTTTCCGTGGTAATTCCGTGTACACAATGCTCGCGTCAATTAGGCGGGAGGCCGAATTTTTGAAAGCCACTCGCTGCACCAGCTCACGCTATCAATTCTCTCCATCCCAGGTGAAAAGCGCGCGGAAAAAAGCGAGATAGCAGAAAAAGAGATAAGTGATGGGAAGAAGAGAATAATGGAAGGGAGCTATACAAAATACATAACTCTCCGTTCATCTTCTTCAAACAGTCCGTGGGCTGAGGGACAACCTTTGCTCGAGCGTTCCATAGATCGCTAGCGAGTAAACGAATAGATAGTGAAAGCTTCTTGACATCAAAATCATGACATGCTTTTGAAGAAACAAGAAAGCAAGCAAGTCATCACACTCCTCACACACACGTTAAAACACCCCCAACTCTGGTGTACCTACCAATTCGGCTAATTAATTGGCATGGCTTGCATCGCGTCACGAGTTGAACACATGGGGCTTTCCATATGATGTCCAAAGTGACCATGAAACAATAATTCATTTTATGAGGGCTATAAGCAGAACTAAGCATCAGCAGACAAAGTGTTTTCATCTTTTTTGTGTGTCCAATTGAGATATTTTTTTCTTCTTTTATGCTGCTGATCTTGTTTTCTTTATATTGTGAAGATTCATGTCAAATGTGACATTATTTACAACAGAATATGCCAATTTATTATGACATATCTTTGTATGGAAATATGTTTTATTATTGTGACTTTGCACTCAAGCTGAGCAGTGAATTGGTAGATACGTTCTACAACGAGCCTTGTATGTTTTCAAAAACTATCCCTCTCTTGTACGTCCATCTTTCTATGGGGTTGTTCTGTGTTGTGTATGGTTTTTTATTTTTTCATTTTTTTATTTTTTGTAGTTTTGAGAATTGTTGTCTCTTTGTTTTTTATTGTTTGATCGGTATGTTTGTCGGGGGGGGGGGGGGACGGGGAAATCCTTGCAAAAAGAAGATTAGGAACTGAGTGAGTAGGCCTTATGGCAATAATGGAGCTGGGGTGGGGGAACCCTCCTACGCTCTTACTACGCTTACAGAGGAGTATGAAACGTTTATCAAATAGTAGCACGGTTGGCTCTTGGTTTAGCTGATGAAACATAAACTCATATTGCAAACGAGATTTCAAGGCATGAAATACTCCTGAGAATTCACAGGTGTATGCGACGAAATTGATTTCCACACAGGGACCGAACATCATTCATCATTCGAGAAAATAAGGTTTTATCCCGCCCCCCCCCCCCCCCGAGAACGTAGCACATACAAGCTGATTGAGAACCTATTTCTACTTTCATCCTGTTCATCAAAAAGAATACGAATTTCAAATGCTGTGAATTAAGAACGCTAAAAATGAAAATGATACTATCACGGCTGATCCAGGATGAAGTGCCGGTGCTCAGTCTGTGCAATGGTATTTGGGTTTTGTGACTGTTCACATGGAGATCTATCAAAATGAAGAATTACGTTGAAAAACTATAAAAAAAAAAAAACACATTAAAATAGCGGCACCATCGAATGGTTGACAACATTATGATTAAACACCTAAATTTGCTAGCTTGCTTCGCTCTCTCACTGGAAAACTTATGACAGGAGACGACTATGCCCTACTTTTATAAATGGGGGTATTAGGAATTGCATCCCCTTTTGAAACAACCAATAGAGGGCCTGCTTAATAGCAAAACAATTATTCTCTACAAGTTCTACCAGGCAGCGACTCTGTGTTATGGTTATGGCACATTAAGTATAATTTGTTGACGATTTTTTTAATGACCATGAATTGATACGAAATGCATGGTGATAGATACCAAGCCCATTTGCCGACCCTTGAAGTACGAAAGGAAAGCCTGGGTTCGCACATTTATTGATAGAAATTGTCAAACTAATGTGTGTCGAAGCAAAATGTCGCCGTAACAAAACGTGCCAAGTCACCATTCTTGAAGATAGCAAGTCCGAGTATATAACTATACTATAGTTAAAGTATTCCAACCAGCATATTTTTTTAATGTACCATACGCATTCCCGTTTAGAATTATTACAACCATTCGGTCATCGTCAGAATTATGCAAACTGTTATATAAAGAGTGCATGGTCTATCATTGACTATACTGGATATTGTGCAGCAGTGGCGTAAAGAGCCAAAATATTTGGGGGGGGGGGGCTCGATCTTTGCGAGGGAGTGTACATAGCGACCGAGCCGGGGGTACCCCCCCCCCTCACGATACGGAGCTTTTTCATTTTTTTTTTCGAATTAAAAATGTGCAGTCTGCAAAACCTGGAAAGGAAATTCCAACTTCAGTTCAGTTCAATTTTTATTTTTTCTCATTTCCAACAAAAGAAGTATATGAAATAAACGTCTGAAGTAGAATACATGCAATGTGAAACATCAAATTTGAAGACATGTACTATTATGGATAAGCGTGTCATGAATCTACCGACGGGAAAAGATTTTTTTTCATAAATTTTGAAACATGATTATGGAAACATGCAGCTCAAATAATCTTCGCAAGTTTCAAACAAATGCCAGCATTACACAAAATACTTTATTACTTATGATAATAATACAGACAAAGACACTGAAATAAAAGGGACGAGCATGGAGAGGGTATGGTGGGGTGGGGTACCAGGTTTTTACTCGCACAGTGGCGTAGTTAGGATTTCATTTTAGGGGGCGGTAGTGAGCACGCGAAGCGTGTGAATCACATGCTGAGTGCGCAAATCGCGCTCCCTAGGGGAGAGGGTGCAGGGAGGGGGGAGTTTCGGAAGCTCCGACGTTTCTTTGAATTGTTCCTTGTCTGCTCCCGCTCTTCTTACGTTCTCTTACGTTTTTCTTTTCTCGCTCCCGCTTTATTTCCTTCTATTTTTTCTTTTTTTTTTCTTTTTTGTTGGCGTTTTGGAGGGGGACGACCGCCCCCATCGCCTCCCCCTTGGCTACGCGGGTGCACTCTCATGGCAAAAGAGCTTTTTGCAATATTGATGGTTTGCAACTCTGTAAAAGAACTTGGGACTACAAACTTATAGACCGTGTCTATTTTTGGTAAATCTAAGAATATTCATTATCAAAGTTTGAATCCATTGTCAGATAAACAGAATTAACTAAGTGTTATATCGTAAAACACATTAGTATTGGTATTATGCGTGTTTTCTGCCTTGTTATGCATGCTATTTGGGAAATTGAAAATAAACCATGGTTGAAATTTATTTTTTTTTTTTGGGGGGGGGGGCTGGCGCCCCCAAGCCCCCCCCCCCCCCCCTCCAGTACGCCAGTGTTGTGCAGGTCTATTTAAACCTCGGCCTTCGGCCTTGGTAAAACAAAACTGCACTCAGGATAATTTAGTATTTGGAGTTCATATAGTCCAGTAATGGTGCATCAATAGAACATGCACTATCTATTATAGTAAATAGACCCCTGACGTTAGATCTGTACGACATTTTAAAGAGTCTTAAAGGCATTGGCTAACTTTGTGAGTAGCTGATTTTAAAAATTCTCAAAATAAGATGAAAAATGTGTATGAGTACTTGTATTTGTACTCAAAAACCCTGAAACCAACCATAATTTGGAATTAAAAAAAAGTGTAAGTTAGACGCAAACAGCGATTTTATTATCCTTCGTCTCACGAGACAATCACTAAGAGGACCACTTTGCTTGAATTTGAAAATGCCGTTATGTGCCTCCCGCCGCGTGATACGCCAATACACACAGTACGGTAAGGTGAGTCATACGCGCATGCGCACTCCTTATGTCTATTCTGTGCAACCGGCCCTCGTATATTTTTCAAACATTGGTTCACATTTTTTATGTTTAAAAATACTTCCTGTGGATATTATACTTTGAAACTTTCAGACTGGTATTTTTACACTATAACCCTTATGTTTATCAATGTCTTTAATTTCTCGATTTCATAAATTGCCTCTCTCGTTCACATCACATCACAAGCGCGCAGCTAAAACAATGGTAACAATGGGTGATTTTGATGAGCAGTCCCATACAAAAATCAACGTTATAGTGCATGGTCGTACGCGGACGTTTGTTAGATATTGAATCTGTTATAAAAAAAAAAAAGATTAAATTTAATACATCATGGACAATCATGGATACTAACCACAATCTCATGAACACATCCACCATCCACGCTCCCCCCCCCCCCCCCGTTCAATGATGATAATAGTTTTGTTTTGTTTTTAACAATCAAAGAAATATTTGGTACAAATTGTCATGATTGAAACTGTGTCCAATTAGCAATTTTTAAAACCAATTTAGGTGATGTTTTAGACATTTTAGATAATTATACGCTGTTTTGACCGTAACTGGAAAATTTTTACCCCAATAGGGTTTTTGAAATATAAGAATCCAAAAGCTGTACACATAATTACCTTCGTGATTGAAGAATTTTTACGCATTTTTCTTGTTGAATCCTGTTAGTTAGTATAAATCGAGACCATTTATTTTGTAGAGATATAGATTTATGAAAAAAATAAACGATTAGCAAAGGCGATGAATAAAACACTGATAATAATGTAGAATCAAAATTGATGCATAAAGAACAGTGTTTACAAGGAAAATAAAATCATGTTTTGTCAAGAACATAACAGCATCGATTGACGTGGAAACCACAAACAAGCCGTATTATACAAGAGTGATGTTTTTCATCCCATCTTGGTTTATTCCACGGTGTTCTCAAGCTTTCTAAGGAGTTCTTTCTAAGAAAGCAAGCTACGCTCCCATCTTCCATTCCGACAGTCAAGCGGCCAGTGTTAGCCTGGGAGAAATGTTTTCATAACATACTTATGGAGAAACATGATAGTTTGTGGAAACAATAATGTACATAGACATGCGTGTATGCGCTGCTATTTCAGGATTTTGAACCTTAGACATTGCCTCAGGCAGTATTCAATATATGCTAATGTCTGACGCAAAAAAAAACTAATCCAGCTCCCTCCATTTACGAGAGATTTCTTCCGAACTCCGAGCAGAAAAATCTCTCTGCATTGAACCATTATGGTTTTCTTGTTGTTGTTTTTTTCAGAAAAATAAAGGAGACGAAACTAGGAAGAGATGAAATTCAATGGTTCATTTACTCATGGAAGGGGAGAGTCAGTACACATTTAGGGCTCCATGAAGCAGTTCGTCCGGAGCATTTTTTTTTTCTTCATTTTTAAACGTAGCAATAAAGAGAAAAAAATCACTCTTCGCTTCAAACAGTGCATGTGAATTTGTTTGAATTCACCCTGCATCTAATGCATAGTGCACAAACAGTTGATGGCCCTTAATAGTGGTTGCTTGTTTGTTTGTTTGCTTGCTTGCTTGTTTGTTTTTACTATTTTCATAATTTTCATCATTTTTTTTTTCCAGAGGGCAAGACTCATTCATCCTGCATGTGGTGGGGGCGTCATACATAGGGTAAATGTAAGTGAATTACCTGGTTTACTAGAACACTTAAGATGTATGAGCTGGCTGGACATGATCCTTAAACTGCCAGAGAACATTGCAGTAACATCAAGTATTGTCAAGTCCCGTTTCCTCGTCACGCTTTTAGATCTAACTTATAATGCTTTATGTCATGAAATGTCGCCTTTTTCCATTGTTGGAGCTCATTGAACATGTTGAACCATCATATGTTGTGTGCTCTGCAAGTTTCTTATATCTTATAGGTTGGAAATGTTCTTGTTTTTGTTATAGGAATATACAGATAAGTGGTTCTTATGTTCATCTGGAGGGGAGGGGGTTTACTCAAATCTGTGCGCAAAGTTACTCATGACTTTATGGAAAGCCACAGGGGACTCTCAATCGTATTTAATCGCATAAGTAAATCTAAATATCTATGTAGATTACATTAGCGTAGACAGATCCTCAAACCTGGAGGTTTTTTGTTTGTTTGTTTTTTGTTGTTTTTTGCGTACCCATTCGTACATATTTTGTCAGTTCAATCACGCTGCCGTAATTCTATGAGAGTGTTAACACTTGAAAGTGAAGTCATATGGAATATTCATTTTCATCCGCATAAGTACACGTTCTCTTAACTGGCGATACTTGGCCGCAAATCCCACATTTGCCATCGGTGAAACCTAATGGTTTGATTTTCTCTGTTAGGGGATGGCTTTTATGCTTGACTGTTTCAGAATATTTAATCTAGATAAACCCAAACCAGCATTTGACGAATAAAAAACCCCAACAAAATCTAGCTTATGTACCATTTATTAAGTTTTAATGCCCAATGACTTCGGAATTTATGTTGTGTGTCCTATATAATTATGTAACCTAATCTCTCATTATTAAATTTGGCTACCCCCTCCCCCCAGCACTAATGGCATATAATCATTTACAGACGGGGATGCACTGAATTTACTTGTTTTAAAAAAAATATATATGTTACAGAAATATAAATCCTAGAAATCCTATTTATAATTTCAAAGTGTAAAGTCACTGAACGTCTGCTCGTTACCCGGCCTGTGTTGTTGATGTACGTGTGGCTTTAGACGATCGATTACAATATATTTCGAGATCGTCTGGGCGAGCTTGAGGCATTGAATGTCGATCCTTTATTGGCAATACATAGTCTGAGAAAACAAACTCTTGATCCAGCCTGCCATCAAAATATTTCTTTGATTTACTTCAATTTAGGGAATTTCACGGGGAATTTGCTTTCATTCCACAAACTACGTTTATTTATTTTTTGAAAATATTTTTGAAGGTACAATAATTTTTGTTGATGAGACAAAGCTTTTAAACTGAAAAAAATATTTTCCTTTTTCCTTGAAGCCGTTAAAAGGCTAGACGAAAAGATTAAAAGACAGGGATAGAAGACAGAGAAAGGAGGAGGAGGAGCAGGAAGGAGGTGGAGGAAGACGAAGAAGAAGAAGAAGAAGAAGAAGAAGAAGAAGAAGAAGAAGAAGAAGAAGAAGAAGAAGAAGAAGAAGGAGAAGAAGAAGAAGTGAATTTTGCATTCCGGGTCATGAATTTCGCATCCCAGGTCCTGAATTTCGCATCCCGGGTCCTGAACTTCGCGTCATGGGTCATGAATTTAGCGTCACGGGTCACGAATTTCGCGACTGGGACGCAAAGTTCGCGTCACGGGTCGCGAATTTCGAGACTGGGGCGCAATTTTCACGTCGCACATGTCCTATTATCGAGCGTACTTCAGGGCCACCATAGTTTCTAAACATGCTAAAGATGTGGGAAAAGCCGGGGGAAAAGTAAAAATCATCCAGTTTAGTTCGCTTCTCGACGCATTACTCATGTTTGCAGCTTGACATCATTCTATTTGAGACCCCTGCACCTTTTTTTCTTCTTCTTTTTCACCATCCGCTTCTTGCTTTTCTTGATCTTAATTTCTTTCCTTCACATTTCTGTCCCCAGGACTGTCTTACCAACCTCTCATGTCCACATCTTCTGATGAGTATGCATTCACAAATCAAACACTACACTCAACGCTCTTCACATCGCACAGCTCCGTGCCTGGCGCGCGCCAACAAGCGGCCGAACGAATACACGGGCATTACATTACATCACATTACATTACATCATTTCTATTATTGTGTAAGTGAGCATTATTTATAAGTATAGATTATGAGTAAGTCTTAGATGTTTCTGTTTGAAATTCCTGCGTCCAATCTTCTTCACAGAGAAATGAATGAGAAATATTGAAAGTGTCAATCTTCAGTATCCAGTGTGACTCAAGATTCGGTAGGTGATTAAGCTTAAAGCCATGATCATTGTATTCAAAGAATATTCATTCATTGATTGGTAAATATCATTAGAATTCATGCAAACATATTTTTTTTAATATTTCATAGCTGTACTATATTGTTTGGCAAAGTCATTTAGACCTTCCTTAATATGTGTCTACATATATAGTTTTGCTTTATTATGGTATGTGATCATGCTTATAGCACCCTGCGGACTATGGATGTTGTAAAATTTGATATGGCGACTTTCATCCTTCTTGTTTAGACTTTCGTCCTTCCAATCCCAATTAGTTCTCCGTATTTTAGATCACTTTTATGGTCCTTCTTTCTAATGGTACCCATCTTTTTACAAAGTAAGCCAGTGCCATGAATAACTTCGCCTTGTAGTGTCCAAGCAATATAAAGGTCGAATATAAAGTACATGTATTGCATGCTTTAAGGTATACTCTTGTAAAAATACGAAGAAAATTGACATTTAGAGCACTCCTTGTTTTTGTGTCAATGGTACCCCATCTTTATAATTATTATTCTGAGGGCATTTGTACCAGGTATACATCCAACTAATTTTGGGTGGTATCACTTAGTGCAATCCAGTTTTAATCCGATAGAGCATGTTTGCATAATACTGTATATTCAAATTTCATTAATGCCTCTACAGGAGTCTGCAACAATAATTTACCACTCACGACATTATACTACAATCACACCGCCAGACCGAACCCAAACCGACCTCCAAATACGAATTCTGTGCCATTCGGTCTGATATCTGCATGGATCGGTCTGCTATCAGTTTTACGTCGGTCTGATATCGAAAACATACTTGCACAAAATAAAATCACCATCAATACAATATAGTGTACATACAAACTATTACCACGAATAGGAAAGAAAATAAAAAAGTAGGAAAGGAAAAGAAAAAGGAGAAAAGAACTAGAAGAAGGAGAAGAGGGATGAGAGAAAGAGAAGAACAAGATGGAAGAAAAGAAGAGAGGAAGAAAGAAAACGTGAGAAGAAAACGGGCAAGGATAAGTAAAAAACGCTCTGACAATCATAGGTGCATTATGTATAAAACAAAAATGAGAAATGGTTACAACCTTTTAAATACATTATCCAGTAGGCCCAAAGAAAATAATGGGAGGCTTCCAAATCCTACAGAAAATAAGGGGTAGTAAAGGTAAAACAGGAAATCAAAAAGGGAGAGAAGAACCAAAGCAAGAAAAGAAAAGGAAAAAAGGAATGAGACAAAGGACAAGAAGAAGACAGAGGCAAACAGAAAAAGAAAAATTGTAAGAAAAAAGAAGGAGGAAGAGAAGAAAAAAATGAAGGGGAAAGAGAGAGGAGAATGAAAAGAGAAGTGGAAAAGAAAGGGAAAGAAAAGGGATTGAAGGAAAAGAAGAAATAAAAAAGAATAAACAAAGACAAAAGATAAAGATAGAAGAAGCGAAAATAAAACTCTGAGAGTTGTTTCCAAATTTTAAAATGGACAGAAGTTGATTTCAGTCACCTTTTAATGGTGGGCGGGGGAGGGGCGTAATTATGAAATAGAAATATGAAAAAAATTATATTTATGGTGCATTACTGATGGAAATTCGTAGGAAGTTTATAGATATGATACTGCAGATGATTTTCGAGAAGAAAAAGCGCAGGAAAAATATATATGTATGATTAATGAAAATATGGTTATTTCATTCGAATTCTAGTTTTTTTACTTGCACATGTACAGTAAGATAGAGAGCTTGAAGGGATGAAAATCAAATCTACAGGGGCCGCGGAAGCGGCGGGGGGGGGGGGGGGGTGGGGCTGTACCCAAAACAAATTTGGCCCCAAACATATAAAATTGCAAAAAACTTAGTATCTAACATTTTCGTAGTCTTGCAAAACCGTAAAAACTCAAGAACTTCGGGGTTGGGGCGGGGTCAGGGGTCCTACAGCCCCTGAACTTCGTTTGTTTGCGTGTCAACCCCCCCCCCCCTCCCCACTCAAAGAACATTCTGCAATCTCTTCTCCATAGATACCTAACGTGTAGAGATAGGATGGGTGGGGCAGAGTCTTCTATTTCTGTGGGCAGAGTAGATTCAAGGTTCGAAATTCTCCCTCCCTCCCCCTTCAAAATGCTTGAAAAGGTGACTTTATGCCAACTTTTAAAATTTGGAAACAACGTCCTTAGTACAATATATAAAATTACCTTTTCAATAAGGTATGTTTCCAAAAATCATCACAGAGTTGCGTTTAACTCTACTTTTTGACTGGTTGACAACGGACTATGCGCCCGTATAAATTTTAACATTCGGGATGATAAATTACAAAAACCCAAAACAAAACAAAATGCAAGCGGGATGCAATCGGACTGGGTTTCAGGAGGAATCGGGGTTGTCGGCTTCACGTCGGGCATGCAACAGCGCCCGACAATATCAATTCAAAATCAATTCGGCACTATACATAGGCTCTAGAGAAAAGGAGTGTATAAATTTATACACCTCTATTTTATTTTTTACTAAAACATGACAAAATATACCCAAAATAGATTCCAATTTGTTTAGCAAAATTATTATGAGAGAAGTATAAAAAGATATCCAAGCTTCACGATGTATCCTAAAGAATATTATTTAGGTATAAAATGCACCAACTTTGTATTATAGTTAGCTTACATTATCGGGCTGCTTTTTTCTTTTCCCCATTTCGTTTCAGCGTTACCATCGATCTCAAGAAAACCTTCATAATGCTCATGGCATGATGGTACGGTTTCAGTACTTTTGTTCTTTTAAAATCTTTCAAAATCTCGTTACCATGGAAACGCGATCGTGACCAATTGGCGTAAGGTATTAATGTTTATTCAAAGAACGGCTGTCTCACGTATGCCAATCCGTGCCCACCTGACATGACTGAGTGCGTTGATAATATAGGCCTACGGGTTGGAAAAGAACGGGTTACAGAAATATATTCAATCTCTGTGGTTGAATAGTGCATACGCATCTTGAATTGTTCTAACAGACGGAGAGAAAAGGTCCCAGGGAGAGCACTAAAGGGAGGGAGAATAACGTGCATAGTAATTAAAAGGAGTTTTAACCCCAAACAACTGCCCTAAATCCATTTCAAAGATTTTTGTCCCTGAAATAAAATGTATAAAATCGACCTTCATCAATTTCATCAGAAAAGTATTATCGTAGAATGAGAACATGAACTAGGAAAAACATGACATAAGATGTCCATGGGCCTGTTTCTCCAAAAAGTCGTAAATTCGTGGCAACGCCTTCGAAACGCATTTTGTCCAAGAAATTAGACGTATGATCCAGATGACGGTTTCGAGAAACAGGGCCTGTATACGATATATATTCTACGCAGTTTACAAAAAAACAAACAAACATGGAAACGTTGAATTTCTTCGCATCTCTTTAGGACTGAACAAGGGTGGCACCAAGGTATTTTGATGGGGGGGGGGCAAGATGACCCACAGGTGAATTTATTGACGTTTTAAATGAACAGATAGCGGTATTATATAGTTGCAAGCCCCAGGTCTCTCTTTTCCTACCCTCTTCTTTCTTCTTCCTCCTCTTTTTCGTCCCTTTGTCCTCCTTTTTTTTCGTTTTTTTTATCACTTGAAAAATCATGGAGGGGGCATTCGCCCTCCTGCCACCACCCCCCCCCCCCCCTGTAGTGCCGCCCATGGGACTGAATGTATTCTGGTTGGTATCACGAATGGAGTTCCTGCACGCATTGTCAAATCTTGATGAACGACTGTAATATTTAAAATATTTTCGTATTGTCTCACTTTTACATGTCTTTTTAATGTTCACGGCCTTGCTGAAAAGCAGTCTGTTATGACTGAATGTAAGTTTTACCGTGATTAAATAAATACAATACAATACTGTATGCATACTGATGCATCAGCACAAAATTGCAGACAAGACAAGCAACAGCTCGTGATGGCGCTTTAAGTGGTTTGGGGAAAGGGCATAATAAAGTGATTTTTGCAAAGGCTCATTGATTCTCAAGGACTTCAGAAAACACAAGGCAATTTCAGTAGCCTTGTCATAACATTTACAAAATAAACATGACCATGATATGATACGAAATTAGAAAATGATTTCAGGGGCAATACAATACGGTAGATCGCCCTTATGATCGATTTCTCAAAAATCTTTGCGATCTTGTTTATTTGAATATACTCCTACTGTAATCTTTTAAAGAGAATAAACCACAAATAACATATGCAGATAATCTGTTACATAAAATATGCGTCTATTCTGTTGCATTTCTGTTACTTCTCCTCGTTGATTATACTTGGTTAGGTGAACAGGCTCAATTGCCCACCATTTTACTTTAAAAACAATATCACAGAACGGATTGGTCAATTTCATTAAAAAATAGTTACATGGGACTCATTTGCGAGTCTTCAATTGAACTGTAGATTCGGATTTAGTGTTTTATAGTGATTTGTTAATGTTATTTGAAGCCGCTGATGCAGCCTTATTGTGACAGTCCCTGAACAGTTTCATTGTAAATATTGATCAGCTTGATGACGTGGAATAAAGATTACATATTATAATAGGTTAGGAAATGTCTTAGTTTGCTTATGACCAGTGGTTGTGAGCAGTGATTTTACAGACATTGGGTGGTATTCTCATAAGTTAAGCCGGGACTAAGTCCAGACTAAACAAGAATTTTAGTTCACACTTCTATGGAATGATATTTTTCATATTCCTTCAATATTCAGGACAAGGATAATGTATCAAAAACTTTATTGCAATTCAGTTCATACTCATATTATGTTTTTCTTACCATTTCATGGAGAAATTATGTTTTTGGACACTTTTCATTGCAGGATAATCTGTAACAGGGTAAATGAGTTGACAACAGGCACTCCATAAAAGTGTGGACTAAGTTAAGCCAGTGTGGACTATCGGAATACCACCCAATTTCAGTGCGCTTTCCGATAGTTTTTCATCAAACTTAGTTGATCTGACGCTTTGAAAGATGAGATCAAATATGAATAACGAATCTAAAAGTGTTATAAATTGGATAAAAGGAAATAGACTATCTCTCAACTTAGACAACTTACATGTATTTGGTAATAAGGTTGCGACTTCTTTAATGACATCCTTCTTAGCTCAAGATATATCATGAAAAATGTATTTGACACACTATATGTTGAGTTCACAAAGATACATGCAGGATCTTTAGAGATAATGGAGAAAATATGAAAAATTATGTATAAGACATGAGAGTTGTCCTTCTAAACCTGCCATTTTGAAGCCACATTATCAATCTGAGAATCGCCATAGAAGGTATATTGAGACTTTTCAAACTTTCACAGCTTTCTCATTTTGTAACTCATGTTTTGATGAAAAATTTTTAAAACTTGGTTCTATCTTCTCTTTTCATTAAGATTTTCAGAGTTTTATTCTCCTTTAAGTGTTGCTAGGTCGGTAAAAATGTTGACTTGCCGACCTATGAGACCTAACATAACTCCATGTATGCAATCTGCAATCTTACTTCTTCTACATTAACATGCAAAATGTCTTAAGGAATCCGAGTGGTGGAAATTAGTTTTTAGAGGTTTTCTCAACCACTTTTAGTACGATAAGCTATAAATAATATAAAAAGAAGATTTCATGAACGCGACCCCTCCCCTCCCCCTCCTGCCTAGTCTTTTTGCATTTTTGGCACTTATCTACGCTGTAAATCAATTCCCCCCCCCCCCCCAACCTACTCTATTATACATCTACCACCTCTTTTACTTCTAACGTTAAAGTTACTAATGGATCTACCCTACAATCAATCAAGGTACAGTCATATTTGAATAATTTTTGTCAGAAATAATACTTCAAAAAGGAAATATTATCTCCCTCCCTCTCTCTCCCCTCTTTCATTATGCCAACTCTGGGAGATCTCTCAGCCAATAACATTACTCAATACAAACGATGCAAGCCACGAATTCTCACAGTGGACCAATCAAATGGCTTGTACAGTGTCCATTCGGGGACTGTGGCAAAATGGTCGAGGCAGAGCTTTTGACTCGTGGATGGTAAGACGATTTGTTTTTACAGTTTTTCAAGCACCGAACCATCATTTCTTTTTTTAATGTATATTTACATGTCTATATAAAGGATTTTTTTAGTTCGAATTAACGATTTTCCTTTGCGAATGATGTAAATGATATTAATCCAGCTGATTATCTCCACACCCTGAAAAAATTGTTGTGAATGTTTATTTCTACGGTCCCACACATAAAGTTTTGCGTGCTGTTAAAAGAGGTGAGTAAACTCCACAGTGCCAGTGGTTTATTAGTGGTTTATTAGAGACACTTATACATGTACAAGCTTATCTGAGATAACCACTCTGAAGTGACCAACGTGACTGGCACCTTATCTGGAGTGCAAAAGGCAAAATTGAATTGAATAGAGGAATACTTGAAGAAGGTTTGATTCACAAACTTTTTATATGAGTATGTGGCATCGTATATATGACTTTTTAAAGAATTGAAATGGTATGAAAATCCTCTGATTAAGCCGCATTTGCACTGGCGAATTTAGGCAAAAGTGAGCTGAACCGAAACTGAGTGATTCCACTCAGGGTGCTGCCACGGAGTGGCAGCATCCCGGGGCTAAGGTGACGCCAAACAAAATTAATAACCCTAACAAAACTTAGAAAATTTTTGGAGCAAGGCCTATTTCACGATATTGCCTAGATTTCTTTCAGTAGCACACCCAATCCAGGATGAGAGGTCATTCATGTAAGCTTAGAAAAACTTCAATCGAACACAAAATTACGACAAAGTGACTTCTCACAACGTGTAGTTAATGTTAACCCCTGGAACAGTTTACCATCAGAAGCCATTAACTGCAATGGTGTAAACTCCTTCAAATTAAACTTAGAGAAGGCATGGAAACATTAATTCAACCTTTACAACCTGGAAACTATTTTCTCATAATTCACTCACATTTGCCCTATGCATGTAAAGTCACTATGAGTGGGGATAAATAAACGTGCAAAAAACAACATTGAGGGAATTCCATGGTCATTTTAACCACAACAATCAAATATTCATTTTTTTGGTGATGCTAAATGCTGTGATGATTGTACGGTAACAATGATATTTTTAGCGTCTGATTAATAAACTGAGCAACTGCTGGCTAAAACTAAAGTTTTTTAATAAAAAGAATTTTCTTTCAGAAATGCTTGTTCCAAAAACTTACATTTTTTTAACATTGCTGAAACCATGAAAACCTCATCAATGGCAATAGTCAAAGGGAGGTCAAAATAAGTAAGTTTGTGGGAAAGATTTCTAATTGAGGTAATCTAAAGAACAATCATTTCAGCCTAAAACCAAAAGTTAATAGTTGCAGTGTGAGTAACATACATTCTGTTATGTTTGTCATTTTGTTAGGCACCTGTCTAAAGATGGGATTGAGAGATGCAAGGATGGAGTATCTGCTATGTCAGTTGATGCTCTCACAAAGAGGGCCCTGGATGTAAGTAATCAAATTCATGCTTGTCCTCTACATGCACAATTTAGATTTAGCAATTATAAGAATAAGAATTTAAATTGTGCCATTGATTTGAAAATATTTTCATGTGTGTGCCCATTATATTCTGTTGGGACCAGTTTAAGAGGATTTTAGAGAATCCACCCAGATGTTTTTCACTATGAACTCCCCCATGCTTGGTATACCAGTGTGTTTTATGTATTAGCAAAAATAATGCCTGTAGTAACCAAATTTCTGATGTCTACAGTATATCAACAAAAAAGATTGCTGACAAATGAATAATTTACTTGTTACATGAAGGGTTGAGGTTTGAAATGAAAGCTTTTGGATGACATAAACTTTGTCAAACTTTAAAAATCATGAATTATTTGATTTTTCATTATGCTATCAGTTTATGCAAATTTTTATACCTCTTTTCATATTTTTTTCCTTTAATAAATCATCATTTTCCTAGATTGACCTGAAGCAGATTGGTTCCAATGCCCTTCCATCAGATATTGGCAAGGGAAAATCTGACAAGGTAACCTTAACACATTGTCATTCATAGAATTGATTAGATGGTGTGTAACAATTTATCTCCACTAGTTTGATGTTGAGTAGTGACCCCAAATAAATAGTACTGCAATTCAAGAAACACTTCTCAACGTCAAATGTTTGTCATGAAGTACAAAGCTTGTTAAGAGCAGCAAAGAAAATAGTACTGTTGATATTGATTATGTTCCTTATGCTATGCTATGCTATGATACTCTGTAAGGTGTAGAATGCAATAAGGCCAGTTACCTTGAAGTTAACAAAATGACTCTGACAATGAGATTATGCCAATTTTCATAATTCAGATTCAGATTCAGATTCATTTATTTCCACATTTCATAAAAAACAACAAAAGTACATGTAGAAAGGCAATATACAATGTATACATATCAATTAAACACAGAAATGACATTTTTAAAAAAATGAACCGAAATATGAAGAATAACTAAGCAGAAAGATAAGAATTAATAGTTATAACATGTCAATGTATGCAGTGTTGTGTATCTTCTATATGTCAAAATATACCATTTTTGTCTTTAATGGCAAAATATCCTCAAGTCCAAATTTGAAGTTCTGTATTTTTGTATATTTCAGATCCAAGGGCCCTATGTGCTACAGATTCAGAAAGTTCGAAATATAGGGGCTCCTAAGGCCAATGAGGAATCCTCGATGGCCCCTACACTTCTACGACTTCAACTCACCGATGGCCATACTACATGCCTTGGGGTAGTCATGGAAACAATACCTCAAATAAGGTGAGAAATGCTTGGTTTATTGTTCCTCTGTAAAGTCACTCTGCATAGTCATCACAGAGTTATTTTATAGTCATTCATGCTACACCCGTTAATTCTTAAACAAACATTTAAAAAAATTATCACTATCACCATCATTCTTGCTTGTCTAATTTTATTCTTAGTCTGAACACACCTCCTGGTACCAAAGTGTTATTAAAAGGCAGTGTGGACATGACTAATGGGTTTCTCATGTTCACACCATCAACCCTGAAAGTCCTGGGAGGAAAAGTGCAGGAGATGGTAGAGAGATGGGAGCTAGCTAAGGTGAGTGTTAAAAAATGGGTTTAGTATTCAACCTTGGTGAAGGTGGTGGACAAATTGTCATTTTCAAGGCAATCTGGATGTAGCTATCTATCCGAAGCAAAGCTGAGATAGCATATACATCCAGATCACCAAGAAAGTGATAGTTTGTCTCATTGCCTGAAACCAAAAAGTGATTATTTGCTTTATATTCCACATCTGAAACCATTTAGCTGTATAGAAAGAAAAGAATATTTACTTCTCTACAAGAATTTTGGTTACAAGTCAAGGTTTAAAAACAGGGAAAGAAGTATCAGCTTGTAACAGTATAGTGCACGCATGACTTGCTTTGCCCATTGTATGGCTTTGCCTCAACTCCTCAACAAGTGAATAGGCGTATACTGTGCTAGCTGATTGTGACATCACAAAAGAAGCAAAGAATCTTACTGTGACGTCACGCTAGCCAGCCTGCCAAGTGACTGATAGGCATTTTGGGTAATGTAATTGTAATTTTTCTCATTCTTTTTATTTTACTTTGGATGAGTGTGAATGAACAAACGTCTTCTAAAAAGGAATCCTCTTCCAGTAACCTCATATTAGAAATGTGAAGAGAAATAGTTACTTTGGACCAAACACTGTACCACATGTGATGTAGTCTCTCTGACCCATTCTGTATGCAGTGCATATGTCTTTCAGTAAGATCAAGGCAATTTCTAATCACTTTGATAATTCCAAAACCTCACATCAAACTCCACTTCTCACGTACTAGATAATCAGTCTTTCCCCATTGGTTCCTGTTTTTCGTTTTTGTTTTTCCTTTTATTAACATTGTAATCATATGTGCATATTTTAAATGCTGTTAGCTTTTAGCAGATTTGTGTTTTTTTCCCACTTACAATTTATTATAGGAACTGGCTCATCATACGAGGACAACATTGGTTGGAGAAGGTGCACCTCCCCCATGGGTGCCATTTGGTCAACGTCATCGGGTTCAGAACAGCACAGACAGCAGACAGAAGATGGACGGACCAGGTTCGTCTCTGGTCTTAAAGGCAAAGTCCACCCCAGAAGTTTCACTGTTTCAATAAAAGGAGTTAAATTTGAACAGCATTTTAAAAAAGAAATGAGCAAAATCGGTCAAAGAATAAGAAAAATACACTCATTTACATTTTCTAGTAAATTACTGCAAATTGGCAACACTGATGACATCATATGTGAGCAGCTCTCCATTCACTTTGTACATGAAATTTCACATTTTCTCAGTTTTCTTGGAAGTTACACATTTTCTAACCCCCATAGTCAATGTTTGTTCAGAGGAATTGCTTTTTACATAACACACTTTGACTATAGGTTGAGATAATGTGTAACTTCCAAGAAAATTGAGAAAATGTGAAATTTCATGTACAGAGTGAATGGAGAGCTGCTCGCATATGATGTCATCAGTGTTGCCAATTTGCAGAGCTGAGAGCAATTTACTAGAAAATGTAAATGAGTATAATTTTCTTATTCTTTGACCGATTTTGCTCATTTCTTTTTTTTAAATGCTGTTCAAATTCATCTCCTTTTATTGAAACAGTGAAACTTCTGGGGTGGACTTTCCCTTTAAGCATTGTTCAGACATGACACGGGGAAAGGGCCATTTATACATTGTACCTTGCCAATAAAGATAACTGTAACTGTAACTATGCATTGTTCTGAAAATAATCGCTTGGCTCTTGTTTATGAATGAAAGGCACTGAAAGTAATTTTAGATCAGACCTCACCCATCTCTGATAATTATCCTTCCTTTCCCAGGTTTGTGGTCTCACATGAGATTTAGAGACTACACTGTGATAGCATAATTGACCTGTAGGTGATTGTTCATGCTACATAGAATGGTAAAATTACTGCTCTTGTGTGGCTATCCTCCACAGGCAAGAAACGAACCCTGAATCTTGATAAGAACCGTGAGCAGACTGATCAGGATCGTGAGTTTGAGGAACAAAGAAAGGCAGCAATCAAGGAGCTAGACCAAGCAAGGGGTCAAGGAGGAAAGAAGTTTGGCGGAGGTGGAACCAAGGCAGGAGGCCAAGATAGCGAGTCTAAGGTGATATATATATATATATATATATAGATATATATATATATATATGTGCATCTTTATTACACACATCAAATTTCAATCATATTTTTGCAATTATATGACATCTGGGGGGTGTAACATAAAGAGATACAATCAATCTTACAATCAATTGTATCTCTTTAGTACATGGTTTGCCATAGACTTACGATTGATATCAATCGTAAGATTGATTGTATTTTTTATGTTACACCCCCTGCTCTAGCAACGAGTGGTCCTCTCTCAGTATCCTACACTAATGGAATTATTAATTTCAATCTCAGACCAAACATCTTACATAATTCTAAGCCTGACCTTACACCAAATCTATATCTTCAAAAAAATAAACCCAGAACAATTTTCCAAGGAGCATATATTGAAGCACATACTTCATATTACAATAATGTAAAACAATCATTACTGGAAAATTGATTGAAAGGGTACTATTGCAAATCACATCTATGGAGAAGGTTCTAACATGTTTTGAAAGAGTATGCCAACAAGCACTCTCTTTGCCTTTCATGAACAGGACAAAAGCAACATGTTCTCCAAACTGTATATTGAGACATTTTGCCTTCTATCTAAGAATTTTCAATTGATGTGGGTTGGATTATTTTTATTTTTGTACCAGGAAAATTATGGTGGAAGTAGATCAAGCTACTCAGAGAGGAAAGGACCAAATACAGGAGGGGGTGGTCTTTCTGAAAGCAGCAGAAACAATCAATCTTCAGCAAACTATAGAGACATGAGTTATGAAGTGAGTTGGATCCCAACTGCACTCTTTAATAATAGCAATCTAGAATCTACCTTCTACTTTCATTCTTCTTCTTCTTCTTCTTCTTCTTCTTCTTCTGCTTCTCCTTCTTTTTCTCCTCCTCCTTCTTCTTCTTCTCCTCCTTCTTCTTCATCTTCTCCTTCTTTTTCCTTTGTCTTTTTCTTTTCCTTCCTCTTCTTCCTCCTCCTCCTCTTCTTGCATTGTTTTTTTAGTACTCGAAGAGTCGTGGCGCTTGTTATGATCCTAAAGGCACTTTAATTTCTTCATATTTATGTCAAGGACAGTCCAACTGTTTAGTATTCTTTACTTTGTAACTGAATACGATTTCAAATAATTTTGTGTGGAGCATAATTTGGGGATTCAGTATTCTTTACATCTGGGTCTATAAGTTTAAAAGTCATTGCCATATTTAATTCAAGATACGAAGCTATGAACTTAGTACCTTATTAGATGTTCTTTTGACACTCTTAGGAATTTTGAAGAACTGTATTTGAATTTGAGTTGCCTAACTGTGGAAAGATATTCTAATGTTGGAAATTACAAGTTAGATTTCCAAGGTCTTTCAAAAACAGAGACATTAGGTATATGAGGATGCTCCTAATTTTTGTTATGCAAAATACTATTATGGTACTTAGGAAATCAGCAAAAAATCTGTAAATGCTATCTACAGTTTACTTCATGCCCTTTCTCTTGATGACTTCATTTCCTACAGAAAAAAACAGATGACAAGTCAGTATCACAGCTAGTGAGTATGGGATTCTCCAAGGAAGATGCCATAGCTGCACTCAAAAAGCACTCAGGAAATCTTGATGCTGCCATTGATTCTCTGGTTAGTGTTGGAAGCAACCAAACAGGTGGCGGCGGTGGGATATCTAACAGTAGGAGTAGCTCTGGACCACCTCACAGGGGAAAGGATAGGCCAGAGAGGGGCTCAGGTATGTATTCTGGTCCAGGTAATATTCTCGATAAGTGTCAATAAGACTTTAATAAGTAGTATACTGAAATCTATTGATTCTCTGGTGAACTTAATTGAACAGGTTGAAGCAGTGAGATATCTAGCAGTAGGGATAGCTCTAATCAACCTCAGATGGGCAGGAACAGGGGTTCAGGTGTCTATCCTGGTCCAGTTAATATTCCTGATAGGTGTCAGAAGATAATGAAGAAAGTGGTACACAGAAATCCATTGAGTGAATCAGAGTAGAAAAGGTCATTTGCTGAAAGTATTGTATCTGTCTTCTTCCACGAAGGCTTTAAGGGTCGTAGAGGAAGACGTGGTGATGATGATGAGGATGATGATGCGCCCTCGCAGCCATCTGCTCCTACAACTCTCTTTGATTTCCTGGAGTCAAAGCTTGGTCCTACAAAAGCAGAAGGTAAGCTCATGAAAATCAAATAGAGGTAGTTCTGCGATGGTATTTGTATTAGAAGTTGGGAAATACCTTGTGATATAAGTCGTAGTAGATTGAAGTGTCTGTGGTTTGCTTATATTTTTTTCATGTAACAGTCATCACTCTTTAATTAGAATAGACTCTGCATATTCTTTGCTCTGCACTTTAAGATATATTAGACCCTGCAAAGTGATTACAGAATTATCAAGGCAGATAAAAAAGGCCCTTGTGACATGAGAGGGTGTTAATTCATTGTGAAATCTGTTCACCGTGCCAAAATAGCATAGTGACATTTTTAATTAAATTTTTATGATTTGTAGTTATCATGATCGTTATGTTTCTGAATTTTAATTTCTTTCTTTTCCAGCTTATAAACCCAAAGAAAAAGAGAACCATGTAGAGAAAAATGAGCGTTCAAGCCGCTACGAGAGGGACCAGTCTAAATCTGGTAGTGGGAGTAATTACAATCATAACGTCAGGGAGACCCCTCCCAGATTCCAGAAACTACAAGCCCAGAAACAAGCTCAGAGGCAAATGGGTGATACCCAGCAGGGAAACAAAGACAATAGAGGCGGGAGGCGAGGGGATAGATCAGATAGATATGATGATCGAAGGAGAGATGGGAAGAAGAGTAATGAATGGACAAATGATAAAGAGGATGCATCTCAAGGGTTTAGGAATGATTCAAGGTACAAGAACGAGAGACGAGACGGAGGATATCAGGATAGAAACGAGAGAAGGTATGATGGACAGAGCAGGGGTAGTAAGGCAGATGAGTATCAAAATGATAGGGGTTATCAGGGAAGGGAGAGGAACAGCAGGCCGGAGCGGTTTCAGTCTGATAGGGGCCATCAGGGCCGAAGCTCTCAGAATGATGGCTACCAGAATGACAATGACTATCAGGGACGTGGTAATTCTCGTAGATTTGATGGCCAGGGGAAATCTAGTGATAGGTACAACAACAAGACTGATAATACTCCAGAAAAGACCTATCGGCTGATGGAAAGAAAGAAAGACAATGTGCAGGGACAAGAGGAGAATCAGTCTTTGAAGAAAAGCAATGGGAGAGAGGGGAGTCAGCAGGATGGGGTAGGGAGCTGGAAGGGGCGAGGTCAAGAAGAGAATGCTGCAAAAAATCAAGTGAATAGTAGATCAGATTTCCAGACGTTGAACCAGCAGTCACAGCCATTTATACCTCAGCAGCAGCAGATGGTTAGTGATGGAGGAAGAAGAGTTACAGATGGAACCAGCCAGGCTTTGAACCAGCAACCTGTGATGAGAACTAAGGTGATGAACAATGGACCAGATATGATAACTCAGTCTCCAAACATACCCATTCTGCCATTCAAGGAAAGAGATCACTGCCTCGCTAAGTACTGGGAAGATAGCAAGGTAGGCTTTATGTTTATTTTCTTGTTAATGGTAAAATAATGATACACCTGTCAGGTGTGGCACATATCTAATTACAGAGTAATTTTCCTATGTGCTTCTAAAGGTTAGATACTATGACCCTAGCTTTAGCTTTTGCAGCTATTACCAGCACACAATATGTTTCAAGAAATAAACCCAGAGAGGTATCCATTTAAAATCTGGGTGGGGAGAGGCAACAGATGTTAAAACGTATCATATACGGACAGACATACTAGATGGAGGTTTGAATCTGAAACCTTTGATTGAGGGCCAAATAAATGCTCTTATGATCTGCACTTGTCATTCTCCACCCTGTAGAAGTTAATGGGTAACATAGAGAAGTAAACTCTATTTGACTGCTTGAGCATGTTTCATGATGGCAGCTCAGATAAAGCCAGGTTAATAATTGATATGATTAAGATTTCCTCTGATTTGTAACTGATTGCCCAAGTCATAATGAAAGTTTTTAAGTACATGTCTTATCTCATTTACATGCTTGTGTAGAACATGAGCATGTATTGTTTTAAATTATTTTGAATTTGCCTTGTGCAAAACCAAAATGTTTGTACTGGGTATATTGCAAGATTTTCAACACTGTCTCGTCTTTGTTCCCCATCCTTTGCACAGTATTACAAGGCTCAGATTACAGCTATCCACCCCTCAGGAAAGACTTGTATGGTGAAGTTTGTGGAATATGGCAACTTTGAAGAGGTTTTCATCACTGATATCATGCCATGTCCTGACCAACCCTGGGTAAGTAGTCTGCCGCCCAATGACAAAAGGAAGCAACTCTGTAGGATGAGTTTCTCATTAGATGAAGAAAATATGTCACTGTTTTATGATGAAATGTATAGAGTTGCTTCCTTTTTATATGTCTATATCTCAGATATTGGGAGTCATGTGACCTTAATTTCTTCTCATCATGTAGAGCATACAAAAAAGTACCCCATATCAAGAAAAATTTAGTTTTGAAAAAAAAAAAATTGTGGAGTTGCTTCCGTTTGCCATTGGACGGAAATAGTGCCCTTGTGATCTGTTCTATGCATACACACACAAAAAGTATTCTGTGGGACTTATCCATTCCTCAAAGTATATCCAAGAATCAGATTTAGTGCGCATAGCAAGAGACATTTACATAAATTGGGGTCAAATTTCGTTCTTTAAAATCTTTGTAATGGACAATTGCAGAGATTATATAAAGGGGTTGTAACCACCTTTGTTATTCTCAACAGTAGACATTAATCAAAGAAAGATTGAAATGCATGCTTCCTAGAAATGAAAATAAGGGATATATCATTTCGGTAAGTGAACAAAGTTTTAGGTATGGAGTATTCCGGAGCATGGTTTTGCCTAAGATTCCATTTTTAATTTAATTTTGACAGTAAATTATACATAAATCTGATCTGAGTATTTTGATTTCACATTATTGCAGACTGCACCTCCTCCATCGATAGCTCCAGTCCATCATCAACAGCAACAGCCTCCTCAGCAGCAAACACAGTTCATGCCTCCTGCCCCTCCCTTCCCCCAACACTACCAGCAACCACCCCCACCGGTACCCCAGCTGGTAGCTGGACAGACCCCTTTGGTGCCAACTGACTACAGCAACTATGACGGCTCGATGAACATGAGCCTAGAGTTCCGGAAGGGAGGTGATGGGCCTTTCATCTCCAAGCAAGGCCAGGATCAGCAGGGTGGGTACAGGGCTGATAGACGGAACCAGAGACCGGCTCAAGCTTTCTACCAACCTCCTCCCAGGAGGTGATGGAATAGGGCATGGAACTTCATATGTGAACTGAATCAATTCAAAGGAATAGTGACAAGGGGAAGGGGGCATGGGGGGGGGGGGAGGGTGTTTCACTAGTAAGGACAGGGATTAACTACTTCTTTGAGAATACAGTGTCGACATACTTGTTTCAAGAGCTAATTTACCTGAGCCCTGTTTCACAAAACTTGTCAGCAATAACAAGTTACATGAAAAGGTAAAAGCTGCCGCTATCATTGCATTAGATTGTCGTCTGTTTTGTTGCAAAATTGTGACGGCTGTTATAGTGAGAAGTGTTATGAAACAGGACCTTTCATACACAAACAAATATATTCAAGGCAAATGTTTTGAATACTGCAATTAACTGAACACAAATTCTTCATCAAAATATATTTAACAGTTATATTTCAGTTTCTATCTTGTTGATGTACTCTTTGTAGAAATGAAAAAAGTGCTGGAATCATTACTATATGAGAAAGGTCCTCACAAATCTGGGTCTGCTTGGCTTGAACAGGCTTGCACAGGGACAGCATAGGAAAAATTCTGAGCTTATATATGTCACAAATTTAATACTGAATGTGATAATATTACAAATTTTTATGGTTAGTGGTTAGTGGTGGTTATTTTACCTGACTGCTAAGAAAGCATGAATGCTTGTTAGTAAGCAACCAGAGGACCGACGGCTTTAAGTCCTCTCCGAGGGACCTGGAATTGATGATTAATGTCTTACCAAAGGGCACTAGCGCATCGACTTGGTTTCAAACCTGGCTCGCCGGATTGCAATACCACTGCTCTACCAACAAAGCTATTGCACCTCCTTGAGGCTTCCACCCACCATAGGTGGTGCCGAAAGCATTATAGTTGTCTGTCCATTTGTGCATTTGTCCATTTTAGTTGTTAACGCGTTATCGCAAAATTTGTTATGGTATGAACTTCAAACTTGGTCCCACTATGTATCATGATAGGAAGATGATCCGAGTAGAGTTTGGGATTTGTAGGTCAAAGGTCACACAGTTCAATTTCAAAATTGCTGGTGTTAGCCTCTTTAACATGATACCCCAACCATATGAGTTATGGACTTCAAACGTGGTGCTAGTATGCATCATCATGGGAAGATGATCTGATTAGATTTGGGGGTTTGTAGGTCAAATTTCATAGAGGTCAATATGCATGAAATTATAGATTTGATAGTTTGATTAGCACTATATTTCAACTATTTGTATGCATGACTATGTGGAGACAAAGTGTTTTGACTTTTGGGTTGTTGGGTCAAATGTCAACGAGGTAAAATTAGCTTCTTATTATAGCTTGTTAAAATTCTGGTTATCACCATAATTCAAGAGCAGTTTGAGCCATGGAGTTAACTGAATGTAACTGGAGGCATAGGAGATGCAGTCACATTTATCTTATTCAGTATCATTGTTATGTAGTTTCCAGAAGCCTACAGTTATGCATTATATCATTTATAATTCATGGGTTACCATTATAATTGGTAAGATTATTCATTATATATGCTCAATTTTGATTTTGTTTTTCATGTGTAATATTATCTAGTAGCTGGTTATATATTTTGAATTTTTAAATTTAATTCCCCTGTTGTGCTAGTGTTTGCAGATTTCCGTGTACCCAGCAGAAGGGCATGAACACAAATTATTGTCAAATTTCTAATTTGTTTATTTTGATTACCCAAGAAATAAGCTAATGTTGTGTTCAAGTAATGTACAGACTGAAATATTTTGCACAAATTTAGTCCAAGAAAAGTCAAAACTTTGAAATGACCATATCTCAAAGTGTACATATGTTGTCTCAACATCCAGTAGCATTCTTCTGTCATGCATACAAGAAGATGTATGCACACCAGATGATGAATTATTTCTGCTTCTTTCCCCATCCTGCATTTATACTTCAGTCTACTATCATTCTTCAGATTGTTTGTTGATATCGCATCAGTTTCTTGGTTTATCAGACAGTAACCCAATGTTGTAGATAGTGCAATGCACACTCTCACAGTATTGAAATGTTTTAGGCTTTATACTCGATGCCTATGCTCATAGTAATGGTGGGAAGTGATCATGGAGTTAGAGCATTGGAGTGCTTGTCTTGAAATCATTTGATGCTAATGTTTTGGAAAGGTTTTCCTCCCCTAACTTAATTAGGTGCAAATGAGTGTTATAATTCCCTTGCATGATTAGAGTTCAAGGCAAAATATAAGAAATGGTAAAAAGCCTCACTTTTTGTTCACCTCAAACTTATTATGTTGGTTTTTTTTATAGAGTTTATATTTTTGAGGAAGGTTTTCATACCTTGGCTTTATTTTGTGGTGTCGCGTAATAATTTCTGTTGCATATAGATGTGAGGAGGGTGCAGATACTTTTGAATTTGATGGAAAGCGACAGGTGATTTTTTTTCTTAAATCTAAGATAAAAAATCTGCAAATTTTTAAATTTCAACTATTTTAATTTTTTCAAAAACATCTATTTTATGTTGTGTACAAATGAAAGCAATTTCAATTTTCCAGATTTCATGTAGCTCATACTTGCATTATTTACTAATACGTGCTTCATCTGGATTAAACAGATGTTCACACTATCAAAAAATTGTCACATAGTACACTAACTTCCATCATTTTTTTACATGTGCTTAGTATTCCCCCACTGTGTACCAGTGCCTGTGTTTAAAAAAAGAACAAATGAGAACAACATATTCTGTGGTTTTATTTATCAAAGATAGTTGAAATTTAATGGGTCATATCTACTTAGACTGAAAAATACTTAGGCAATGTTTTCGTTTTGTGATTCAGTTCGCTTGATGCACATTTTTAGAATGAAATCGGGGAAATTCATACATTCTTTTGCCATTCAATAAGCTGATATGTTAATATGTGTAGCTCTGCTTCTGCAAGTTCTGCTATTTCTACATAAGATAAATGAAAATGAAAGAAAAACCTTGATACAAAGAACTTAGAGACATTTGTTGTAACATGGTAGAAATAATTTCATTCAGAAATACCAGTAATTTTCTCCTTACCAAAAGTGTCAGGTATGAATTTTCTTAAAGTGAAATGAATAAATAATTAAACTGATTAAATTTTATAAACATGTAAAAATGAAATTTAATACCATTATATTAACATTAGCACTTTGTACCAAACTTAATGCATCTGCATCTTTTTTTTATGGTATTACATGTACTTGTAGCAGAGATTAGCAGACATTACATGTACTACTAGAAACAGTCTGCCAATCTGCCAAATGTTGAATATTGCGATGATATTTTTTTCATATTTCCATAAGCTTTACATAATCTTACAAGTACGTTCCAAGCTAAAAGTCAAGACTCCCATAAGTGCAGCTGATGTGAAAAATATTTCTTATGAATCTTACTCTCTGGCTCTGAGAGGCACTGTTCCCACTCTTGTAACAACTTGTTGCAGTTAGAAATGTCTTCATTTTCAGTGAGTCAGGATATTTGATAGGAGAAAAGTGGTACTAAGATACCTCTCTTGCCTCAACACCTTAATTCGTAAAACTTGATTATTAAATGAGGGGCAGTGGAGTTATATTGTTGCATAGAAAGTCTGACAATATATGGGACAGTGTTAGGACTAGAATTTACTCACTTATCTCAGTGTTGTGTGATAGAAAACTGTGAGTCTATTTATTATAAGTCATTATTTTGCCTGGGCCCTTTCTAGCTGGTTTATCATGTCTTGCATGAAGAAGCTTTATGGCAATTTGCCAGTGGCCAAAATTCAGATATAGCATGGAACAGGTTAGTATGCTGGATCCTAATCAGTACCAAAGCACCTTCTTTCCTCACTACCTAATCACAGTTATAGAAGAATTGGTACAAATATAACAACTCAATACATGTCTAATTATGCAAATGTGGAGTATTGAGAGTTGTGGGAGTTTTGTAATTATAAACAAATATGTGTAGCTCTTAGGGTGTATGCATTCTCAGATTGACTAAGTTATTGTGTATGTTGTATTTGTTCACACAATCCTTACATATTTCTCATAATGATACAGGAGAGGGTGTCGGGAAAGCAGGATTGCTTTCAAATTATGAGATAAATCTGTTGTTTAACCCATGTGCTGAGACTTGTATCACGTGATAACATGGAATCATGAATGAGTGATTTTTATTATCAATTGTTATGACCGTCTTCCAGTACAAAATAAAAGACAATTTTGAGCATTTATACCATACTTCAACTTGTGTTCCTGTGTCATTGTAGTCTTCATCTCTTTCACTTTGGACTGAATTAAGGGTTGGTCATTCATCATTGATCATTGACGAGAACAACGATAAGATTGGTTGACGTGGAAAATGTATGATTGATCGATGTACGCCAATGTTACCATTTAGCACAGATTTTGTCAGATTCAATACCTTTTCTACAGGGACCAATTTTACCACTGGTGATGTGACTAGCATACCTGCCAACTGTTCAATTAAATAGGAATATTCCTATTTTGGAGAAAAGAAAATTGCCATTTTAACCTGTGTGTTCCTATTTCTGAACAAATTTGTCTGTACGATTGAATAGGAAATATAGGAATGTTCCTATTTTTGAAAATTTCTTAATAATTTGTTCCTATTTCTTGGCTGTCTGGGTTGGCAGGTATGGACTAACCCTTAACTACAATTCAAGTTGATAAAAACTTGCAGATTCTGAAAAGGGGCAATGAAAAATAATGAAAATCTATTCAGTAACTACTATTTGGCACCACCTGGAAAGAATTTTCTTCACTGAATAGACTTGTACACTGATTTGTTCACATATTATGCACACTTCCTAAACAAAAACTGCTCTTGACAACCCAAGCTTACCCACGTTTGCCAAGCAGCAATAACTAATGAATGCCAAGTGGATTCCACACATAAAGATGGTAGTATGCATAACAGGTGCATCTTAAAGTTGGTCAACAAAGCTTCTAGGTACAAGAAGAATTATCCATGAAATCTAAATGCTTTACTCAACAGGTCTGTTCATATAATATGTCATGCGTAAAGGTATTCTGTATACACATACTGAGACAAGCTTGCAGGTTATAAAAGACAACCATTTAAGCTGATTTTACACTTACTTCTGTGACAAGATAGAATCTGGTGGAGAAGGGACTGTGAATTGAGCATCAGCCAGCTACAGAATAAGATGTCATTAAAAATAAAAGATGTAAGTATGGTCTGAGTCTTAAAGTGTAGCATGTATTTTCAATAGATCTATTTGTAGTCTGTTGCCAACGGTGTGATATTTTGGGGGCATATCCTGTGAGGAATATACTGCTGCCCCCTCCCAATTGAATGGCAAAAGATCAAGAGAAAGGGGGAAACACATAAAGTGGAAAAATTTAACACTTCTCCATTAATTCAAGTTTCATCTACATGTAAGGACCAGTGCCGACCCCGCCCCCCCCCCCCGACTTTACTTCGAAGCATAAAGAAAACGAGCAATTCGACCCTGCATGGTAAAAAATCATGCCTCCACCTCCCACATAATTTTATTATTTTTTCTATTTATGCACATCTCCACAACAGCTACGTACTAGTTACCATTACCTCTTCCACCCAAAAATATATTTCACTCATTTTTAAAATCACTGCCATATATGCCAAGGTATCATAGAAACACCTTTTTCCAATAATTTCAAATACTTTTGTGACCTTATGACCTTTGACCTACATACCCTAAAATCTAATCAGATCATTTTTCCATCGTGATGCATACTAGAACCTAGTTTAAAGTTCATACCTCAAATAATTCTTGAGATATCGTGTTAAAGAGGCTAATACCTGAAATTTTATATATCGATCTTGAACCTACATACCGCAAAATCTAATCAGATTGTCTACCTGTGGTGATACATATAAGGGCCAAGTTTGAAGTTCATACCTCACAGGCTCACACGGTTCTAGAGATATCATGTTAACAAAAAAAGTGGGATGGACAGATGGGCTGACGGACAACAAAAAACATAATACCTCCGGCACCACCTTCGGTGGGCAGAGGTATAATGAATGAAATCAAATGAATTTTGTAGGGAGGATATTTCCATGCACCTTTAGATCTTTTACGACCAACAGTGGGTAAATAAACAAAGACCCCACAGCAACACAAACTTGTGACAATATCACAGAAAAATTGTGAGGTTTCAACTCTGGAAATTAAACTCTTATTTACCACCATGCTATTTTAGAAAGTCCTTCTTTTTTGTGACCAGCTAAACCAAAAAATTTAAGGTAGAATTTAAAGCATTTAAATGTGCCTTCCTACTTTTTGCTGCAACCAGTGTTGCATTTGTGTTGCGACCTCCCTCCATGGAGAGGGGAAACAATCTTTTGTTTATTGGTGTGTAGTAGTACAGTATTAGGGGCAGAAATTATTTTCCCATCACCATATAGGCTTAGGAATATAAGGATATATCATAACCTTGTACATTGTACACATGTAAAATTTCTAAAGGGAATCCCAATATTTAAGGGAGAAAAAAAATCTTTCTTTACAAAAGAGTAACAACAAAGGCATTTTTATCAAGCCGAACTCGAAACATGAAATACACTTCACCACAACTTCAAAATATGTTAATATGCAGTGATCATTTAATTTCTTTCAAACGAAGTTCAAATTTTGAACATTATTAGTACATCACTCCAACTTTGTAATTACATGTAAATGTACATGTATATTTGTGTTTACACCTATTTTATCATTATTTTCTATTCTTTACATTTCTTTTCTTGCAATATCTTACAAATATATGCCACCTGCACATACTTTTACTTCAGACATGGATATACATGTACTTTTACTTCAGACATACATACATACACACATGTAAATCATACAATAACCACACCAGGATTTAAAAAAATCTAAGTGCAAAGAACAGAATAAGAAAAATAGCACTATGTTATCATTTTGTATCTTTATGACATATTATGTAAATATTTCTTTTACAATGGCAGGGCAGCATATCTTATATGGTTTGATCTGACCTTACTAAATACTTTCAGTTACAAATTATTTTCCCTCTTGAGCAAAATATACAATCATCTGGATACTGCTGATACATTACAGGTAACAAAGACTCACAGAGAAGAAGTACTGAAAGAAAAATGTCATAGTGAATGGCTTTATGGCCTATTTCATTTTTTTTTAAATTTTTCATATGCTTTAATTCAATGGATGAAATCATAAAACTAAAGTCTAAATGAATAAAGTATAGATGTTTGTATACAATGTATAGACAGTCCAATACAGATAACTAGGGTATTCAACATGAGCTGGATAACATGCAAAAACATTTCAACTACACGCATCTATAAACGTAATTACAAAGATGTAACAATACGCTGAAATCACAGTCTAATAAACTGAACTAAAAAACATAATTGTTGCATCAGTGCAGAAACGTCCTTAAGTGATGCAAAAGGTGTTCTCTCGTAACTCAAAGAAATAAGAAAATTTGTCATAAAACCCATCATTGTATCTTCAAAACCTATCCAGAAGGAAGGTAATAGTAACTCTAAAACAATAGTTGGAGTGTCACAACCAGATTTTCATTCTAAGAGTTTTAAAATGTGTCATATTTGCAAAGGGCAATTAAGGGAAAAATACATTTAGGGGTGTTTTTGCGCTGAAGCAACGATACAGTAACTATTACATAACAATGCGTTACTTGTGCAACATTCTAATTTAATATAAATTGTGCTGGACCAATAGCGTATAATTTGGTAAAAAGATCCCTGCATTGTATGCAATCTCACTACACATGATTCATTTTAAACAGCATGCAATGTGTGCAAACTTGACATCTAGAATGATAATTAATAATAATAATAATAATAATAATAATAATAATAATAAAAAAATATTAATACTGTGGAACCTCCTTTATCAACCACCTGTATAGAAAGGCAGCAAATCTGCACGATCATTTTTGCTTCCCTTCTAAATGATATCTGCACTAAAGCAAGCTTTATATACCAACTACTTCATACATACAGTGCATTCTTATATCAACAATCAGCGAAGGGAAATGCAATTTATATCAATGATCAAATCTTATATCGAGACAAACCAAAATCTGAAATGCATAATCAATTGGCATGGTATCATTCACTGGACCTGCTAATCTAATTTATGTGCTATAAAATAATTTGCAGACTTTCAAATTTCATGGCAATGAAGGGCAATGTCAAAACATTACAAATGCACATACATTAGATAATTACTATTTGAAATAATGAGTTGAGTCTTCTTTTTTTTTTAATATTGTCTTAACTTAAGAAAATCAAACCTTGCAAATTTTTAAGGAAAAAGATCAACAATCAGTGAAGGGAAATTCAATGTTAATATCTTATGAAATGAACAAGAAATTTTAATTGTACTGCAGCACAATTAAACATTTCATCATAGAAGCTACATGTATTACAACTGAAAGACCACTGTAAAGGGAATAATACTTTTGTCTTAAGCCATATAATCTTGCTTCACTGACTGATTTTTTCTTTCCACAAGTCAAAAAGTACCTATCATATATTTCAGATTTCGTAACACAAATCATAATAAAATACTAGTAAAGAAAATGAAAGCAAAAACTAATACAACATGATCATTTTTACTTATTTCTTACTGTTGGAACAGCCCCAAAAGTTGACTCTTTTCTTGAAGAGATCAACAACAGAAAAGTAAATACAGCATTTCATTACATTTGGTAAACAAACAAAAAGGACCTATTGATAACAAAAAAGTGTCAATAATGGATAGCCATCTTCATCAATGTGCAAAAATTACTTGCTATGCAGTGTAGAAATATTTTTAATACTAGAGAATTGTGAACCATAACATAAGGCAAGAATACTGATCATAGATAATGAAAATAGTGCATCTGGCAAGCAAAATATCATTGAGACAAAGTAGTCATTTGATAAAGAATGTGATACAAGTGAAATTACAAGTTGAATGAGGGAAGATAATTCTAAGTTTTTGTTTCAATTACTGAATGAATCAGTTTAGTCTTTGGTAAAGGAAGTCCTGTAGAATATCATAAATTTAAAAACTAAATATTCAAGATTGCAGAATATAAATATTTATCTAATGGACACAATAAGCCAGAAGCTTGTATTGTCATATTTGACCCCTTAAAGTTGCTTAGACTATCAATTTCATTCAAATAAGCTAGGCAGCCTGAACATAGCCACCAGGAATACCAGGTCCTCCAGAATGGGCCCCATCTAACATATGCACCAAACTTTGTCAGAAGGAAGTTATACGACTATACATTACCGAAACACAAAAACTGAAACACAAAAACTGTTGAGATGGGTTGTTAAGTATCTGGGCTATGTGGCTGCCATGCTGAAACCATTCATGAGTTGATTACACAAACACCATGCAAGCTGCTCTGTTGTATTGTCAAACAGCTGAAGATGAACAATAGGTGTGTTTACATGACCCTGAGAAAGCAAAACAATTTTCATAATTCAAGGACTTTTTATTGAAATTATCATTTGACATCAAATTGGACCCCAAGAACACTACAAGACTCAAATACTGTTCTGTTTAAAGTTTTACCTGAATGGAATAAGAACTTTTTGAGTTATTAAAGTTGGAAAGTAAGAAAATGTTTTTCTCTACATCCAGTGCATTTGGGGGCAGCAAGCTTTAGTCATGGAGTACTTTGAAGTATTTTTTCGGGGGGGGGGGGGGGGGGGGGGGGAGTGGTAGACCCATTTCCTGAAGAAAATTTTCTGTTTTATATTTTTGGAATGTACCTCTTCCTTCTGACAAAATTTGCTCTATGGGCCTAAAGGGGAAAAAGTTATCCAATTTTTTTAGGGGCTCTCTGAAAACACATCAAGATGAAAAATTTGTTAAGTTTGTGGGTTTTGGCAGTATATAGTCATATAACTTCCTTCCGACTAAGTTTGGTGCTTATGTTAGATAGGGTGAAATCACCCAGACTTTGAGGCCCTTTCAGAAGGAAATGGGGGCTCTCCAAAGGTTACGTTCAGACTAAAAAGCTTTTTGTGAATGGGATGGATGTCTAAATAACTTCAAAGGGTCAAATCAGATATGTTAAATGGGGTTTCTATTTCGAAACAGCTTCCCACACAATAAACAAAGAAAGATAAGAACAGTGGATCTGTTAGTTTTAGAGTAAATCAAGTCATCTCAGATATGCATATAGTTGTCAGTACTTGTCAGAAATGGTACCCTGCAACACCAAAATACACAGAGTTCATATCCTCTACAAGATCAATAATTCCAAGTGAGTCACTTTAACAGAAAGGAAAATAATATACCGTACAAAATGAAATATCCATTGATCAGTTATATTGTCAAAGGCTACCATTTTCAATACACTCATACTTTGGCATGGAAGTAAAACACACACAAACGGCTTTCTAGAAACCAAGATGAATGAATGAGTATTAAAGATCAAAACAATTAGATCTAAGTTGGCAAAATATCAGCATAAGTAAGATCATAACACAGGGATACACTTAATTATTTACAGTTTAACAAAGTGACTTAATGACTAAACAACACTTTTTACTTGTTGGAGATATTACATGTATGTGGTCATATATAAAACATACAAAATTTTCCTATATTTAAGTGAAAAATACATATATATATTTCTCTTACTTCCATTAACAAAAAATACTGAGCAAATGCAGTCTTAAAAACTACTTTTTCTTCTGTCTCTTAACTTCAGGTAGTTCTTTAGAATCTTCTACAAGTTTGTCATGGACGTACATCAAACTCTTGAAATATTTGACTGTCTTGACCCTGAGTTCAAGGGTCGCATCTTCATCGACAACGAAGATGGTGCGTGGATGTTGCTGGAAGGCCGAGACGGTCCACATGTGACTGACACCTTCCTCAATAGCCTTGTAGAGAGCAAAAGCCTTGTGAGCTCCAGTGATGATGATCATCACCTGCAGAAAAATACAGTCAGTAGAAGCCCATTTCATTTGTAAACCTTTGTAACAGATGGCAAAATGGTTAAATTAACAAAAATAAAGGCACAGCGCACTTTACAAGCATTATGTACTTTGTTACATACATAGATTATCAATATAGTTATGAATGTTCCAGAAAGGTCCATGACCTTGTGAGGTTGCTCCATAAAACAAATGAAATTGGATTTTAATACTTAGAATAGCCCTCAATTTCTTTAAATACAATAAAAAATTATTAAGATATTAATAAAAAGATGTAATTATTTTTGTAAAAGGCATACGATTTGTAAATGAACTGGAAACTTTAAAGCTAGGGACTGTTCTACTTGCCAATAATTTAAATATTTAGGGATGGGCCTGAGACATGTGTATTGAAAATACTACTTAGTATCTCCTGGCATTTAACCCATTCGTGACAGGAATTATGTAAAGCCTAATTTGATCAGCTTGTATTCTTCAAATTGGCAACACCAACATTTTTATTTTATTGCTACATTTTTCTTATAAAATGTCACGTATATGAAATGGATATAAATTGACAGTAATTATGATGAGAAGTCAAAAAGTTGCCAATTTGCAGGGGAAAACGGTGATTTTAAACTATCACATTGCCAATTTAAGGACTTTAATGTTTATTTTCCTTTAAAAAATTTTCAGCATCAAACAACGAATATTGACGCAACCAAAATGGGCACAGTTTGCGTAGAATTTTTTGCTCTTTCTGCTCATGTATTTGGTATGATTTTTACGGCTTTGCATCAAAAGATATTAGGCCAAACCACAAAATGTGGACCTCTGTCATGAATGGGTTAATAACGTGGGGGCCTGAAATCATTCAAATTTAACAACGATGATATCATATTGTATAGTGCACATCATATAATGCACTTCTATAGGACTTTGGATATCATTCAAGTTATACTTATTCACTCAAAATGTAGAATGGTAATGAAGGAGACATACCTCATTAGCATCCATGACTGTACCTACACCCACAGTCAAGGCCATGGTAGGCACTTTAGTGATGTCATTGCCAAAGAAACGAGCATTGGCGATGATGGTGTCATGGGCTAGCGTCTTCACTCTTGTTCTTGATACAAGACTAGAGCCTGGTTCATTGAATGCTATGTGGCCATCTGGTCCAATGCCTGGAATTAGCAAGGTGTTTAAAAGAAGATCATAAAACATTGAAATTATGAGGAATTACAAACTGCACACTCTTTAAAAGTGCATATTTTTGATTACTGAAATCAAGAAATATCACCTTAGAAACCAGCACTATCATTGGAGGGGGGGGGCACTCAAAGAGTGTTTGCATGGATGCTGTTTAGGAACATGAAGATCCAGGCTTTATAACCCAAGGACTTCACCATTCAAAATCTTGAATTAGCCATGTACACCCATTACTTCTCACTGGTCTAGAGATACCCTTTACATCCATTATATCACGCACAACTGCTACACTCCGTAGTAGTGTATCCAGACTGTACAAATGATTTCCTAACTACATAAGAATTCAATTTGCATTTTTTTTTGTTGGAAGGGGGGGGGGGGGGGGGGGGTTATTTTGCCCTCTCTGCACCCCCCCCCCCCCCCCTCTTCAAATCCTCTAGCCACATTTCCATTTCTCACCTCCAATGAAGAGTTCAATTCCTCCAGCCTTGGTTATCTCTTCCTCATACTTGCGGCATTCCTCATCGAGGTCCTCTGCGTTGCCATCTGGAATGTGGACGTTCTCTGGTAGGATGTCAATGTGCTTGAAGAAATGATTCCACATGAAGGAATGGTAGCTCTCTGGGTGGTCTCGCTCCAAACCTAATCACAATGAGAACAACAACTCTGGCATTCATCACAGTAATCTTGACAGCATGTCAAAGGCCCTACTTCTTAAAGATGTATAAAAATAAACAATGGTCTGCAAACCCATAGATTTAACGTGGGTACCCAAGAGGATAAAAATCAAAGATAACAGCAGCCCAACTACAGGCAAAACAAGGGCCCCCCCCACCCCCCCCCCCCAAAAAAAAAATAATAAAATAAAAAAAATTTAAAAAAAAAAATAAATAAATAAATAAATGAAAAGAAAGAAAGAAATAAAATTACTTCTGATGATATGCAGGTAATGAACTTGATAAATAATGAACTTGATAATGAACCTTTCGAGCACAATTCGGTTTCAGAATAATCCACACAGACCCCAGCCTGAGTTATTTCAGGCTAGTATTCAAAGGGTTCACTTAATAGAAAGAACAAACATCAAACAGTTGATGCAATGTGACATTCAACCTAGAAGAAAATCTCCTTACCAACATACTCATCCATGTTGAAAGTCTTGACATACTTGAAGGAAAGAATGCCTGCCTTATGGAATTCAATCAACTTCTTATACATTCCTATGGGTGTGCTGCCTGTAAGAGATGGTGGGGCAAAAAACAATGGATTCAATTTTGATTATAACAATCCACAAATCAAATACAGAGTCACTGCAAATGCACTTCAGTGTAGTAGCTCATTATGAAGCATACAGAACATGGCTTTAAAAATTAATATCTTGCAAAGGATTTTCCCGGTTTTGTAGGAAAACACCCGTCTACATTAGCTTGAATAAATAAATGATTTATTGAACTGATCTATTGACAAAATTATTCATCATCCCATCTCTTCAAACATACTGATTACTGATTTTAACTGATACTTATTATAAATGCTGATTGGGAAGAAGTTGTTCTTTTTCATACCTGTTGGAAGACCAAGTGTAAAGTACTTGTCCTTGTTTGGATTGAAATCCAAGATTCTGTTCCTGACATACTTGGCAGCCCACTCACTGGCCTTAGAGTAATCATCCAGAATCACCAATCTCATGATGTCTCACAAACCCTAGGTTGGACACCTAGTACAGTGTATAAGAAAATGACTCGTATTAGAGAAAAAAGGAGACATGTATTGAAAAAGGAAGGAAGAGAAGAGCTAGGGCAGAGAAGGAATAAAGAGAATAATAAAGCAACAAAAATGGGTAGGAGCTAGGAGTGGAGAGAAAAAGAGGATGTAAGAAAGGAAACAGGAGAAAAGTAGCATGGGTAGAAGGAGAAGGGAAATGGAAAGAGGGAAGGAGCTTAAGGGGGTAAATAAGATGAAAAGAAATTAAAGAAGCAGACGAGAGAAAAGGGGAAAAAGAAACGGGTGAAAATTGGTAAGGGGGAAAGATTGGGACAGAAGAGAAATCAAAGGGGAAAAATTAAAGGAAATTAAAAAGAAAAATGGAGGAGAGGGCGAGTGTAACTAAGAGAGGATAGGAATAGGAAGAGAAGAAATACAGAAGGGGAAGGGTTAATTGGACAGAAGAAAAATTACAGAGATAGGAACACGAGATGAAGAAAGAGCATAATAGTATATGACATGATGGAAATGAAGAAATTCGAACAAGAGATAAAAGTTAGGAGTTGGATCACGATGGGTAGCCATTCAAACGGGAGTTGTATTAGCCCCACGGTTATATGCAACTGGCATTTTAGTCAATAAATCTTTCTATAGTTCTCACCATGCTCACTTCCTTTATAAAATTCTATTTTTTCTTTGCAATTTGTTATCTTCTTACATCCTTTTATCCTCTCAAATGAATTGTTCTATTACAAAGATACATATACATCAGCCTTAACTTAAGTTAGGTAGCTTAATGAAATGAGGTGCTACAAAAAATATGAATCTGGAATGCAAAATTTAAGCACATTATTGTTCGTATTTTTTGAAGTAGACTAGACAGCTAGGACACAGCATGCACAGGTCAGACATGAACGTCATGCCATGGTCCATTTGATTGTCACAGACAGAGACCTTGAAGCTTAACTCAAATCAAGGCTTGATCAGGAAGTCTTGCCTTACCAAATCAAGACCACCCCACCCGTCCAAACCAGGCAAAAGTGAATCCAACCACTAACAGTTAGAATGCAGGATTTTCCAGGACAGGAATGGCCCTGGAATGGGATTTTCAGCCCTTCAAACACTGTCAAAGATCACACTTGACAGCACACCCTAATTGCAGGTTATTTCACCTGTGTAAGTGGTCAAAGACTCCAAATTCCAGGCCAGTCGTCTAAAATTCACAGCATTAACGTCTTCATTAGATATCAATCTCTTCTGTCAAGAGATGCGCTATGCACACACGCACAGCCAGCTAGCTCAGTACTATACTACAGCTAGCGAGGTAGCTAGACTCTATAGCTCAGTCACAGCCGGATGCATGCACCACCACCCACTAAACTGAACACAGTGCAACTCTGCAAGCACGTGTATTTTGTTGTTGACTAAATCTTAGCTGCCAATCTAGTACAAAAGTAAATGTAATGCTAATATTTTTGATATTTGAAATTACTTTTTAAAATTAACTTTAATAAATACATAAAAAATAAAAATATTATTAAAAGCAAATTTGTTTCTAAATTATACAATTTGTAAACTAAACACGATTACTAATTTTGTAAATTGTTGAGAGAGCCGTCTGACATTTCTCTTGGAAAACTATACCTTCTCTATGCAAATTCTGCCCTCATGAAACATGGATTTCTGGAAGATAGATGATTCTGTTACTTGGCAAGAAGAATCATGGTCACAAAAGCTACACGAATCGCTGTTCGAATCAAATACATCCGGAAAAGTATGTATTTGCCAAAGGCCTGATTATTCTTGGAGAAAGTATTCATTGTTCGGTCCCATTCCTTGTATTTGATGTTATGCCCATGAAATTTGAAGAAAACACGTGATGTACTATTACTAGTACTACTAGATCTAACTATAGACCGAAAAATTCTGTCTCTAACATTCGTCGTTAGCCTCTTATTCTGGTAGGGTCGGCACTCCTCCTTTACAGAGACAGAAGCGCCCCGTAGACTTTTGTATGAAATAGAGTAGAGACTGCCCAAGATTCGACCGCTTAAGATTTTCTGCAATATTTATTTTGCTAAATTTACTTTTCACAAAATCATATCTACATAAATTCATGTCAAATGTATTAAACTATTTTTATCACAATGTTTATATTTTCAAATGCATCACAATTTTCTAGAAAATATGAAAATATATTGCTATGTTTCATGCCCTTAATTCGATATCCCCCCGTCAATCATTCGACCGGGCGCACTGCGCATTCAATGTCAACACGTATGAGGGCTGCTGAAATGCGCCGCACCATACACGGTTGTCCATCACGGAAGTTGCAGCGCCCGTCGGTGCTCCCGTTGCGGTCAAATGAAGGCCAGCGGGGACTTGCATTCAACTTTGTACATGAAGTCACTGCATCAGCAGATACAGGGGGTTTGGTTTTTCATTTGTTTTTTGCCGATACCATCACACTCGGAGCTTGCGATAAACGAAAAAACTCATCACAAAACCGCCGATTTCTTTATTTTTAGCGCTTTTTCTGCGGCCCTGTTTCTTAGCAGAGGACTTAAGCCTTCGTGTGCTTTGGAAATATGGCGACGATTTTGCATTTTTGACACCGGAATTTGGCTTTTTAGATTTTTGGAGGTGACTAAGGGACTTTCTTGTGGTGAGGGACAATGTCTCTGTGTGTAATGAAGTGATTAGTGTGTGTTGTGGCAGTAATATGTGCTGGCTTGTGATATAGTGATAGAGGTCGAATCACAGCACAGGTCGAATGACGGGCGCTCTACTCTAAGAATAAGAGGCTAGCGACGAATGTTAGAGACAGAATTTTTCGGTCTATACTAACTACTACTTAGTCCAGGGACGTCAGGGGAGTAAAAAAAAAAACCAAATAAACGCTAACGCTATTACTCCCCATTGACGTCCAGCGCTTTTTTTGCAGACGTTTTCAAACAAATTACGGCGAGAATTGCCGTGAATTTTTTGAAAACGTCTGCAAGATCGCTCGCATGCGCAAGTTAGTTGCCATTTTCTATGCATTTCAATGGATGCTTGGGAAACGTAAACAAGCGGTGAGTTTTTCCAGCTACCCTACGATAGATTTATATCTAAATTTCGGTTTTCATATGTCCGATTTTTAGTCCCAAGTGTCAGTCGGGTTCGTGATGACCACAGCCTATAGTTACAAGGCTGGTGGTGTCATTAGCCCATGGGAAAGTGATTTTCCAGGGGTTGTTTTGAAGTGCCAAGATGCTTGCTAAGTACAAATAGAGGGTAAAAGCACTGGACGTCAATGGGGAGTAATAGCGTTAGCGTTTTTTTTTTTTTTTTTTTACTCCCCTGACGTCCCTGGACTACGACAAGATGTGAGCGATCTTGCAGACGTTTTCAAAAAATTCATGGCAATTCTCGCCGAAATTTTGTTGAAAACAACTGCAAGATCGCTCGCATCTAGTCGCTCATCGATGCGCATGCACAGGTTAGTTGCCATTTTCTATCTGCATTTCAATGGATGCCGGGGAAACGGAAACAAGCGGTGAGTTTTTCCAGCTACCCTACGATAAATTTATATCTAAACTTCAGTTTTCGAACATGTGATTTTTAGGCCCAAGTGTCAGTCGGGTTCGTGATGACCACAGCCAATAGTTACAAGGCTGGTGGTGTCATTGGCCCATGGGAAAGTGATTTTTCAGGGGTTGTTTTGAAGTGCCAAGATGCTTGCTATGTACAAATAGGGGGTAAAAGCGCTGGACGTCAATGGGGAGTAATAGCGTCAGCGTTTTTTTTTTTTTTTTTTTTTTACTCCCCTGACATCCCTGGACTACTACTACCAACTATTATAGTACTAACTACTAGTACTATACAACTAGAACGTCAACAGATGAAATGGATTGAAAAAAACAAAATAGCTGAAAAATTGTGTTAACAGTTCATAAAGAAAATAGATTACTTTCTTTCATAGAAATTGATAAAATATCAGAAAATTAAGAATATATCGGTAAAGATTTCATGAGGCTTGCAAGTTGCATTAGATCATGTAGCTCGCTCATAGGGCCAAACGCGTGTATTGGACTGTAGCTAACATTCACCATTGCAGCAGTCAAAAACAGACAACAAAATTGCCCTGAGTAACATATATATTTTTTATATTTGCTAGATTATCTGATTCAGGGACTCTTCAATTCTTAATGTGCCACAAATTTGGGGATTCAGAGTTGAAAATGAAATTTTAAATAATTATTTTCCTCTCATGTATGATTTTCTACCAAGCCAAAACGCCTGGTAATACACATAAAAGCTATTGAAGCTTTTCCGGCGTAATGACTAATATGGAGTACAAGTTAATCTCAGATAAGCTTGTACATGTATAAGTGCATGTAGCTAGATCCTTGTCACTTTTTTAGTTTGACATGTTGATCCTATCCTTCAGTAGATTAAGTGGATTTCATTTGTCCTTTTAAAACTCCATAAGGTATTCTCTTAATTGTGCTCACATATGCAAGGTAGACAAATCAAAATTAATTTGCATATTTTTCTTTCCAGCCTGTGAAGGAACGAAAGGCAAAGAAGAACAAATGTGATTCACTAATTTCATTGACCAAGGAGAAAAAGCTTAAGAGGGTGAGGCCGTCTTCAAATGGAGAAAGAACCTATGACGATGAAACTGTATCAAGGAAGAAAAAGAAAAAGAAAGAGAATGTCCAATACAACAATGAAGATGATGTTGATAGTAAGGATGGGGTGTCTCAAAAGAAAGAAAAGCTCATACCCGAGATTTCAGTTTCTTCCAAGACAGTCAAGCAGATTTCTTCACCTGATGTTGATAAGCTAGTTACACAGAATGTTGTTACCTCTTCAGGAAATACTGAAAATTCCAGTGTTCAGTCAAACTTAAAGACAAAGAAGAAGAGAAAGAGAAAACCTAGAAATAATAAATTCAAAGTTGAAACCAAAGGGGAAGAAGACAAGAGACATGCAATTTGTGATGATATTGGTCAGAGTCAGAATAGTGAAATGAAGGAAAGTTCTGTGGAATCATCTGAACCCAAACTATCTAGGAAAGAAAGAAGAAAATTGAAGAGGAAAATGGCCAAGCAGCAACTGAGAACTAGTAAACAAGACAAAGCAAAGAATGACGACAAGAAACTTGATGACATTTCTGAGATTGCTCATCTGAGTAAGTTATCACAGCAACCTTCTATAGATGGCAGTGAACTAAATGATGAAGATGAGAATGAAATTCCTGATACCAGTTCCCATGGTGAAACATCATCCAATCTGATCCTGGCCTCCACCAGGAGAAAGACACAAATGAAACGTGACATCAGTCTCAAAACTCAGATGGAATCACAGCTCAAGTCCTCCCAATTCCGATACTTGAATGAGCAGCTGTACAAAGTGACAGGTGAAGAGGCCAAAGGGATGTTTGCCTCTGATCCATCAGCCTTCTTAACTTACCATGAAGGGTTCACTCAGCAAGTCCAGCGGTGGCCTTCCAATCCTGTTGATATCATTATTGAAGCCCTCAAGAAAAGGTGAATAGTGTATGGCTAATAAGTCTATGACATAAGAGAGTCTTTTTCTTTTTAGTTTATTGGAAATTGCTCATCTTAATAACTTTTTTGTCAAAAGAATACCAGCAGTTTGTATATTTGTGTTTCTAAATGTTTCCCATAGACAATGAATTTTAAGGATACATGTATTTGTAGGGAAAAGCATTTTTTCAAATGGTTTTTGAACTGATTCATGTCGGATGAAAGTTTTGTGTATGTAGAAGAGCCTTGCTTTATACGTGATACATAACACAAGCCTTATCAGTTAGATTTTGTGTTGTCTCTAGGTAACTCTGTAACTCTAGTAATGAATGAACCTTTTCCCTACCCCACCCCCTCCCTCTCTCTATAATTTCCCTCTTTCCTCTTTTTCTCCCTTCACCTCCTCTTTCTTTCTTTACTGCTCCCAATCTCTTTCTCGTCATCTTTCTTACCGTCCCTCCTTGTCCCACTCTTTTTTCACCTTAAATGCCTTTCTTTCCCCATATTATCTGTATTTCATTTTGTCAAATTGTTCACATGTGTGTTGTTGTTGTTTTTTAAACATTGATTTTAGACCTGCTTCCCTGGTGGTTGGAGATTTTGGATGTGGGGATGCCCAGATAGCTCGCTCTGTCAAACAGAAAGTTCATTCCTTTGACCTCTATCCCATCAATAAATATGTGACTGTATGTGATACTAAAAAGGTAAGTTAAAGGCAGGAATCAAAATATAAAAAATGAAATGAAATCAATAAGATCGAGTCATTTCGACTTTTCAGTAAACCAGGGACCAACAAGCTTTGCTCTGGTCAAGCACCGTTGAGCTGAGATAAAGCTATGAGTGCAATCTTCTTGTAGCTTTGACAAGTATGAATGCAGTGCACTTTGCAAGAGAGTGATTGTGAACTGGCAATTAGCCATATTTTCAAGAAAAGACAATTGAGTATTTAAGTATGCTTGTTAGCTGTTAAGTTCAGTATATCTTGGTTCAAAAACCGATGATTTGTAAAGGGGCAAGGTTTTTGTTTGTTTGTTTTTTTTTTATTTGGGGGGGGGATATACATAGCTGTGAATAAAAATAGCCTTGTGCATACTCTCATCTGAGTTTGACCATAAGAATGCACCGCCCTAGGCCCTAATCTCATTTCAATCTACCCTGTGGTATGTTTTGAAGTGGTTCAACATTCGTGTCTGAATAAAAGTCTGTATATTAATTTGATATTGATTTTACGGTTTTATCATTCATTTTCCAAAGCTAAATGTTTTGAGAATAAAACTTATTATAGATTTGATGTAATGATGCAGATGTTCTGTTTTCTTAACATTCACAGGTACCCCTGAAGGATGGTGTGTTAGATGTTGCAGTGTTTTGTCTCTCTCTGATGGGAACAAATTGGATGGATTATGTCAAAGAAGCTAATCGAGTACTAAAACCAGGGTGAGTTTATAAACTGGTCGAAGAAAAAAGTTATGGACACACAAATGTGTGCATGATTATGTGACAGAAATTAGTGAATAAGACTTTATGCCTCCACCTAAAGGTTAGACTAGAGGCATTATGTTTTCAGGTTGTCCGTCCTGCTTTTTGGTTTAAAAAAAGAACCCTTAGAGGTAGGAACTTCAAACTTGGTCCTAGTATATATCTCGATAAGAATATGATCTGATTACATTTGGGAGTATGTAGGTCAAAGCTCACAGAGGTCAATTTCAAAATTTCAGGTTTTAGCCTTTTTAATGATATCTCTAGAACTAAGTGAAGTATGAAGTTCAAAATCATTGCGAGTATGCATCACCATAGGAAAATGATCTGATAAGATTTTGGGGTACATAGATTAAAGATCAGAGAACTCAATTCCATACTTTCAGGGTTTAGCTTGATTGATGTTGTCTCTAAAACTATGTGAAGTATGAACTTCAAACTCTGCAAGTGTGCATCACCATATGAAGACACTCTGATTAGATTTTAGGGTACTAGGGTCATAAGGTCACTAATTGTCATGGGGGTCAATATGCATGAAAACAAAGATTTGTGTTCTTTATTTGTTGTTGTTGGTTTTCTTTTAGCACTATATTTCAACTATTTAACATAATCAGACTTTTGGGTTGTTAGGTAAGAGGTCAATTGACATGTAATTACACATATTTTGTTCTGGTTATCACAATAATTAAACAGTGTAAGCCATGAAGTTAACTGAATATAAGCAGAGGAATATAGGAGACACAGTCGCATTCATCGTATTTCATTAATGTTGCTCATCTTGCAAATTATCTGTCTGTTGTGTTTAAAAAAAAGAAGAAAAGATCTTCTTCAGTATATAGATTTTTTATATATTGATGCCTTCTTACTATGCTCGTGGAAAAGAAAAGGCCTGCAATAATGATGTCACAGTATGACAACTATTTACACGTGTGTAGCATGGTGTACATGTATTGAATTGTGAAAGGTTTCCCTGTTGGTTTTTCAGGGGGCTATTGAAAGTTGCTGAGGTTGCCAGTCGCTTCACTTCTCTGGCTTCCTTCCTGTCTGTCATGAAGTCTTTGGGATTTCAGCTGAAGACTAAGGTAATCAGACTTTAACGAGTCCTTATTTAGATTTACACACATGTACTGGTATGTGTAAAGCATACCAGTCACCTGAAAAAATTAATTATGTAAAGCTAGTACATTGGAAATAACCCCTCCCCCCCCCCCCCCCCCCCCCAAAAAAAAAAAAAAAAAAAAAAAAAAAATTCTGCAGCATATTTGGGGGTAATGCAGTCAAGAGGTCTGAAGAAATAAAGGATAACATAAGACCACACAGTAATATATGTTATAGAATTGGATGGCTATTTGATTTTGTAAACGCTTTAATTCAAGCCTGCGCATGCCCTTTCATCCACTAGTCTTCCTCACTGGTTGATTGAAAATCTGCATTTATTCTTCATAGAAGTAATATTTAAAGGATATAGTGTGATGACACTGAATCCCTAAAATACAGAACAAAGTGTCTTTTTGTGATTTGTACACTTTAATAGCAGTGTCTATTTTAGGCATCTTGCAGATGATATGAATTTAGTGTCTATCTTGTTTATCAAATTAAAGACAACTTGAATTGCACTAAATGGTTTTGATCTTAAGACCTAACCAGAACTGTTTTGAAAAACTTCCATTTTTGAAAAGATACAAGCACAATAATTTGAAGGTATATCATCACATGTTTGTCACTGCAGCCACCTTTTTATTGTATATTTAGACTCCAGAAAAACGGACATTGTGCTATATACGTGTACCAGTATAATGATTATGATCATTTATTAGGTATTTTGTTTTTCCTTTACTCCAGGACATATCCAACAAGATCTTCTACCTCTTTGACTTTAAGAAGAAGCAAGTTGCGACATCTGTACCCACTGTAAACGGAGCCATCCTAAAACCATGCTTGTACAAGAAAAGATAGTGGAGCAATAGTGGAACTGTTCCTTTGCTTACAGAAGCATGCATTTTCAAATTGACACTTATGAATCTGTAGTTGATTTTAATTTTTAAAATAGCAGTACAGAGAGAAATTTTATATTAAGAAACTTGTAATTTTAATTGTTCAGAGCAGTACAAAGAGAGATTATGAAAGAACATATCCCATTCATGTGCACTCCTTCATAAATGAACTGAGTGGACCATGGCTGTTTGTGTATTACAGCCCCGCCAAACAAAGTTTGAAGGGAGTACAGGAATCAGCGTACAGTCAGGTGGTCGGTCCGTTGCAAATATTGCGGATTGAACTACTTCCTCATTTTTCAAGCAATGCTCATGAAATTCGACACACACATTGGTCTTGGGCTGAAGATGTTAAGATATATTTTTTTAATGTGTCTGAAACTGCGTTGCCATGTAACAGCATGGCAACGGCATATTATGGCAAGAAATCATGGGGAAATCTTGCAGATCAAATTACTTCCTCATTTTTCGAGCAATGCTCATGAAATTTGACACACACATTGGTCTTGTGAAGATGTGCAAGACATACTTTTTTAATGTGTCAGAAACTGCATTGCCATGGTAATGGCATAATATGGCAATAAATTAGGGGGGAATATTGATGATCAAACTACTTCCTCATTTTTTTTTAGCAATGCTCAGGAAATTTAGTATATACATTTGGGCAAGGGTATTAATCATCTCCTTCAGTAATAATTCTCATTTTAATTAATGTCTCCTAAAGGGTATCTGAAGAAAATGCTAAAAAAAATGTTTTAAAAATTCATCTTTTACTTAATTATTCACGCTGAAAATGATTTTGAGGAATAACAGGTCCGACTTTCATTTATTGAATAAAATTTGTGACTTTTATTGTGATACATGACAAGACACATACAGTTATCGTGAATATGAATGAAATGCTAAGACTAGAAAATATGTACATGTTTACAGTTATTTACAAAACGAAGATGTATATGAAAAATATAAGTGACAAATAAATTGACTAAACCTTCTTAATTTGCTCATTTTGTCATTTATTCTTCAAAATTAAATACCTATAACTTTAGGACGACTATATTAAGATTCAAAAGTCCATGCCAAAACAAACACAATACAGACTTACAACCACAATATACTATTTAGATATCTGTTATATGTATAAAACATTTGACAAAAGAAAATTGAAATTTTTGATCGGCAATAACCTTTCATCAGCCTGTTTTGGGGACACTGCAAAGTTAAATGATGTCAAATTTATTTGGACTAATTTTTCTGAATTTTCCTTCATTAATATTTATAAAATAACACTCTAAATATATACAGTCAAACCTTTCTATAAAGGCCCTCAAGGGGAAACATAAGGTGGCTGCTAAAGGCAGTTTCTACAACAGATATTTCTCCTTCAAAAAAGACAATGTAAGTGGCCTTTATAGAGAGATTAAGACGGGTTTGACTGCATCACAAATGAACTCTGTGTGCCAGTAAATAATTCAGAATGAAAGTGAGCATCACACTCATACTGCCCTACTTTGGCAAAAGGAAGTGACATACACGTATCAACCAAATCTGAGTTATCAATATCGTCATATTTTACCTAGTGTGCTCTTCAGTTGTTAGGCTCTAAATTCCTTACTGACACACAGTGTCCTCAATTTTGCAAAAAGTGAGTACCGAGCATTATTTTACAAATTTGTTCACAAAATTTAGTCCAAATAAATTCAACATCCTTCAACTTTACAGTGTCAAATATCAGGCTCTTGCGAGTTATGGCTTTTGAGTTATTAATGCTGAATTTTTCTTAACACCTAGTACAGGAGAGCCTCATTATAGCACACCCCTCCTGACCAAGGATATTACCCCCTTTATATATCGAAACCTTGTTATATCAGGGCTAAAATACAATAAAAATACAAGAAGTGAGACCAGCAAATGACCTTATTACATGTATAACAAGAATTTGTTATAACAGTGTTCTTTTTATAACAAGGGTCCACTTTATATGGTTTATAGATAAGATATATATGTACTTGTACTTTAAGAAAGACATAATGAACTCTATATTCTATTTTATCGACCCTGTTACTGATTTCTTTTTCATCAGGGGGGTACTTTTGGGGGGGGGTGTGGGGTTGAGAAATAATAATACAGCACCTACCAAACAGATTCAGGAAAGGACCACATGATATGCACATTATATCCAAGTTTATATCTCTTTTTTTTTTTAATCTCTTCTTGCTGTTCGAGCAGAATAACAGGTGGCAAACGATTCGACCTGTCTCCTATGTCTTCGCCATATATTCAGGGTACTTCATGGTTACAAAGTTAATGAATGATAACCAGAATAAAAAACCCATAATTCAGTTAATTAACCTAACTACCAAAATGTCTCTCATTTTCTCCCAAACAGTTTATGCTGACAAATCTTTAATTTCACAACATATGACCTTTCACTTTGCATATCTTCTGAAACAAGTTTTTTTAAAGGTTGCATACCGTCAAATTGTTCTCGCAATATGTTAAAGACTTCAACATCTAAAATTTCAATTAAATTAACCTACAAACCCTCAATCCTACCCAGATCATCTTCCTGAAGTGATAACATACTAGGACTAAGTTTGAGAGTTCATCCCCAACATTTCTTGAAAGAGTGGGATGGAAGACAACACGGGGGGAATGTTAATGTCTCCGGCAGCCACCATCGTGGGGCAGAGAGAGAGAGGCATAAACTTTGCTATCCTTGGCAAATACATGTAGCTGCTTTTTACAATAATTTGATCTCAAAAGTAAAGCACCATAATGCATTCATACATTCAACAATATTTAACAAGAAAATTGTGCATACTAAAGCATAAGAAATAAAGAGAAGAAATCTTCCTTGTAAATGTGTAACAAGCACCATCTTGTACAAAATACCACTTTCACAAAGCAAGTATTTGATTCTAGGACATAAGAAGATACAAGAAAATATATATCCAAGAGCAAATAAAACGTATCACTGGACTGACAAAAATAAGGGCCTAGTACACAGAATACTACATAACAACTAGAAGTATCTATCATCAATCCTCTCCAAAGACTAGGGAATAAATTCTCTATTATTTTTTGAAGAATATGATGAAAAGGAAGTTATACTGGCTACAAGACTTTTATTACTGACAAAAAGTGACTATCATATTTCATGATAAACAGTCGAACAAATGGTCATGTTTACACAATCTATATGCATTTATATGAAGCTTTTGTTTCTACATAATCATCACATGAATGAGATTCTTTAGATGTGTTCAAGTATATACAAAATAGAAATATAAGATATGATAAAATCTTATTTACATAAATCAAAATGTCAGCATTGGCAAATAGATACACTTCATTCTATCAAAATTAATTTGTCATCAAAGCAAACTGCCTGTATGCAAAGACCTTTGTATATGTAGATTAAATACAAAATAACTTGACTTATAAAGTAGAACATTTTCAACAAATATAATTATTCTGATAATCATTCTGTATTGAAAGATATATTAAGTCTACTCAATTTTTTTTTTTTACTTCTAGTACCTCATATTAAAGCACACTTCATGGTAGAACATGATGAGAAGGTTGCAAATTTAACCCCAAAAAGTAAGATAATAAACACATCCACCTTTATCTTAACTTCAACAGCACTCTAATGCCCCATTCATACATGACAAAGCTACATGTTTAAACAACAAAATATCGCAGCAAAAGTGTGTGACAGAGCATACCAGTAAACTCCTCCTTACTGTTTCTTACAACATACAGATTTTTATCTGGTTTCTGCATAAAACTTATTAAGTACAGCACTTCTGAAAAGGTGGTTACCTATAGCATAACTAAAGGAGACTTGAATGTTTATATGAAGAAGAGTTTGACTTTTAAAAATGATATATCCCTTTTTGTAAATTTGAGATATCTGCAATAAGAATATACATGATACTTTAGATCATGATTCCAAACTTATTCCTTGATATATAACGATTGAGCTGAATATGACAATGAAAGGCATTTTTGGTTCCATACAATCAATGGTATTGTTACTTTAAAATTGTAAAAATTGCCTTTTATCAGTTTTTGAAATCAAACTTGTGATATATTTATTCCAATAATTAATAATAATAATAATTGTGAA
>CM057161.1:27843436-28075076 GCA_029962745.1 Echinometra lucunter | reverse complement strand
TTTCCCCGACATCCCTGACGTCCCTGGACTACGACAAGATGTGAGCAATCTTGCAGACGTTTTCAAAAAATTCATGGCAATTCTCGCCGAAATTTTGTTGAAAACAACTGCAAGATCGCTCGCATCTAGTCGCGCATCGATGCGCATGCGCAGGTTAGTTGCCATTTTCTATCTGCATTTCAATGGATGCCGGGGAAACGGAAACAAGCGGTGAGTTTTTCCAGCTACCCTACGATAAATTTATATCTAAACTTCGGTTTTCGTACGTCTGATTTTTAGGCCCAAGTGTCAGTCGGGTTTGTGATGACCACAGCCAATAGTGACAAGGCTGGTGGTGTCATTGGCCCATGGGAAAGTGATTTTCCAGGGGTTGTTTTGAAGTGCCAAGATGCTTGCTATGTACAAATAGGGGGTAAAAGCGCTGGACGTCAATGGGGAGTAATAGCGTTAGCGTTTTTTTTTTTTTTTTTTTTTTTACTCCCCTGACGTCCCTGGACTACTACTACCAACTATTATAGTACTAACTACTAGTACTATACAACTAGAACGTCAACAGATGAAATGGATTGAAAAAAACGAAATAGCTGAAAAATTGTTTTAACAGTTCATAAAGAAAATAGATTACATCTCTTTTCTTTCGTAGAAATTGATAAAATATCAGAAAATTAAGAATATATCGGTAAAGATTTTATGAGGCTTGCAAGTTGCATTAGATCATGTAGCTCGCTCATAGGGCCAAACGCGTGTATTGGACTGTAGCTAACATTCACCATTGCAGCAGTCAAAAACAGACAACAAAATTGCCCCAAGTAACATATATATTTTTTATATTTGCTTGATTATCTGATTCAGGGACTCTTCAATTCTTAATGTGCCACAAATTTGGGGATTCAGAGTTGAAAATGAAATTTTAAATAATTATTTTCCTCTCATGTATGATTTTCTACCAGGCCAAAACTCCTGGTAATACACATAAAAGCTATTGAAGCTTTTCCGGCGTAATGACTAATATGGAGTACAAGTTAATCTCAGATAAGCTTGTACATGTATAAGTGCATGTAGCTAGATCCTTATCACTTTTTTTAGTTTGACATGTTGATCCTCTCCTTCAGTAGAGTAAGTGGATTTCATTTGTCCTTTTAAAACTCCATAAGGAATTCTCTTAATTGTGCTCACATATGCAAGGTAGACAAATCAAAATTAATTTGCATATTTTTCTTTCCAGCCTGTGAAGGAACAAAAGGCAAAGAAGAACAAATGTGATTCACTAATTTCATTGACCAAGGAGAAAAAGCTAAAGAGGGCGAGGCCGTCTTCAAATGGAGAAAGAACCTATGATGATGAAGCTGTATCAAGGAAGAAAAAGAAAAAGAAAGAGAATGTCAAATACAACAATGAAGATGATGTTGATAGTAAGGATGGGGTGTCTCAAAAGAAAGAAAAGCTCATACCCAAGATTTCAGTTCTTCCAAGACAGTCAAGCAGATTTTCTTCACCTGATGTTGATAAGTTAGTTACACAGAATGTTGTTACCCTCTTCAGGAAATACTGAAAATTCCGGTGTTCAGTCAAACTTAAAGACAAAGAAGAAGAGGAAAGAGAAAACCTAGAAATAATAAATTCAAAGTTGAAACCAAAGGGGAAGAAGACAAGAGACATGCAATTTGTGATGATATTGGTCAGAGTCAGAATAGTGAAATGAAGGAAAATTCTTTGGAATCATCTGAACCCAAACTATCTAGGAAAGAAAGAAGAAAATTGAAGAGGAAAATGGCCAAGCAGCAATTGAGAACTAGTAAACAAGACAAAGCAAAGAATGACGACAAGAAACTTGATGACATTTCTGAGACTGCTCATCTGAGTAAGTTATCACAGCAACCTTCTATAGATGGCAGTGAACTAAATGATGAAGATGAGAATGAAATTCCTGATACCAGTTCCCATGATGATACATCATTCAATCTGATCCTGGCCTCCACCAGGAAAAAGACACAGATGAAACGTGACATCAGTCTCAAAACTCAGATGGAATCACAGCTCAAGTCCTCCCAATTCCGATACTTGAATGAGCAGCTGTACAAAGTGACAGGTGAAGAGGCCAAAGGGATGTTTGCCTCTGATCCATCAGCCTTCTTAACTTACCATGAAGGGTTCACTCAGCAAGTCCAGCGGTGGCCTTCCAATCCTGTTGATATCATTATTGAAGCCCTCAAGAAAAGGTGAATACTGTATGGCTAATAAGTCAATGACATAAGAGAGTCATTTTTTGTTTTTAGTTTATTGGAAATTGCTCATCTTAATAACTTTTTTTGTCAAAAGAATACCAGCAGTTTGTATATTTGTGTTTCTAAATGTTTCCCATAGAAAATGAATTTTAAGGATACATGTATTTGTAGGGAAAAGCATTTTTTCAAATGGTTTTGAACTGATTCATGTCAGATGAAAGTTTTGTGTATGTAGAAGAGCCTTGCTTTATACGTGATACATAACACAAGCCTTATCAGTTAGATTTTGTGTTGTCTCTAGGTAACTCTGTAACTCTAGTAATGAATGAACCTTTTCCCTACCCCACCCCTCCCTCTCTCTATTTCTCTCTTTCCTCTTTTTCTCCACTTCTCCTCCTCCTCTTTCTTTCTTTACTGCTCCCAATCTCTTTCTCGTCATCTTTCTTACCGCCCCTCCTTGTCCCACTATTTTTTCACTTTAAATGCCTTTCTTTCCCCATATTATCTGTATTTCATTTTGTCAAATTGTTCAAATGTGTGTTGTTGTTTTTTAAACATTGATTTTAGACCTGCTTCCCTGGTGGTTGGAGATTTTGGATGTGGGGATGCCAAGATAGCTCGCTCTGTCAAACAGAAAGTTCATTCCTTTGACCTCTATCCCATCAATAAATATGTGACTGTATGTGATACTAAAAAGGTAAGTTAAAGGCAGGAATCAAAACATAAAAAATGAAATGAAATCAATAAGATCGAGTCATTTCGACTTTTCAGTAAACCAGGGACCGACAAGCTTTGCTTTGGTCAAGCACCGTTGAGCTGAGATAAAGCTATGAGTGCAATCTTCATGTAGCTTTGACAAGTATGAATGCAGTGCACTTTGCAAGAGAGTGATTGTGAACTGGCAATTAGCCATGTTTTCAAGAAAAGACAATTGAGTATTTAAGTATGCTTGTTAGCTGTTAAGTTCAGTATATCTTGGTGCAAAAAACGATGATTTGTGAAAGGGGCAAGGTTTTGGGTGTTTTTTTTTTAATTTTATTTTGGGGGGGGGGAGGGGGGATATACATAGCTGTGAATAAAAATAGCCTTGTGCATACTCTCATCTGAGTTTGACCATAAGAATGCACCACCCTAGGCCCTAATCTCATTTCAATCTACCCTGTGGTATGTTTTGAAGTGGTTCAACATTCGTGTCTGAATAAAAGTCTGTATATTAATTTGAAATTGATTTTACGGTTTTATCATTCATGTTTTGAGAATAAAACCTATTATAGATTTGATGTAATGATGCAGATTTTCTGTTTTCTTAACATTCGCAGGTACCCCTGAAGGATGGTGTGTTAGATGTTGCAGTGTTTTGTCTCTCTCTGATGGGAACAAATTGGATGGATTATGTCAAAGAAGCTAATCGAGTACTAAAACCAGGGTGAGTTTATAAACTGGTCGAAGAAAAAAGTTATGGACACACAAATGTGTGCATGATTATGTGACAGAAATTAGTGAATAAGACTTTATGCCTCCACCTAAAGATTAGACTAGAGGCATTATGTTTTCAGGTTGTCCGTCCTGCTTTTTGGTTTAAAAAAAGAACCCTTTGAGGTAGGAACTTCAAACTTGGTCCTAGTATATATCTCGATAAGAATATGATCTGATTAGATTTGGGGTTATGTAGGTCAAAGCTCACAGAGGTCAATTTCAAAATTTCAGGTTTTAGCCTTTTTAATGAGATATCTCTAGAACTAAGTGAAGTATGAAGTTCAAAATCATTGCGAGTATGCATCACCATAGGAAAATGATCTGATAAGATTTTGGGGTACATAGATTAAAGATCGGAGAAATCAATTCCATACTTTCATGGTTTAGCTTGATTGATGCTGTCTCTAAAACTATGTGAAGTATGAACTTCAAACTCTGCGAGTGTGCATCACCATATGAAGACACTCTGATTAGATTTTAGGGTACTAGGGTCATAAGGTCACTAATTGTCATAGGGGTCAATATGCATGAAACCAAATATTTGTGTTCTTTATTTGTTGTTGTTGGTTTTCTTTTAGCACTATATTTCAACTATTTAACATAATCAGACTTTTGGGTTGTTAGGTAAGAGGTCAATTGACATGTAATTATACATATTTTGTTCTGGTTATCACAATAATTAAACAGTCTAAGCCATGAAGTTAACTGAATATAAGCAGAGGAATATAGGAGACACAGTCGCATTCATCGTATTTCATTGCTCATTTCATGCTCATCTTCCAAATTATCTGTCTGTTGTGTTTCAAAAAAAAAAACAAAAGATCTTCTTCAGTATATAGATTTTTTAATATATTGATGCCTTCTTACTATGCTCGTGGAAAAGAAAAGGCCTGCAATAATGATGTCACAGTATGACAACTGTTTACAAGTGTGTAGCATGGTGTACATGTATTGAATTGTGAAAGGCTTCCCTGTTGGTTTTTCAGGGGGCTATTGAAAGTTGCTGAGGTTGCCAGTCGCTTCACCTCTCTGGCTTCCTTCCTGTCTGTCATGAAGTCTTTGGGATTTCAGCTGAAGACTAAGGTAATCAGACTTTAACGAGTCCGTATTTAGATTTACACACATGTACTGGTATGTGTAAAGCATACCAGTCACCTGAAAAAATTAATTATGTAAAGCTAGTACATTGGAAATAACCCCTCCCCCCAAAAAAAAAAATATAAAAAATCTGCAGCATATTTGGGGGTAATGCAGTCAAGAGATCTGAAGAAATAAAGGATAACATAAGACCACACAGTAATGTATGTTATAGAATTGGATGGCTATTTGATTTTGTAAACGCTTTAATTCAAGCCTGCGCATGCCCTTTCATCCACTAGTCTTCCTCACTGGTTGATTGAAAATCTGCATTTATTCTTCATAGAAGTAATATTTAAAGGATATAGTGTGATGACACTGAATCCCTAAAATACAGAACAAAGTGTCTTTTTGTGATTTGTACACTTTAATAGCAGTGTCTATTTTAGGCATCTTGCAGATGATATGAATTTAGTGTCTATCTTGTTTATCAAATTAAAGACAACTTGAATTGCACTAAATGGTTTTGATCTTAAGACCTAACCAGAACTGTTTTGAAAACTTCCATTTTTGAAAAGATACAAGCACAATAATTTGAAGGTATATCATCACATGTTTGTCACTGCAGCCACCTTTTTATTGTATATTTAGACTCCAGAAAAACGGACATTGTGCTATATACGTGTACCAGTATAATGATTATGATCATTTATTAGGTATTTTGTTTTTCCTTTACTCCAGGACATATCCAACAAGATCTTCTACCTCTTTGACTTTAAGAAGAAGCAAGTTGCGACATCTGTACCCACTGTAAACGGAGCCATCCTAAACCATGCTTGTACAAGAAAAGATAGTGGAGCAATAGTGGAACTGTTCCTTTGCTTACAGAAGCATGCATTTTCAAATTGACACTTATGAATCTGTAGTTGATTTTAATTTTTAAAATAGCAGTACAGAGAGAAATTTTATATTAAGAAACTTGTAATTTTAATTGTTCAGTGCAGTACAAAGAGAGATTATGAAAGAACATATCCCATTCATGTGCACTCCTTCATAAATGAACTGAGTGGACCATGGCTGTTTGTGTATTACAGCCCCGCCAAACAAAGTTTGAAGGGAGTACAGGAATCAGCGTACAGTCAGGTGGTCGGTCCGTTGCAAATATTGCGGATTGAACTACTTCCTCATTTTTCAAGCAATGCTCATGAAATTCGACACACACATGGTCTTGGGCTGAAGATGTTAAGATATATTTTTTTAATGTGTCTGAAACTGCGTTGCCATGTAACAGCATGGCAACGGCATATTATGGCAAGAAATCATGGGGAAATCTTGCAGATCAAATTACTTCCTCATTTTTCGAGCAATGCTCATGAAATTTGACACACACATTGGTCTTGTGAAGATGTGCAAGACATACTTTTTTAATGTGTCAGAAACTGCATTGCCATGGTAATGGCATAATATGGCAATAAATTAGGGGGGAATATTGATGATCAAACTACTTCCTCATTTTTTTTAGCAATGCTCAGGAAATTTAGTATATACATTTGGGCAAGGGTATTAATCATCTCCTTCAGTAATAATTCTCATTTTAATTAATGTCTCCTAAAGGGTATCTGAAGAAAATGCTAAAAAAAATGTTTTAAAAATTCATCTTTTACTTAATTATTCACGCTGAAAATGATTTTGAGGAATAACAGGTCCGACTTTCATTTATTGAATAAAATTTGTGACTTTTATTGTGATACATGACAAGACACATACAGTTATCGTGAATATGAATGAAATGCTAAGACTAGAAAATATGTACATGTTTACAGTTATTTACAAAACGAAGATGTATATGAAAAATATAAGTGACAAATAAATTGACTAAACCTTCTTAATTTGCTCATTTTGTCATTTATTCTTCAAAATTAAATACCTATAACTTTAGGACGACTATATTAAGATTCAAAAGTCCATGCCAAGACAAACACAATACAGACTTACAACCACAATATACTATTTAGATATCTGTTATATGTATAAAACATTTGACAAAAGAAAATTGAAATTTTTGATCGGCAGTAACCTCTCATCTGCCTGTTTTTGGGACACTGCAAAGTTAAATGATGTCAAATTTATTCGGACTAATTTTTCTGAATTTTCCTTCATTAATATTTATAAAATAACACTCTAAATATATACAGTCAAACCTTTCTATAAAGGCCCTCAAGGGGAAACATAAGGTGGCTGCTAAAGGCAGTTTCTACAACAGATATTTCTCTTTCAAAAAAGACAATGTAAGTGGCCTTTATAGAGAGATTAAGACGGGTTTGACTGCATCACAAATGAACTCTGTGTGTCAGTAAATAATTCAGAATGAAAGTGAGCATCACACTCATACTGCCCTACTTTGGCAAAAGGAAGTGACATACACGTATCAACCAAATCTTAGTTATCAATATCGTCATATTTTACCTAGTGTGCTCTTCAGTTGTTAGGCTCTAAATTCCTTACTGACACACAGTGTCCTCAATTTTGCAAAAAGTGAGTACCGAGCATTATTTTACAAATTTGTTCACAAAATTTAGTCCAAATAAATTCAACATCCTTCAACTTTACAGTGTCAAATATCAGGCTCTTGCGAGTTATGGCTTTTGAGTTATTAATGCTGAATTTTTCTTAACACCTAGTACAGGAGAGCCTCATTATAGCACACCCCTCCGGACCGAGGATATTACCCCTTTATATATCGAAACCTTGTTATATCAGGGCTAAAATACAATAAAATACAAAGAAGTGAGACCAGCAAAATGACCTTATTACATGTATAACAAGAATTTGTTATAACAGTGTTCTTTTTAACAAGGTTCCACTGTATATGTTTATATATAGATATATATGTACTTGTACTTTTAAGAAAGACATAATGAACTCTAATTCTATTTTATCTACCCTGTTACTGATTTCTTTTTCATCAGGGGTACTTTTGGGGGGGGGGGGGGTTGAGAATAAATAATACAGCACCTACAAAACAGATTCAGGAAAGGACCACATGATATGCACATTATATCCCAAAGTTTTATATCTTTTTTTTTTTTTAATCTCTTGCTGTTCGAGCAGAATAAAGTGGCAAACGAATTCGACTGTCTCCTATGTCTTCGCCTATATTCAGGTAACTTCATGGTCCAACTGTTAATGAATGATAACCAGAATAAAAAACCCATAATTCATGTTAATTCACCTAACTACCAAAATGTCTCTCATTTTCTCCCAAACAGTTTATGCTGACAAATCTTTAATTTCACACATTATGACCTTTCACTTGCATATCTTCTGAAACAAGTTTTTTTAAGTTCATACCTCAAATTGTTCTCGAAATATATTAAAGACTTCAACATCTAAAATTTCATAAATTAACCTACAAACCCTCAAATCTACCCAGATCATCTTCCTGAAGTGATACATACTAGGACTAAGTTTGAAGTTCATCCCCAAACATTTCTTGAAAGAGTGGGATGGAAGGACAACCCGGGAATGTAATGTCTCCGGCACCACCATCGGTGGGCAGAGAGAGAGAGGCATAAACTTTGCTATCCTTGCAAATACATGTAGCTGCTTTGTACAATAATTTGATCTCAAAAGTAAAGCACCATATGCATTCATACATTCAACAATATTTAACAGAGAATTGTGCATACTTAAAGCATAAGAAATAAAGAGAAGAAATCTTCCTTGTAAACTGTGTAACAAGCACCATCTTGTACAAAATACCACTTTCACAAAGCAAGTATTTGATTCTAGGACACATAAGAAGATACAAGAAAATATATATCCAAGAGCAAATAAAACATATCACTGGACTGACAAAAATAAGGGCCTAGTACACAGAATACTACATAACAACTAGAAGTATCTATCATCAATCCTCTCCAAAGACTAGGGAATAAATTCTCTATTATTTTTTGAAGAATATGATGAAAAGGAAGTTATACTGGCTACAAGACTTTTATTACTGACAAAAGTGACTATCATATTTCATGATAAACGTCAAACAAATGGTCAAGTTTACACAATCTATATGCATTTACATGAAGCTTTTGTTTCTACATAATCATCACATGAACGAGATTCTTTAGATGTGTTCAAGTATATACAAAATAGAAATATAAGATATGATAAAATCTTATTTACATAAATCAAAATGTCAGCATTGGCAAATAGATACACTTCATTCTATCAAAATTAATTTGTCATCAAAGCAAACTGCCTGTATGCAAAGACCTTTGTATATGTAGATTAAATACAAAATAACTTGACTTACAAAGTAGAACATTTTCAACAAAATATAATTATTCTGATAATCATTCTGTATTGGAAGATATATTAAGTCTAATCAACTTTTTTTTTTTACTGCTAGTACCTCATATTAAAGCACACTTCATGGTAGAACATGATGAGAAGGTTGCAAATTTAACCCCCAAAAAGTAAGATAATAAACACATCCACCTTTATCTTAACTTCAACAGCACTCTAATGCCCCATTCATACATGACAAAGCTACATGTTTATACAACAAAATATCGCAGCAAAAGTGTGTGACAAAGCATACCAGTAAACTCCTCCTTACTGTTTCTTATAACATACAGATTTTTATCTGGTTTCTGCATAAAACTTATTAAGTACAGCATTTCTGAAAAGGTGGTTACCTATAGCATAACTAAAGGAGACTTGAATGTTTATATGAAGAAGAGTTTGACTTTTAAAAATGACATATCCCTTTTTGTAAATTTGAGATATCTGCAATAAGAATATACATGATACTTTAGATCATGATTCCAAACTTATTCCTTGATATATAACGAGTGAGCTGAATATGACAATGAAAGGCATTTTTTGGTTCCATACAATCAATGGTAGTGTTACTTTAAAATTGTAAAAATCGCCTTTTATCAGTTTTTGAAATCAAACTCCTGATATATATATTCCAATAATTAATAATAATAATAATAATTGTGAAATCTTATAGAGCGTACACACCATCCAAGGAGGCTCATGATGCTAGCTCAGCAACAGTTCTCTGTAATGGAGGTATGCTACAAATTAATTTCATAGCTCATTTAAAAAAAAAAATCAATTAAAATTTGTTAATAGCTAGTTTACAACAAGCCTTGATATTGTTGAATTACTGATATCATGACTGAACATTTGAACAGCATCTGAAAGAAAGTCTTCTACATTTCAAGAAGTATGTCGCTTTTGTTCAAAACACTTGGCTGACTTTGAAATAGAAATTCAATAAATTTAATGCATAATTGTTTTTTCTTTTAACAACTAATCAAATGTTTTGATCGAGTATTAATTTCAAAAGGACTGCATCGTTGATCATGAAAATTAGCACTGCACTTTGTCACTTCACCTAGCATCATATAATTGCACTTATTAGATAATCACATACAACACACAATATATTTAATTTTTGAAATAATACAAAAAATTACAATGTGATCTTACTCTCACAAAAAGAGTGTTGTAGTTTTGCTTAGATATTAATACATTTCACATACCTTAAACAGCTCTGTTTGAATGGCATACTAATTCTATATTTTACATGTATTAAGAAGAGATTTACCATGTACAATAGTATTTGAACTCCTATACATGAAGCTGCAGAAACATGTAACAACACTCTTCATAAATATATGCTGGATTTTGTAAACATAAAACCACAACATTTTCTTTCCGTTGCTTAGGTTGTCATTAATATCTGTAATCATATGTAAATACAGATTATGGTGCTTGAATCATAATGTTAAAACTTTCAGTTGATATTTCCTGTGTTGACCTTGATTCTGTATGGTATTCTTCAATCCATGATCTATCACTTCTTATTTTCCAGCTTGCTTTATACATAAGAGACTGGTTGATTTTCATATGACAATGACCTTTGTGTTTCTACCTTTTTCTTTGCTGAGGGTGGAGGTGGTGCTGCCCTTGCCTGTTCAAAAAAGTAGGGAAGAAAGGACCAAGTTAGTAAGCAATATGCTTCAAAATGAGTAGATTTGGGAGGGTCTAAACCACAATGAATGGAAGTGAAAGAAAAAAATATACCAAAAACCTATCCAGATTCTGTAAACACCATAATTCAGGCCTGCCATAGACATATAATAAATTTATTAGACAGAAAGGAGCACGTACGGATATCATTACGCGAATGGCATTAGGCCCCGCCTCTTTCGGATCATTTGAAGGGGCCGATAAGCACCCATTATCGCCATGATATCGATAACACTGTTGCATTATTCATATCTATTGCGAGTATGAGTTTATTGTGACACTTTGATTTAATGCGCATTTGTTGCGCATTTGTTGAGCATTTATTGCATATGCGGTAAGCTGATGGGTGTAATGTTTCAAAACATGTAGAAATGTACGCTACCCATGGGAAGCATCTTATGAAATGAATTATTCATTTCTGATTATGAATATTGATAGATGCTTAGGTCAGCCTTCTAATGAATTTGGACAAAATGGCGGAGCTTTAGGGGCCTGATGCCCACACTTGCAATAATGTTGACTAGTCTACCTTACTACCCTTTTTTTGTGTTACTTGAGAGAATGCTTGAACTTAAGAAGATCTCTTTATAGAAGTAATATTCAAAGTTCATACTGAATATAGTATGGTAACATTGACAGAGCAAAATGTCTGTTGGTCATAGATACATAAGTCCAAGGGCACAGTTAGGAATTTGGGCCGGTGTTCTGAAAATTGTTTCATCTTTTATCTTACTTCAATTGTCACAGCAATCAGAAACAGGGTATGCCATTGGCTTATGCCGCACATTTTTGACTTGCGTGCCAGTCCATGAGTGCAATTTTGCACAGTTCAAACCAATCACAAGTTCGCTTTCAAAATTTGTTATAATTGAAAGAATGAAGATAAAATAAGATACAACCATTTTCAGAAATCGGCCTTGGTTAGTAGTAGATATTGCCAGCGACTGTGGTCAGAACAAGTGTCGGGGTCAAAGACAACTTACTGGTTTGATGGATGTAGAGGAGGGTGACGATGTAACAGGACTCGATGGTACAGACCTGGCACATTCTACATATGATGGTTGCATCATATATCCATATTGACCCCCAGGAGGTGATACTAGAACAAAGGAAATATCAAAACATTGAACTCATTATAATGAAATACACAAACTCTTGTGTTACAAGACAATGAGATCATAGTATCATACTGTGTCTGCTATATTCAACAATATTCAACAATGCAAAAGAAGCAACTTAATGAAACATTCATTATAAACATCATTCAGAGTACCCTCTAATCCTCATCTACATAGGATCCACATACTCAAGATGAATAATATGGAGTCAACTGGATTTAATTTGATTATTATATCATAAAGCTGTGACATTTTATGTCCACTCCAGGAGGCTTCATCAGGCCATGTCACAGGTCAACAACCAGTCTGCTTCATGAAGTGTCCCAGAGAGGACATGAAACGTCGCAGCTTTAATAATCAAAGTAAGTCCAGCTGACTCGTTTAACTTTTATAGTTAATTATCTACTACCTGGATGATCAAAAGGCCAGCAAAATATGAGAGGAAGACATCTTGATGAAATATATCTCTAGAAATAAGATGATTAAAACATTTTACTACCTGTATGAAACACAAAATTCCTCCCCAAATAATTGAAAGATTTCTCTCCAAATGAGCAGCAATATTCGGTGACCTTGACATATACTCCGGCTAACACTGCTCCAGGCATTATTTGTTATACTTACATGGTTAGGGTCAAGATTGCAATAGCATTTTAGGCAAGGCTAGGGGTTAGGTATGGTATCAAAGTTCAGCATTTAAAAAATAATAATAACATAGAGCATGTATCATACAATTTTGATATATACCAAATTCACTTGCTGATGCTGGGCGTGTTTTATCAACCTCCTCATAGTCTGGATCCTGCTGTGTGATGATGGAGGGTGGAAGAGGAGGAGGTGCAAAGGCTGGTGGGGAGAAGGCTGGAGGTGCTATGGATGGTTCGCTACTCTCATAGTCTGGTGTTCCAGGAACTGCATCTCCCTGCCATGGAAGGAAAGTACAGAAAATATCATGAGAATGGTTCTGTGACATCACTGGTCCTAGGACAATTACCTCACCCCCAATAATATCCCCCCTTACAGTTACTATCCGATCGTTTGACTCTGTAGTACACAAGGGCGGCGCTACGGGGGGCGAATACCCCCTATGATTTTTCAAGTGATTAAAAAAAAAAGAAAACAAGTGGAGAAAAAGAAGAAAAAAAGAGGAGGAAGAAGAAAGAACAGGGTGGGAAAAGAGAGGCCTGGGGCTTGCAACTATATAATACCCCTATTTGTTCATTCAAAACGTCAATAAATTCACCTATGTGTCATCTTGCCCCCCCCCCCATCAAAATACCCTGGCGCCGCCGCCCCTGGTAGTACAATTACCCCCCCCCCCCATGTGACCAATTATGTAAATACCATCTGATGAACAACAAAGGTATTCCATCAAAGCAAATCTACATCCGTCTGGTATGAAAATGTGGAACTTCAAAGCTATCTTTCATCTTTTCTATCATCTACAAATCTCATACCTCTTTCACTACATGAAGGTACATGTAGTAATCAGGTGAATACAAAATGCATGTATCAAGATGCACTCACAGAGCAATATTCCCACTATTACTACTATCATTATTATCTATCAAGTCAAGCAACATGCAGTCATATCTAGGAGATGTGGAAACCCTCCTAAAGTGAACCGAAAGTCCCCCTTTTTTTAAGTTAGGGGCTTTCATTCATCTCCTTTTTAAGATGTTTCTATACTAAAGTAACTGATCATGCTTCCCTTTATTCAAATTCATATTATCTTGCAGAAATCAACATTTCAGTCTAAAGGGAACTCAGAAACAAGAACAAAAAATCATACAAAAATTCAATTCACACAACATAAAACTGAGAAATTACAAAAAAGGCAAAGAAAAGTGAAGACTTAAAAAAAGTATCCATTTTAATTGTGCCAAAATTAATCTAATAATATACAGGTTGAAAAAAAATAATATCATACAAAAAAAAAATGATATCATACAAAGCAATTCAATACAAATTTTCAAAAGGAGACTTAGAAGCTTTCTTCTGAATAGCTACTAGGTTATTGCATTCCCCAATCGAATATAATTTGTTGCGTGACTTTGTGCAACTTTGATGTTTGTGTACCTTGATTTTTTTAATGTATTATATTTATCATTGTTTTGCATCTTAAAATGATTTTGTAATAACAAATCAGTTATTGTTATTGGTTTTTTTTCATAAAATAATGGTTCATAAGTATTACTTTTAACAGGGGGGCCCCACCCTACAAGCTCTGCTTTTTAGTCGGCCCTCCTTCCCTTTCAATTTCTTTTTTTTTTATTTATTGTATTGTGCAAGTTGATCTATGTATATGTTAATATGTGAATATGTAAACTGTACCATCATTGAAATTTGAAAAATTGAAAGAGGAAAAATAAATGAATTGAAGTGAATTGAAGTGAATTAAAAAAGCAATGTATTATTTACAGTACACATGCACATGCAAAAGTTATATGGGTATGCCGTGTATACGTGGACATGCGTATCAATCCTCAAGGTCACTGTTTAAACTCTGCTTTATCGTTGGATAATTGATATAGAGGTAACAAAAGAGAACTTATAAGAAAAAAAAAAAGAGGACAGAGAAATGAGAAAAATTGGATGATTATCATACCAAGGTACTTTAAACAAAAAATAGGATTCATAATAAGAAGTGAAATAATCTTGTTTCAATATTCATGGCAAGGGAGGAAATTTTTATGAGAAAAGTTGCAGCACAATGCATCAAGGAGAGACTAGGGCTGGCAGGCAAAAATAGATGTGAGGATAGCGTGCCTGTTTCCTGGAGAGTCTTGGGCTGTTCCGAGGGCTGGAGCAGGGGCTGCGGGAGGCAGAGGACGCTAGGGAGGTACTGGTAGATGTGACAGGGATACTGGTAGTAGTGGTAATAAAGGTGGTAGAAGGGGTAGTGGAGGAGTGCATGGAATCCCGGTGAAAGGTAATATTGATGGGGAAAGCTGGAGCACTTTGTCTGTTTCTGGCAGGGGAGCAGCTGCGGGACCTAATAGCTTTCTGCTTCCTATCCTCTAACCGAGAATTTGAACTGCGGGAGTTGCTGTGGGATTTGTTCTTCTGAGATTTGCTCCTCTGGAGAGTTGCCTGAGACATACTGGGATCCTGGGAACAATTAAGGACAACTGATGCACGATTCTGGGACCACAAGGAGTTGAGGTTTCTCAGGTGACGTTCTAGGGTGGGACTGATAACCCTATTTGACACTCGTTTGTTATTCGTTCCACTAAAGGGATGGGGGCAGCTTGCCTTGCGGTAGGTAGGAGGACTCGTGCATCCCTTCTGCTTTTGATGGAAGATTAGGGATGCAGTAGCACAACCAGGTTTGTGATCTTGGTCACCAGATCTGTCTCTGCCAGTTTCATCAAGAGAAGCAGCACAACATTCTACCACCATCGGACTCTTAATAGCCTCCTGGGTTTCTCTGCTACATCCTTGTGCCTTCAGTTTTGACCTTTCCTCTCGATTCCTCGCAACTCTTGCATACTGACCAATAAGAGACTGGTTTTTCACCTCTTCCTCTTCTTCTTCCACAACAGCGGTGCAGACATCTAGGAGTCTCTCTGGACAGCTCTGATCCCGTTTTGGACCATTAGGCAAGGGATTCTTCTCTATGGAGTCTATGCTATATGGGGGACCCTTCATCCTCCTATAGTCCAGGCTCTGAGACTGTTTGAGGATGCCTTGTAGTGGAGCCTTCTTGATAAGACTATCTGTTCTAGGACTGATTGGTGGGCCTATTCTTGTGCTGTACATGCCTTCTAGCATACTGAGATCTGGAATGGACGTGGCTCGCTTGTCTTCACGTAAGTTTCGTGGACTGCTAGATGATGTTCCACTATGAAAGCTGGCACTCAACTTCCTTTCTCTCTTTTGGTTACTCAAACAAAAAGTCGTTTTCTTTTTGCTCCATTGTACTTTACAAACCTCTGTAGAAATTCCATTTGAAAGAGGTTTACTATTTTCCTGCCCGCAAGATGTGTCCTCATCACTCTGTTTACAGGATGTCTCTGTATTTGCTTCTGTATTTGATGTACTTGGTACCCTATCTCCATTGTGCTTGCCATTCTGCAAAATTGCCTGGCTTTCATTATGGCTGTTATCTTCCTTCTCTTTGTCCTCTGACTCAGAATTTTCTACTTTCTCATTCCCACTCAGCATGGGAGCACTAAGTTTCTTTTCCAAACTTTTTCTTGCATCAAGGAATCTGGATCTTCTGAGAGCCCTGTCTTGCTCTAACTGGTTTTCTCCATTACTAGCACTACTTTTGTGTTTTGCTGTCTCATCTTGAGGCTCACCATACAACAGAGTTCCATTCAAGGGGTGTTTCTTGTCCTCTTTTGAGCTCTGTCCATGTATCTCTGGTTTCTGTGCACCCTGTTTTTGCTTTTCTCTTTGAAGCAACACTAGTGAAATTACATCAGGTTCATTCACATAATCCCTGCATTCATCTTGCTCTGTTGGGTCTTGTTCATGCTTTCCTTGTCTATCAAGGTCTTGATCATGTGGGTCTTGCCTGGGTTGGTCTTGCTTTACATGGTCCTGCCTGTGTGGTTCTTGCCTAAGTGGATCTCCTCTTGTTTGGTCTTGTCTACAAGTAGTTTGGTCATATCTAGTTTGGTCTTCTCTGTGTGGGTCTTGTCTTTGTGGGTCTTGTCTTTGTGGGTCTTGCCTAGGTGGGTCTGGTCTTTGAGGGTCTGGACTGTGCTGCTCATGTCTACAGGGGTCTTGCCTATGCTGCTCTTGCCAGTGCTGGTCCTGTCTGATATGATCTTGTTTATGTGGGCTTCGTCTATGTAGTTCTTGTATGTGCAGGTCTTCTCTCTGCTGGCGTTGCCTTAACTGGTCTTGTCTCTGAGGGCCTTTTCTTTGAGGGTCTTGTTTACATTGGTCTTGTCTGTGCAAGGCATGGTTATGAAGGTTTTGTCTTTCAAGTTCTTGTCTCTGTTGGTCCTGCCTGCAATGATTTTGTCTATATGGTTCTGGTCTGTGTGACTCTTGATGTCGATGGGCTTGACTGTGAGGATGTTGTCTATAAGGTTGTTGTCTAAGCTGGTCTTGGCTGTTCTCTTGTCTGTACAGGGCTTGATTGTGAGGATTTTGTCTTTGAGGGCGTTGTCTAAGTTGGTGTTGTCTAACATGGTCTTGTCTGTGTGGCTCTGGTCTACTTGGTGCTTGTCTAAGCCGGGTGTCATTCTTTAGGTCTTGTCTGTGCTGGGCATGTTTGTGTGGGTCTTGTCTTTGAGGTTGTTGTCTACGTTGCTCTGGTCTATGTTGATCATGCCTAAGCATGTCCAATCTTTGAGCACCATGGCACCTTTGAGTAGGAAGGGCTACCTGGGGTCTACAGCGACATGGCTGGGTCTCTTTGCAATCCCAGCAGGACTTTGGACGGGTGAGAGTCTGGCTCTTATTGATCTCATGCGCAGAGACTTCATAGTGACCAGCCTGATTCATGTTACTGTTGAGGGAAGGGCTCTTAGTCTTGTCTAAGGCATACATGGTGAACTGTTGGTTAGGTGGTGGTGCACGGGGATGTGCAATGAGACCAGAAGCTTTGAGGACTGTGTCATCTGTTGACTGGATACGGAACCATTGGTTGTGGCTTCCCATGTTGACTGGATCACGTCTAGGCTCTGGCATCTTGGGACGGTTTCGAACTGGATGGGCACCCTGATTGCATTCTTTGCATTGAGAAGCTGATGGGGACTTGTGAGATGGTTCAAGTGATTTTGCAGGGCGTTTGCTCTGGGCTTGAATAGCACGCAAGGTCATTGGATTTTGGTTGGGACTCAATGGGGCACGGGATGTTCCCTTCTTTGGAGACTTCTTGTATTCTATCTTTTTGCCTTTCTTGAAGGATCTTCCAACTGAATTACGATTGGCCTTTCGGGCAGCAATAGGGTGTCTGGGAGATGACCGCAGAGGAGGGCGACGGGAATTAGGAGGGACTCGATTGGGAAAAAATGATCTTGGGGAAGGCCTAAAGTGTTCTTCAGCATAACTATCTTCTGAGGAACAGGTGAAGCTAGAGTCATTGGACCAACAATGCGCATCATCTATTATTATAGAAGGCATACACTTGTGAGGTCGAAACTTGGGCCTGGACCTAGGTTTGGACTTGGACTGGAATGGGAGGAAAGAAAGGTAACAGAGAAGACACAAATATGACTTCAACAGAGCTGCTAAACTAGAGTGACTACTGCTATTATATCTACACCTTCAGCTACAAAACATATATGAAATATCTGTATGTTTGCATATATACTAAAAATGATTCAGTAAAATGCTTCCTAAATAAAGTTCATTTTGCTTTGGCATTGTTTTTGGTATTCAAAAGTAACAGTACAGTGATAAAAATGTTATATTTTTTCACTTGCACTCACATTTAGAAGTGAAGCGACATAAACCTGTCTTCATAGAATAACATCGATATGATACAGGATCTTCCACTAATTTCTAAGTAAAAAGGGTCAGAATTTTGCAACAGGAGAGAAGATCCGACTATATCTCTCGATTTGAAAATTTTCTTAAAATTTGTTAAAATAAGTTTCTTTTTTCCTGATTTCAGATGGTCATTTGTCTCTTTGACCCTAATATGACTGAGCTCTGTATGATAGGTTATATGAACTATGTTACTGTATTAAAAAAAATCTATTTTGCAAGTTAGCTGAAAACAGAAGATCTTACATCATTGGAACCCTGTCTGGACTCCGAGTCCAGCTCCTCAACAAGCAAAGAAGGGAATACTCCAATCCTCCCGTTAATTTCACCTTCCCAGAACCCATCGTCAACTCCATTCTCATCCCGTCGAAGCAGTTTAAAGATCGTACCCTCCACAAAGGACAGTTCTTCATGGCAGCTACCAGTGTAGTCATAGAGAGCTCTCACCATGCAAACTGGATAACACACAAATACAAATTAAGCAACAAAGATGCATGTATTTTTCACAGGTGATTTATGGTATACTAGGACGGTGTATTACTTCTCTGGCTCAGAAAAAAACTTGGAACAAAAACTATGGAGAAAAAAGGGTTTTTCAATTTTCAATAACTTTTTAAATATATACATATAACAGAAAGCACCTTATTCAATTATTGAATAACGTTTCAACTATCTCATAATTACAGAGCACACTCCCCACTCCTATGTGAGCATTTCAGCCCGTCTCCTTTTGACACATGCACAAATTGTTGATAAAACCACAGTAACCTTCACATCCCACCAGATATCAACTTTACATCTTACGTGTTCTTCAAGAGATGCATGGTGGTGGGGTTCAAACACAAACAAAAGACCTTCACATCCCTGATCAAGTGATCTCCAAACTCCAGTAAAACACCTTTATATGTATAATGCATTGAATTCAGCCAGGAACCAAGTGACTTACTTGCTGGTCTTCCTGAATCCTCTCCACTACCTTGAACACCCATAACAGCCTGTACCTCATAGTCTACTGAGGACTGTGACGAAGCATGCCCTAGTCCCTGCTGATGAGGGGTGGTACCAGAGTCTGCTTTGGGTGAGGTACTGAAAGATAGGCGCAGCTGCTTCTCAACTTCAATGTAGTTCTCAGGGATGTAACCTACATCACCATGCTGGTTTCTTGCCTGTAGAGAAAAACAGAAACATCACTTACTAATGCCTGAAAACCAGTACACTTTACGATGTTATTTTCACAAACTATCACTGCATTGGATGCAAAGGTCTAAATATTTGCTCAGGCTAGCATGAATAGGCAAGTGGCTGCAAGATGCTGTTTGACATCTCTAATAATTTCTGCACTTGGCCTTACAGACTGATGAATACAGTCGACATTCAGCCATTCCACTCACTACAAACATCCTAACAGGCTGCTTGTGATGGTCTCACAAAGTAATGCCTCTATAGTGTCCCAGTGCCACACGGCGATTGAACCGTACATGCATGGGGCTCATATATTCACGTCATGGATTCTTGCAGGGTCAAACAATGCAATTTTCTAAGGAGGGTGCAATACACCTATAAGGGCCTGTAGGAAGGATACAAGATCTGCAGAAGGATCAAGATCTATGACCTGGCAACACCCGCAGACACAGGCATACAAAATAATGCACAGTGAGTTGTAATCAAAGCTTTAGTGACTTACCTTGAGCCAGCCATCCCCTTCAGATTCTTCAATAAGTTCCAGGACATCATGTTCTCTAATAGTCAGCTCATCATCACGCTGTGCCTGTAAAAACATAATATCATCAAGGCTAAGTTTGAACATCAGTACTGAGGGTCTTTGAAATTCAGAATTCATATTCATATTGTGAATTAAATATCAAATTATTAACAGTACCTTTAACATCTGTAAACCAGAAACTATTTCAACATGAATCATTTGCAAATTGTAAAGTACAGTCACCATGTACGTATACAAAGTCTTCACAACTGAACATGTATTCTTTCTAAGGAAAAGGAGTTATGGAAAAAAAAATTGTTTTGGCTTAGGAAACTTCAAATTTAAAAGAAAAAAATCCGGAAATGATTCTTTCCTTTTGCAACAAGAAAATTTAGTGAACTTGGATCACAAGCCCTATCAAAAATACCCAGTAACTAAAAGTCTGATTTTATTACATTATAATACATGAACACTTACAAAAATCAATGAATCTTGGAAGTAATAAATAATGCTATGACTTACAGTATAATCAAAGATGGCCGTGCATTTGATTGGATTCTTGCTACTGATGGAATGCCCGCTAGATCCTTGACTAATCTGATCATCATATGAATGATCAAAGTCATCCACTGAATCAAAGCTTGTGACGCTAAAGGAGTGAAGCTCACGCTGAAAGATAGACAGAACAAAGAAAAAAAAATCAGTGTTAGTAGTCTTCACACCTGACTGATTTTAGTCATTATGTGATTCAGTCATCACTGAATCAAAACATGTGACTTGTGGAATGGAGGAAAACATTTCAATTTCCATACTCATTTGCAACTGCTAAATTTCACAAAGTGCTACTCTATTACATTTTCTTCTTTAAAGTCTTGCATATCTTTTATCACCAAATTCAAGAACACCTGACCTACCATCAGTGAGTCACATGATCTATGTGACCTGAAAAGTGAGCACTTCTGTGTTTCATGTAAAAAGCATATGTGAAACTATAATTCCTTGTAAATCAGTTTAAAGTGATTACACAATGGTAAAAAATATTTTGATATATGATCAAGAATACAATTCTAAGAAACATTACATTAAAAATATGATGATTTTCAATAGAAATCAATGCATTTTGGATAATTTTATCATAAAAAGTCAAGAGCTGACCAAAAAATTTGAGGATGAGGTATGACGTAAAAGTGGGTACCCAGCTTCGCGCATTGCAGTTGTGCTGCGCGCTAGACTGTACAATATGTATTGTACCTTGCGCGCATTTTGCTATAAGTGCGCGACAAGGTACCCACTTTGACGTCATTTTGACGTAAAAGTGGGTACCCAGTTAAAACTGGGTCACAGCTGAGGGGTCAAAAATATCCTGAAATCTTACCACATTTGGGGTTTCCTTGGCAACACGACTTTTAAAAAAAACTTTAGGCAGATGATTTTCTGCTAACAAAATCATGCTCTTTTAAATGAACTAACATTGTTTCAGCATTGGGTACCCCCTTTAAAGGTAAACTTAAGTTCTGGGCATGCGGTTGCAATGTAAAAGAATCTGTTTCAAAGAAAAAGTAAAGGTCGATTGAGTAGAACATAAAAAGTGGTCTATACTATGAGGATTTGATTTCATCACCATGATATGAAATCAACTCAGCCTTGATGAAAAGCACATGCACTACACACAGAAATGGGTATTTGGGACTACACAGAAATCTTTACGCTGAATATCTCCAAGATGTGCATGAAGAGATAAGTACACAGAAGAAATAATCTCCCAGCACAATGCTTACCACATGTGGTGCATGTTGTTGGTCTTCATCATCATCATACTCCTCATGGCTTGTTTCATAGTGTTGTTGTTCCACTAGCGCATGTTGCTGCTCTTGTTGGGAATGTTGCTGTTGAAGCATGGTCTGTGCTTCTATCTCAGCTTCCTTTGCAATGGCTTCATATGCACTGTTCAACCACTCATCAACATCAACTGATTTTCAACGAAAATTGGAAATTGTAGTATTATTTTCTTCTACATTGTACTATAAAGCTTCTACTTGCTGACATTCCTATCTCTATGAAGTTGAATTCTTTACTCTTACAAGCATTCTTCATCATTAATGATTATGGAAATATTGCTGTAAATAGGTCTTAAAAGACACATTCAGGCAAAAAGACCATGAAAATTTTAAACATTGCTACAATTGAACATCTCTGTTTTCTGAGTCTATTTTGCAGACACTTTCAGAGAAATGGGGTTGCCAAACTACACATTTCATTCTTTGAAAAAAAAAAACTCCCCTTGTGTTCATTTCATTGTGAATATTGATATTGGTTAGATATTTCATAAAAGCCCCTCCCCCTTTTTCCTCAAATAGTACTAATAAACTTTTACACATCTGTCATGCAAATCAAGTGCATCATACAATGACATCCTTTATAATCTTTAAGGACAAGTGGATCTAAACTAAAGCAGTGATAATTAACTCCCTATGACAGTTTCACCTTGAATTTATCATCAAGTGCAAAACCTCAGTTTTCCTAGGTTCAGCCTACAACAGTTATCCCAAGTAGGACTCATGAAAAATAAATGCTAAACTCACTTCCTGCACCCCTCATGACATCCAGTTTGGCTTCTGCTTTGAATTTGTTGGTCTCTGCTTTCCTCCTTGCTTCCCTCAATGTGTCAAGCTTCACCTCCGGATCTTTGTCTTGTGAGAAACCACTGTCTGATGAATTGTCAGATCCCTGGAATAATAGAGAGACCAGTAACAAAGAGAGAGAGAGAGAGAGAGAGAGAGAGGGGGGGGGGGGGAATCAGGCATGGTATTAATTCCTGTTCAATTATAAATTTCAAGAGGTGTTCTGCTTTGAGTTTGTTGATCTCAGCTTTCCTCTTGGATTCCCTTTATATGTCAAACTCCATCTTTGGATCTTTGTCTTATGAGAAACCACAGCATGGTGAATTGTCATACCCCTGGAACAATGGAGAGACCAGTAAGCAAAACTGACAGGGGAGTTTGGCACAGTATTCATTTCAATTCCTGTCTGAAAGGGAAATATTGATATTTCAGGGATTCCTTATCCATATGACATACTATCAACAAACATTCTAACCATTCTATTGAACCTCTGCAGCTTCAGATCAAGGTTACACTCTATGTCTCAGAAAGTATTGCTCCACAATCATTCATACCAGAGTCATATTTCATATCTTGAAATAATAAATGTGGCAATTTGAATAATAACACTCAAATTTGGTATAATACCATTGAAGATATGATGCAGAAAAACCTAATGCTATGCCCTGAAGAAAGTTTTTGCATAAAGCGGTCGCATCAGATCAACAGAACTCGAAAACAGTCAATGACAAAGTAAAAGGAACTGTACTGAATATAGGCACAGAATTATTTGCTCAACTGAACTACAGAAGAAACAAATAGAAGGGTTTGACCTAGCCCTTTTATATCTAAAATATATCATCCTTAATACTGTCAAAACCACTATCAGGCATTTTATTACAAGTATTCCAACATCAAGATGGTTTCACTTCCAGTTTTGATTCGGATGAAAGACTTGAATCTGAACTCATACCCATACATCATTGTACAAAGTGCACTTAAAACAATGGAGCTATTAAAAAATAGACAACTTAAAGGTCATCTTCAGTTCTGCAATGAAAGAAAACACAATTCCAGAGGCTCATATCAGACTTGCACTTAACATACCTTACTAAAAATATATGATATCTGCAATAACACTTGAAAATAATCAAAAGCTCATTAAGCAAAGGCACATAGGAAAATCAAGCTACTATATAAGCTGAAGTTTTCGCGGTGGTTTAATCTTCGCTAATTTCGCGATGATGTCCTTGCCAAAATTTCCACTCAGTAAAATGCCTATATACTTGGATAGAAATATCTTTCAAAATGTGAAAATAATAACTCGCTAATATGTCAAACTTGTCTCAAATCACTAAAATATCTGTATGCTAAAATATTAGCTTATACAGTATTTATCATTATAAAACAGGTTCAAGAATGTAGCAAATCAAACACGCTGAAATGAGTCACATGTGCGCTCTTAATTTTTTTGCTAACATGCATCGGAGTGCAAAAAGTGCGCAGCAAAAACGCATAAGTGCACTCTGAATGCAAATCTAATGCTCGCGTATGTTACCTCTGGGCGCAAACCCAATGCGCCACGAAATGCATGTGGTTTTATATACCAAGGACATTGACACGCATACCAAGAAGCGCATTACGCTGTAACACATTAGGCTAGGCTGCGCTTATCAAACATGATGTCACAAAAGAAAGCAAATGGCAGCCTCCATGACAGTGTGAATCTTGACATTTCAATCAGGTTCGTAGCTTATATTCTGGCTTTATATTCATATTGCCGACTCGTTTTATAAAACAAATAATTCATATTTTGTGGCTCGTGCATTGATAAGCAGTGCACTCAGTTAAGTCACAATGAGTTGGATAATGAACTCTAATTCTCATTCATTATCCCATTGTGACTCAATGTTGGTGCAAGTGCATATGCACTCGCAAACATGAATTATGTGTACCGGTATATCATCTTGAGTTGAGCAACAGACTGTAAGGTGATGCAATATAGAAAGTTTTCATAAATTTGTTTACATTTTGTTGATCAAAAGAACTGATCTAATGCATGATGATTACGAACTAAAGAGGACCGATCATTTTGCTCTGAATGCTTTGGGTTCCTTGCTCATATACTTGTAGTTTCAATTATCAAATAAATAAGTTTAAGTCCTGTCTAAACAGATGTAAAAGCGATTCATAATTACTCTACTCAATATGTTTACACACAGGATTTTATAGCCTAATTTTCTTCACCCCTTTTTAACCCATTTAATGAGAAGTAATTTTTTTTTGGGGGGTGGCAGCATAGATTTCATAAATGCTACCTGATCTCAATAATTTTATGAAGGCAATTGGTCCCCAGTTGTCTTCTCTTTTTTTTTGAGATACAGTTTCACACATTTTTAACCCATGTAATGTGAAGTATTTTTTTTGGGGGGGGGGGGGGCTGAGGTGGGGGCATTGATTTCACAAATACTACCTGATTGCAATCATTGTTTTTCAAGGTAGTTAGTCCCCAGCTGTTATTTTTTTTCTCTAGAGATGCAGTTTCATCATCAGAGCTCTAGGTGACCTCAAGATTAAAAAAAGTAGTACCTACCCTGAGTTGGTTGGTAAATGGTTGGCATGCTTCCATCTGTCTGCTAAGGCTGTCTATGTGGTTAGATTCCTTAGCCACCTGGGTAGCCCATCGTCTGGCTTCTCTCTCAAGATACAACGACTCAGTGTTATCCATGATTAGGTTTGACACCTGGCAGAAGGACAAGACGCAGAGTGATACAGGGGTATCATTTTTTTAAACGTTATTTTAGACAACTGACAAGTCTTAAACTAAATTTCTTCTCATCAGCCTTTCTTGATAATGATAATAATGATGGTCTTCCTCCTTCTTTTAGGTACAACTATTGTCTAGAATAAATTTTGACATGGAAAGAAAGATATTAATCAAAGTGATATATGGATAGTCATTTTATTTATTTTTTTCATTCCAGACAGTTGATGCGAGTACAAAACTAAACCAGTACAACACTGAAATAATTTTCATCACCATCACAAGTTAAAATAATGACACTTTTATATCAATTTCCAGGACTGAAATCAAGATAACTTTGCAAATCAAAGGATATCAGCTTAATAATGTATATTCTAATGTTTATTCACTGAATATGACATTCCACACTTTCAATTTTGTCAGCCTAACAGCCAGATTTATGTCCATAAATTCAATGACACTGATGTCTGGTAAGTAGAATGTAATCTCTTTAAAGTGAATGAGAAAAAAAGAGATGGAGGCAGGGAGGCAGAGAGGCAGGGAAGGAGATAGGGAGGACAAGAGAGAGATAGTGAGAAATTTGCTTCTCTTGCTGTGAAACTGATAAGTGTCCATAAGTACATATTGTTGTTTGAGGTTACTCTAATAATTTCACGAATCCCAACTGCATTGTTCCAATTCACTGAATTGTGAACCTCTGCATGACAAATGATATGCACACAGGCAACTCTTCAAGAGAGTTTCACATTCCTTGGCTGTCAAGAGTACATATTTATATTTGATAAGAGGAGAGCATCAACAGATAAGGGGTAGAAAACTAGGTAAGAGGTAGAAAGAGAGAGTAGGGAGATCAGGGGAGCATTTCATGAAGAGTTTTTCAGTGATTTTCACTGACAACAGTTATAAGCTACTGAAAATCCTCGCATCTGATTGGCTGAGAGCAAATTGGTCAGTGAAAATCACTGAAAAGACTCTTCGTGAAACAGGGCCCAGAACTCAGGGAGGATATGTACAAGGGAATGAGAGAGAGAGGGGGGGGGGGGGGGGGGGGGGAGGGGGAGAAAAGGTAAAGAGAGAGATAAGTGCTGATGGAAGTGAAAAAGGAGTGAAAAAGGAAAGAAAAATGAAAGATCATGACTGTAAACATGTCTGTGGGAGTGTGTGAAAGAGAAAAGGAAGAAAAAGAAGAAAAAGTTTTGATGAAATTAACATAAAAACCATGAAAGTGCGATGCAAGTACTATCAAATTACCATGATTTCATGGTAATTTCGTCAAACTACTTTTTTACAAGGGTTAAAAAAGACACTACCGTTGCCATAATTCTACAAAAAAAATAAACAAACAAATGAATGAATGAAAGATTAACTCTCGAGTCCGAAAGGGTATTTCTTTTACAGCATCGCATGTGTCTCCACATGGAATCGGCACTGGAAATGAATTGTCTTGCATAACTCTAGGAGATGATAAACAATTGGAAAAACACAACCCTATGGATACTCCCCCTAAAGGCTACAGTTCAGAGTCCAACTCACATGATTTTTCACTAATCTCTTATTGTTTGCTCCAACCAGGGAAGTCTGACAATTGTCCTGTTTGAACCACAGAAATAGAACCCTCAGAAAAAAAAAAACCACCAAGATTTAGTCCTCAAATTTGTAAAATAGAAATAAAAACTCTTCATGCCTGACTGTTCAATCAGATATCTTTAAATTTAAATAAGGTTTAAGAGCGCTTTGTTTTTATATCATAATTACTGATTTTTCTTTTAATTGCATAATGAATTTTCTTTAGTTCATGTTATACACATTTACAGATGATTTATTTATTATTTCAAGAGCAAAGACTTGTAAAGAGACTACCTGTACAATGCAAAGTCTCATCAATTGCCCATCCATAACATCTTGACATACTTGCTTATGAGTCTGAATAAAAAAAAAATGATCCCAAACAAATACAGACAGAGCTCTTCACTCTGTGCACAACAAATATCAGAAGAAAACAAAATATTACTGTCAAAACTGGCATTCATATAAAAAGCTTTAATTTTTTTTTCATTTTGTCACTCTAATTTATAACCATGAAATAAAGGTCACTAGTTAAAATGTCAGATTTGAATGAAATTAGTGAGTATGCTGATAAAAATTGGCGAGTATGTCAATGGCGAAGCATTTCCACCACAATTTACTTCTGAAACAGGTTCATTAATTCAAATGCAATGCTCTAATGAGTATGTTCGAGACATGACTTACATTTAAACCATGCATGACTGGGTATATTGTCTATCTTCAGTCAGTATTCAAGTGCCCATGAATGGAACAGCTGACAATTTTATTGTGTACTGAGACCATTCAATCAATGGCTGCTGGTGAATGTTTTCACTCATTGCCATGTCAGAGTGCACATCCAGCAATGATTCAGAGGAGGTTGGCATGAATATACATTCATGACCATGTTTATTCAGTAGTTTCTATTCATTTTAAGGTTTGAGGTGATCACTGATCACTTTTACTCCCTCTGACCAAAAATCTTTCAAAGTTGGTAGGCATACCGGGTGTCCCAGAAAAAGCGGAACGGTGGCTTTTCAGTACTTTACCTTCAAAAAGTAGATAATCTTTTTACATCAGTGGGTAAAGCATCATCTACCGAAGAAAATGATACCAAGATCACTGAATTTGGTGAAGTAATTTGTATTCTATGCCCGTTTCTTAAAATATAGTCATTTTCAAATTTTTGGCGACTGATGAGAATGACTTTGTGTCAGGATGGCCTTTCATAATACGATGTTTGAGGGGAGTCCACTGATTCATGTCAGCAACAAAACGTGCCATACACATGCCATATGAAAGGCCATTCCGGACACAATTCTGCTCTCCACTGTTGCAAAAAACATGCGAAATTCGAAAATTACTGTATTTTAAGAAACGGGCATAGAATCAAAGTTACCTAACCAAATTTAATGATCTTGGTATCATTCTCTTTGGTAGAAGATGTTTTACCTACTACAGTAAAAAGATTATCTACTTTCTGAAGGTGAAGTACTGAAAATCCACCGTTGTGCTTTTTCTGGGACACCCGGTATAAGGAAAAGTTTGCAAGCAATGGTCATAATGACATTATCACATGCAGGGCCAGGATACAACTGGGGCAATGCTGGGATGTTATGAATTATTCTAAAATAAATAGAATAAATCATTAACATCACTAACAGGAATAGGGGTAATTAGTGAAAGGGGTTTTAGGTGCTGTATTCTGGCCCTGTTTATTGTCAGTTTCATACCAACACTTTTTCGCTGGTATGAATTTGGTAGGCACTTTTGAGGCGACTCTGAAGTGAGGGTGACAACGAAGATTGCCATCTGTGACCCAATTGAAGAATATCTATTATACTTGAACTATTTTGTCACGGAATAAATGCCATTGTTATCAATTTCATTACGACAAAAAAATTGTCAGCGTCATGAGGATTCAAACCCTTGACTAATTTATAAAGCTCTGACAGTGGCTTTGACCACTGTGCTATGAGCAGTTGACGACGCAGTGGATGCCCTTTATACATTTATACCCGCATTCATTACCAGTCTTACTTCTCAGACATGAGTATTTTTCCCCCTCACATAAAAGTCGCCTCAAAGGTGCCTACCTATGAATTCCTAATGATGCATATTATAATGGTGGCATTTTTGACACAAAAAACAATAAATTTACTCTCTATCTTTTGCACTTTCACAAGCGAATATCACTGATATTATCAATCACATTACAATTATTATTACCTACTGCCACAAGAGTTTTAAAATGAATTTTCTCTTTAACACTTCAAAATAAAGCTGCCCCCCCATCACCAAGCACCATATCAACAAATCACAAAGCCACAACTCTGGAATCTGTCAGGAAGATTAAGGTCATTACCGTTTAGGAAGCAACCACATCTAAACAATCCCTGCTTATTGGAGTTCCTTTCCTGTCTATGTTTATATAATTATAAAACCAGCATTCAACTACAATGCACTGTCCAGTTAACAGCCTGTTCAACTTCCACATGATGTACATTTCCTCACAAATGTATCGAATAACTGAAAAGAGGAAATGTTTTTGATTCCAGTTGACAAAACATCTACCGAAATCAAAGCAAGCAAAACTTTCATGAATCACAGGGAGGTTTAATGTGTGTTTATATCCTTATAATTATTTGTTGTGAAACAAAGCAGGTAGAAGTACATCCTATACTGAACAAATCAAATGTACCTGATCAAATAAACTTGAAAATGGAAACAATCACAATCTTTCCCCCTTTATTCATAACAAAAAAGACTGGAGGTAACTTATAGGGAAAAAAAAAAGACTCACTGAAAGGTTTCAAAATTTGTTCCTATCCTCATATCAATTTTTCATTATAATACCAATTCTTCAAGCAAAATACTTGTTGTGGAACAAAGCAATACATAGTGAACAGATCAAGGTATCGCACTCTGCTTGTATGCGTAACATGCAGATACACAACCCCCCCCCTTTTTTTTTTACAGGAAAAAGGGAAGACAGTGAAAGAAAAGAGAACAACAGAAAAGAAAGACAGAAAGAATGCTAGAAAGTCAACATAATCTTTACCTCTTCCAGTGTGTACTCAATAGCCTCTCCACTTAAGCAATGGACAAGCTGGGTTGGGTACTTTATGAGATTGGAGAATCTGATAACTGTGACATTCAAAAGTCCATCAAAGCCAGTTTTAGGGTATGACTTTGATGCTGAAATTAGCTGACCTTGGAACTGACATAGGATATGCCCAGTTCACAAGGAGAAATTAAAGACTTAGGTATGGAAAATGCAGTCAGTGAATAGCCATAAATGGGAGGAGAGTTACACTTGAAAAGTGAGCTAAAATAAATAATTTTTGAGACAGGAAACAATTATAGACCTAAGGTGTGCTTTGAAGGTTTCCAGACCTGTAGCAAATTCTATTTTTTAAAAATGACACAGTGAATATTTCTTCAAACTTCCTACTCAAAATCTTTTCTTTTTTTCCATCTCCCCCTCTCTTCCTAGAAAATAAAACAAACTGCAGAGAATGGAAGAATATGTGTTATTATTTTGTTTGTGACAGTGACAGGTATATTCCGGCTTATTGTCAACATATCAAGGAAGGAAAATGATTGGTTGGAAATGAAATTCCACTTTTGTATTTAAAGGAGAAGAGTCATTTATTTCTCTTACAGGATAAAGTGATTCACATTTGAGCAATGCAACCATAAGGTCTTGGCATATCATTAAGAATAGTATCTCTCTTGGATTTTGTCAGTCCATAGTGGAAGCCAAGTAATGATTATTTATAGCTTGTCTACCACAGAACTTTGGATACAAGGATTTTGCGTGTGTCCTGGTTATCCCCCACTATTTATTCCATTTTTCTCATATCAGGTTACAACCATTTTTCTCATATCAGGTTACAATGTAAGCTTGTCAACCAATCTGGCTATTCTGTAGACCATTATATCTTCACGTCTGCAAATGAGTGAAAGCAACATAAGGCAATCTATAGCCAAGTTTATCACATTCTTTTGTTGAGTGTAATCTATGTTAATACTTGCATAATTATGTCAAATTATCAAGCAAACGGACAAAAAAGGGACAAAAATATAATAAAACAACAAATTAAATACTTTTTTTCACAGAAGTACATGTAGGCTCTACATGCATGTACTTAATTCTTGTACTAAGTATAGTCACTTTCCTTTTATTAACCTTAGCCTCCCATCTCACTCATCACCACCTTCTTCCCTACTCTTTCCTCCTCCTCCTTCTCCTCCCAACAATAAACCCTCTACCAACTCTTCTCATTGTACACACTTTTTCATCTAACCCTCTATTTCCTGTCCTTGTGATAAACATAACTTGGTTGCCATGGTGACGGGCACTGACCTATTTCCTGTCGCCTAGCCAGACAGTTGGTCGGAGATAACTAGCTGTCTGCCAAACTTGGGACATTGGAGTTTAATGACAAAAGTTTGACAGAATTAGTGCTCTATATGGCACATGGCTGGCCACTAGGAATGTTGTGATGTGGGTTTGATGGTTTGGAATGTTAGATGGGAATAGGGTGTTTCCTGGCTTGGGAATACATGGATCTATTATAATACACATTCCATGCAATTTTGGAAAGAAGATAAGACAGTTTCTTGACCAGGACCTATATTACCTTCATATCAAAACTTCTAAATTTAGAGAACTCGTTTATAACCACAACAAGAACTCCACTAGCATACTCATATGTATTCATACATACATAGCACCTCTAAATAATAAACATGCTTAAAGGCATTGGCTAACTTTGTGAGTAGCTGATTTAAAAAATTCTCAAACTAAGATGAAACATGTGTATAAGTACTTGTATTTGTACTAAAAAACCTGAAACCAACCATAATTCAGAATGAAAAAGTGTAAGTTAGACGCAAATGGCGATTTTATTATCCTTCGTCTCACGAGACAATCACTGAGTGGACCACTTTGCTTGAATTTGAAAATGCCGTTATGTGCCTCCCGTCGCGTGATACGCCAATACACACAGTACGGTAAGGTGAGTCATACGCGCATGCGCACTCCTTATGTCTATTCTGTGCAACCGACCCTCGTATATTTTTCAAACATTGGTTCACATTTCTAATATTTAAAAATACTTCCTGTGGATATTATACTTTGAAACTTTCAGACTGGTATTTTTACACTATAACCCTTATGTTTATCCCATTTTCAAGTAACAAAACAAGAATTTTGAAAATCATAACAATGTTAACCAATGTCTTAAAAGTGCTTTACAATAATAATGAAACAGAATAATTATCTTGCTCTCCAAGTGCAAATGTGTTGTGTAAAGCTGTGTAAAGTTATTCAAAACCAATCACAAAGAAAACAAAGAAGTCTTTAACCCATTCGTGACAGAGGTCCACATTTTGTGGTTTGGCCTAATATCTTTTGATGCAAAGCTCTAAAAATCATACCAAATACATGAGCAGAAAGAGCAAAAAATTCTACATAAACTGTGCCCATTTTGGTTGCATCAATATTCGTTGTATGATGCTGAAAATTTTTTAAAGGAAAATAAGCATTAAAATCCTTAAATTGGCAATGTGATAAAAAGTTTAAAATCACGGTTTTCCCCTGCAAATTGGCAATTTTTTGACTTATCATCATGATTTCTGTCAATTTATATTCATTTCAGATACATGACATTTTATAAGAAAAATGTAGCAATAAAATAAAAATGTTGGTGTTGCCAATTTGAAAAATAAAAGCTGATCAAATTAGGCTTTAAATAATTCCTGTCACGAATGGGTTAAGATTTCTTTTGAATGATTCAACTGAAGGGAAGGAACAAATTATTAATGGGAGACTATTCCAAATAGAAGGACCAGAAAAAATTTATATTTTGTTGACCTTTCTTTGAATGATGTGGGAGATTAGCAGAAGAAGAGGGTCTGACCTTGAGCAAAATGAATAACACCGTATAACATTGCATATTATAAGTCATCTAATATTTTGTTTGTTAGATATCTTTTGTGATATGCTGATGCGTAAGATGTTTTACAAAATACATGACCGCTATTCTTCAATCATGACATTATGGGACAGGGATTTGGGGGGGGGGGTTGTAAGAACTCTCCCTATGCTAATTCTCTACAAACTGCATTTTAACTAAAGTAATATCTCTCAACCCAGGTGCAGAAAACGTGTACCTGGTAACAAAGTGGTAAGAGGGAAATCTTAAAATGCTGCAACCACTCCATGTAGCTAACGCCAATGAATGCTAGTGTACCTTGAACACCACTATTTGAATATATCATCTGTTTGGAGCCAGAAGGGCATTAACACGTATGCTTTAACACCTAGTTAATGCCTGTTTAGTTCTGAATAGACAATAGTATAGACACTTGGATCTAAATCAGCATCTTCCTTTTTTATTCCTGAACCCACAAATGAAGACTGGGTTCAAATCCTCTCAATAAATTGCTCTGCACAATTTAGGACAAATCTTTGCACTTTTAAAGAAAAGCACTTCACTTGACTTTTTTTTTCCTAAAAAATATCAGAAAATATATCAACAATTCTACACATTCACAGACTAGGGATAGTGTACTGCTGGAAAAGGTGCATATGTGCAATATAAAATCAATAATATTCAACAATTAAAACAGTGGATCTAACTTTAGTTAACGTTTTGTTACATTTCATTAAATTGAAAATAATATGACATATCTAAATCACACATTACCTCTAATTATGGTACTCTCGATAGAAGTGCGAATGCTACACGTGATTGTGGGGACTTGATTTTATTGTATTGATTTAGATTAACTACACAGGCCTAATGACAACTTCAGATTTGATCTGAACTCCTCACGGTATTTTATTATGGAATAAGAACCATACAAGTCCATTTAGACAATAGGTATACATTCTATAAATCTTATTACTGTAACAGCAAGTGAAAGTAGTTTACATTATCTGGTCCTCATTAAATCCATTAATTCCAGATCGATTACTCTTCATGTAAGAGTACTTGTGTATAATTTTTAAGAAGAAAAAAAGGAGAGAGAGAGAGAGAGAGAGAGAGAGAGAGAGAGCAGAGGGATTTGTAATGTATATTAAGTATTTGGATGTGAGAGCAAGAATGTACACCAAAATGCTATTTTAGCCTTTTTTGTCTCTTCTTTTAAAGTGCTTGAATGAAAAGAAATGATCATGAGATGAAATCTGTCAGTTATAAGAATGGGGTATTATGTGTAACAACTATCATCAGACAAGCACTTGAATAGTGTAGATTGTGGAATTCCCCATTTGAACCTGCAGCTTAAAGAACCCTTCAAATAGAAACTCATGAGGAAATGAAATCAGGCAAAATTTGTAAAAGACTCTTTTGCTTGTCTACATCACATTCCTGTCATGCAAGCCCATCGGACTAATGCAAAAGAAGATCGGAAAGCATTTGTGCTAAGCGAATGCTTCTGGTTTGGTTTCACCAATCCCAAGTCCGGCCGTAGTCTCTAACGGGGCTTAACCTCATTCATCCAAACAGATATTCTGTGAAATGCTGAAATATTTCAAATTACAAAAACAGGTCTGGGTTTACTACTTTTTTTTAAATTTTAGTCTAGCCATTGATTCTGTATGCCCTGTCACAATACCTATTACCACGATTATGTAACCAACCCCAGGTTCTATCACATACCTGGCTCTAAAATACTTTTCCATATACCGGTATGGCTATTGTTTGACTGTTTTCCCATCACACAAAATTTAAAATATAGGGCAATCTTTACAGAAATATCTTGCAGGTGGTCCTGTATGAATCTGTAAAAGACTCTTTTGCTCGTCTACATCACATTCCTGTCATGCAAGTATGAATCACACATTTTAGTACATGTAATGGATGTCCTTGTATAAAAAGTGACACATCGAAGCTCTGAGCACATTTTCTCTCTCATCCAAAATCACCCTTCAGGCCATCTTCAAATCCGTTTAAAAGCTACATCACTCACCTCATCATTCTCAATAGGATCATAGACATACTGGACAATGTCTGTGAATATTGGATTCTCCTTCAAGAATCTCTGCTGTTGATGACATCTGGTTATCTGTAAAACAAGAGATAGAGATCAAATCAAATCAAATCAAATCAAATTGAGATTTATTCATTTTCAACAGAGAGAAAATTGTGGTTACATAGGTATTCATAACATACAGTGTAGATGAAGAGAATATTGCTTGTTTAAGGTTCATTTTTTTTTCAAGTAAATACACATATTCAATAAATGAATCTTCAAAAGAAAAGTCTTAAATACTGTAGGAAAGGAGGGATCCACTGAAAATTTAAGGCAGTTACACTATGAACATGACGGACAAAGAAAGCGGACAAAACAAACAATCCCTCATTCTACCCTTCACAATGGTTCTGGTAGTCAAAAGCACATCTCTTCACTGCTATTGTCTAAAATATGTGGAACAGGTGTCACATGCATATTCACCTGGAACTACATGATTAAACATAATAGCTGTGAAGGGATGTGCTTTTGACTACCAGAACCATTGTGAAGGGTAGAATGAGAGGTTGTTTATTTTGTCCGCTTTCTTTGTCCGCCATGTTCATAGTGTTAATCATAAATCATATCAACCACAGACGACCAGTCAACCACGATTACTTTCTCACTTTTTTTAAATGCACAAAATTTCTCCATTGAAATGGTCAGATTTGTATCTAGCATATCAAATCTTCATATAAGTGCACATTTCTGTGAATAAATGTCATAATTTGCTTTGTACTACTGTGTCAAAACTCATTTCAGCAAAAGTGAGGTTGGAAAAAGATAAGTAATGTATCCTATATGAATAGGCTAAAAGGGAGATTTAGATTGCAATTCAAAGTTTTGTTCCAGTGAATAATAAGAGAAATTTAAAGGAATATTCCTTAGCAGAAAATAGATGCAATCATAATTTCTTTCTTTCACCTTACAAGGACTTCAAGCAAAAGGAAATTATCAAAAACAAGAATATAAATCTTAATACATGTAGCAGAGCTTGTAATGTGAATGATTCAAAAGAAAAATAAACGTTTGTTAGAAGTGGGTTTAATGAGAGCTGTGACCGCACTCATTTAATACAGTATCAAATCGTTAAATCCATTTTATGCGGTTTTGTGATGAATGATTAGATGGCTGTTAATACTGGAGAGATCAAAAAAATGTAAAAACAAACACAGGATATGGTTTTGCCGGGAATTATGATTTGCGTTTTAAATGTTTAAAAGCATGCTGTATAGCATCATATCCTTTCCTATCATCTCTTTTTCAATAGCAATATCTTGCAGGTTACTCAAGGTAATTATTCTTTGCACGAATTGGATTCTTTAAGTTTTAATATCTGGGTTTATGGTGCAGTGAAGATATAATTTTACAAAAATTTTCCTGGAGTACTTTTTCACCAAATTATTGGAACAATACACGGAAAGAAAACAACCAAATTTATAACAGCACTGCAATAACATGTTTCTAACAAAAATATGTAGCAGTAACTGATAAAACTAGAACAAACCAAAACCAGGCCAACTTTTATCAATGAGATTATGTGATCAATCTGTTGAATACTCTTGAAAAAATATTACTAATCCACTGGTTATTCAATTAATTGATACATATTATAGGCTCAAAATAGGAACCATGTGGTTTCCACAGGAAATAGGTAAAGACACACTGCTTATAGATGTATTCATTTATGCACATGTACATCAATATATTGCTGTATTGTAACTTATGTGTATAAAGAGCAAAGAATGTTAGATTGACAAGATTGCACCTGCTCTTATCAACCATGTTATCAGCATTTGTTTGCTAACAAAAAAAAAAAAAAATCCTGTAGGTACATAGGCTACAGAACAGAAATTCCACTAAAAATTTGTTAAAACCCCACTTTTTTAAGGAATTTCAAATGTGTAATATTATTACTACCCTGTAAAGCATGTAACTAACTAGATCCTTTTTAAATGTTTCTGAAAAATCAGTGTTAAATGATAAATTCTTCATACAGAAGCAAAGGTTTAAGACCTACAAAATTACTGAACATGTTACCCCGTGTTCAGACACACAAAAATATTGTTGTATGGCTATACCCAAACTGTATAGCTATACCAAAACGGTATAGCTATACAATGGATTTGTGTGTCTGAACACTAATGAAACAACGTATAAAGAAACGTCGTGGCATGGCAACATGCACAGTAGAAAAATGCACATCTATACAATGTTTCTTCTGAGAGGTCGGGATGTATGTCTGAATGGTCAGTGGGCTATATGATGAAAATTTTATACGATGTTTCTTCATCGAGTTTCGGCATAAACATTTTGTGTCTGAACAGGGGGTTAGATTGACAACCTGCTTTTATCAAGAATGTCATCAGGGTTTGTGTTCATTTGCAAACAAATCCTGATCTTACACAAGCTGTATATTATGTAAGATCAGGATCTAGTCTGATCTAGGCATGAGATAACACAAGGATGCACCTTTTTCCAGCACTACAATGGTATCAACGATAGTCACAGTCAAATCTAAATAGATTTTTTTTCTAGGAAAAGTACAAAATTGTCATGGATTGGTATTACACAGAAAATTAATCTTTAGTTCAATCAACTCCAATATCATATGTAGCATGTTTGTGATAGTGACCCAGAGGCTACAAGTGGTTATATTTTATTTCTAATAATTTCCTATACATTATAAACTTTCATATAAACAGAAATGCAAATCATACATTAACTTCATATATCTGCAGAGCCACTACATAAAAAGAATTATCAACTCTACATATAGAATGGCAATGAAGGTATGCATATTGGAGCAAACAAAAAACAAAAAACCCCACTATAATCATCCTAAATTAATCCAATTGAATCTCAGCAATAGGTCTAAAAACTCAAGCATCATAAAGCTTCAATTGCTCAATAAGAGAACTAATCATACAGCAGTAAGCTCTAGTTTATGATTTACTAAGTTTAGATCAACTGAAAGTGCAAAATTCTCACTGGAATTTTTTTTATTATTGTCCTTCGTTTAAAAAGACCTGGTAATCTTAATGGGTGGAAGTAATAACCTTGGGAAAACATATTTTGCTTCTCAAACAATTGAATTGTAAACATTTGAGGAATGGGGGATGCAAATTCTAAACATTTATAATGAAAAAAATAATATATAAAAAAAACTAACTAAAATGATTACTGTTTAGATGCCATGGGCAGCAATATTTGTGTCACAAAGGTCAAGTCCTCGTAAAATATGTCTCCTTAAATAAACAGTCATTGTAAATAAGCACAATCATATCAAGTGACATACTTATTGTGCAAACATAATTTGTGTCGTTGCAGTAAGCAAACATAAATTTGTGATAAAGTTGTGACAGGATAACCTGAGTGTGCTCTTAATTACAATAGAAAAAAAAAACATATTACCTGCAACTCTTATAACATTAAAACAGATCATCGGACATAATTATTTCTACAAGCATGGAAGTTAAATGAGTTAGATTACTTCAAGAAATAATTTCAACTGAAAATAAACTTACAAAAGGATATTATACAATATTTCATTAAAATATATGCAGCAAGAAGATGATTTGATTTGGTTAAGAAAATGAGCTAATCTGCATGCATGTTAATTGTCTTTTCATAATTTGTATGGTCAATTTCAAATCTGTTTGTTTTTCATTACTCATTTCTTTGTTTGTTTGTTTGTGTTTGCAAGTCTGTGTGCTTCACACATATGCTAAAAGCATTATGGGAGACAGGGGAGAGAGAGAGGGAGAGGGAGAGAGGGGGAGAAAAGAAGGTGCTAGCTGTTCACAATTACAGAAAAAATGAGAGCACTGAAGCAAAGAGAAAAATTCAAAGTACAATACTATTGTTATAACATTTTAAAATATTCATAAAATATAAGATTTTCGCATATCTGGCACAGAATAATACACACATTATTCACTTTACTGAAAGCTGTGCATTTGCATAGTGCTAGGTTTGCTTCATTTTGTATAAATCATGTATTCTATGAACTCTGCTTTAGCAGTACAGTGTGCTTGAATTCAGAAGAAAAACACTGCACTTACATATTTGGCCATGATCTGGTAGATTAAGATATGAGATGCAATTCAAAGAGGAAGAATTCATGCAATATATTTATTTACATGTCTGAAATGATAGCTGCTTGAAATTTCATTTGTAGGCAAACAATGAAAAGACTTAAAAGTTTTGTAACCTGTGTATCTTCAGCAGTCTGCATCTGTAAGAAAACAGTTTCAACTTTCCAGTTACTTGAAAGCATTGTGTATATGTTACACAGAACAGTGAGCTCAACTTTACTCTTAAATTAATGCCCTTGTGTTTTGTTTAACAGTGTGTTTCTTAAAAAGGAAAGCCAATTTTCACTAGCAAAGGATCATCTATCTTTGTTTTGGTCTTCATCTTTCGTTATTTTGTTTTATGCTATGTTTGTTTTTGTTTTTTATTACAACATTCAAGATTATGTGCACAAACTAATTTTTGCATTCCTCAAGTGACACCATTCATGTTTATGCATATGTGGCAACATCATAGCATATTTGGTAGGTAACATATGAAAGAAGAGAAATTGTTCTTTGACATCAATTAAATAAATTTACCAAGACATTTAACCATTTCTTGTGTAACTGATTGAAAGAGTCATATTTTCTTTTTAAGAAACACACTTTATCTGTATTATATCAAAATTCATTAATGAAACAATAATGATCATCTCCAATCTGCAAAGCAATCACAATGCATCTTCAATGCATCATCGATGAATATAAATTCATTTAATATAATTACAACACCAACAGTAACTTCAGTAACATCATCATAATTATAACTCTCCAGTCTCCATCCTAATTGATCTCCATATCATGATCAAAGTTCAATGTCATGTTGATCATCCAAGTATGGCATGTTCACCATCACCACCCTTATCAACGTCATCACCATCACCACCACCATCACCATCATCGTTATCATCATCACCACCACCACCATCATTATCATTGTAATCATCATCACCACAACCATGATGATGGATGATGATGATCATCATCATCACTACCATCATTATCATCATCATCATCATCATCATCATCATTACTGTTATCATCATCACCATAACCATTATCATCACCATCATCACCACCATCATCATCATCATCATCATCATCATCATCATCATTACTGTTATCATCATCATCACCATAACCATTATCACCATCATCACCACCATCATCATCATCATCATCATCATCATCATTACTGTTATCATCATCATCACCATAACCATTATCATCACCATCATCACCACCATCATCATCATCATCATCATTGTCACCAATTTTCTCCCTACTCTTGTCTAATTACCATTTCTGTTTCATCGGATATCTTCTCGAAACATGATTTAGCATAGGTACTGGTCTCAATTTCGGTGGTGCTAAACACTCTGAAATGACTGCGCATTCTCTCATAGAAATCCCCATCAAGAGTCTGAAAAATCAACAAGAATTTTTTTTTTTAAAGCTACTGGTAATCTTCAACAATTGTTATGAACAAAATCCTTGGTAGGTTTCAAAGAATGATAACATTTTAGAAAGGAAAGAATAACATTCATTTTCCATTAGAATAATAAATATGTGATTTACACTGTGATAAGAATGACCCTAAAATCATGGAAACATTACCTTTAAGAGCACTTTTAATGATATTCCAAACCAGGCATCCCTGTACAATCTTGTACAGTCTCTTTTTTGTTGGACTGATCTTTCAATAAGTATGTTAGAAAGTTGAACTTTTTAGGGTAAAATATCCTATAGCTTTGCAAATCATCAAAACTCACGCAAAGACTCTCAAGGCTCGTTCACATATTATGAAGTAGTCTACTGCTTTAAAAAAACGTGTTTTTTTTTTTCTTTCTTTTTAAGTCTGCACTACCCTTCACATTTTTGTATCTCATATGACATGCAAGGTAAAGGTAAGGAATACATTAAGGTCCTTTGTTTCATCACTTCTCCCAACCTGCCATTCATTTTGTATGAAACAAAGTGATAGCCAGAATGTATCTCACCATATTTGCACATAATCATTCTAGTAAATTAACCTTTGACCTACTTACATGACCTCTGACCCAAATAAAACATTGAAGTCCCTAGGGCATGTACATGTATGATGTACCATCCAAGTTTGGTTACAAATGGCTAATGGTTGCAATGTTACCAACCCAAGTAGAAACTTGCAGTGAATTTCAACATTTGACCTCACTTCACCTTTGACCCCTAGATAACATTAAGGTCCCTGTAAGGCATCAGGCATCTACCATCCAAGTTTGGTTACAAATGGGCAAATGGTCGCAAAGTTATTCAAGTTTCTTGTGTTACATACGGATAGACGGACACAGCTAAAGATCCCTTTAAGTCTCACTCCACCTCGATGGCTAGACAAAAAAGACTGCCACGGTTCTTTGACACAGCCTACAACTTCACATCTGAACAAGCCTTAAAGTGATTACACAATGGTAAACATTTTTTGGATATATGATCGAGAATGGAATTATAAGAAGAATAACATTAGAAATTTGATGATTTTCAATCGAAATCAATGCATTTTGGCTAATTTTCTCATAAAAAGTCAAGAGTTGACCAAAAAATTTGAGGATGGGGTATGACGTCAAAGTGGGTACCCTGCTTCGCGCATTGCAGTTGTGCTACGCGCTAGACTGTACAATATGTATTATACCTTGCGCGCATTTTGCTAGAATTGCGCGACATGGTACCCACTTTTACGTCATTTTGACGTCAAAGTGGGTACCCAGTTGAAACTGGGTCTCAGCTGAGGGGTCAAAAATATCCTGAAATCTTACCACATTTTGGGGTTTCCTTGGCAACACGACTTTTTAAAAAACTTTAGGCAGATGATTTTCTGCTAATGAAATCACGCTCTTTTAAATGAACTAACATTGTTTCAGCATTGGGTACCCCCTTTAAGAAGTCAAATATCTGTCATCAAACAACACCTGAGATCTCTTAAATAACTTACAAAAAATATCATATGTCACATCTGAATGAAGTGAATGAATAATATATTCACTCTACAGTACTTACTATAACTTTTACTTCATTGAGATTCAATTTTTTCAATTCAATTCAATTTATTTTCCACTATAAAAAATACACAAAATTACAGATGTAAAACGATATTGTACATGTGGAGGGGTCAAAGAAAGCATAAATCTTGTACAAATTGGCCCCATAAATTACAAATCAATTGCATAAAAAACAATGACAAAAAGAATACAATTATAAATAAAAAATAACATACAGAAGAGAGGGGAAAAGAATTAAATTAGTACAAGGAAAGGAAAGCCGTGTTGAGATAAGTTTGGTTCAGGAGATATACTTTTTTGAACTGATTTAGAGATTTACATAACTTAATTGAGTTGGGTAATGAATTCCAGAAAACTGGTCCAAAGTAAAATACAGATCGTTTGGTTAAAAGTGTACGTGGCAAAGGATGGTGGTAATTTTTTTAATTTCTTGTTTGGTATGAATGGTATGAACTATTAATTTTGAAATAATCTTGAAGGGACTTGGGTAACATTTGATTATGACACTGAAACATAAATATACAGGTTTGTAATGAGATTGCATTATGAATTGGCAAGATATTCATTTCTTGGAAAAGGGGAGCACTGAGTAATCAAACGAATTGCTCGCTTTTGTAAAAGGAAAATTTTCTTTATATTTCTTTTAGTTGTAAATCCCCACACAATCAGGCCATAATTAATAGTAGATGTAATAAATGCATGGTATAACATTTTTAGAACCGAAACAGGTAAAAATCAAAGTTAGGATAATACACCAATCTTTTTAGCAATATTATTACAAACCTGCTTGATATGAGAATTCCAAGATAAATTGTCATCCATATAAATTCCCAAAAATTTCACATTGTGAACTTGAGTGATTTCGAAGTTATCGTAAAGTAATTTCAAGTCACCTATATTATGCCGACATGTGCTAAATAAAATGTAGTTTGTTTCAGAAGTATTGACAATTAACTGATTGGCTGTCATCCACTCATTGATTTTTTGAAGTTGTAAATTCATATCTCTGTACAGAATATTAATGTTACTACCAGTCATAGAGACACATGTGTCATCTGCAAATAATACAAAGTTGAGCATGTCAGAACATAGAGGTAAATCATTTATGATAAAAAACAATATTAATACATGGCATGCAATTAAGGAAATGATCACAGATACTTAATCTTATCATACACAACTACAAATCAGTGCTTTATTTCATTATAAATATCATAGAAACTGAAACTACATTTACATAAATTTAACAATATATGAGACAAAGATGTCTTTCCACATCATATTGGCACACCTTATGACAGATTAAAAATTTTATAGGCATGTAAGTTTCATATTGCCAACTTTGCCAATTACAGGTGAACATGCCATACCAGGATATTTGTAACAGGTATCAGTCTTTAAACTTGAAACCCTGAAACTTTTCGTAAAACCACAAGACAAAAAGGTGTAAATATCAGGGCCCATATTCATGAAACCTTACTATTAAGCTAGTTGTCAACTAATTACATAGGCCACAAAACACAGTTAGGTGACAACTAGGCCTATGAAAGTTTCATGAATATGGGCCGATTAATAACAAACTTTCCAGATTATTGGAATTCTAATCTCTTACAAAGTATACCAAGCCCTAGATAGCTCAAGCTGGGACCTAGAGAGAATACAATCTCTACCAGAAGAAAATTAGGGACTTTTCGACTTGCACACTGACATAGTGAACTAGTACGTGTGACATAATTTTGAAGCAGTGCGCATGCCCAGGGACTGTCCTATGGGGAGCGATTTGCACATTGACATAGTGAACTAGTACATGTGACAATTTTAAAGCAAAGTGCATGCACAGCGACTGTCCAAGAGGAAGTGATGACCACTTGAGTGAAGAATTGCTGTTCTCATCCACTTTATCAAAAGTCCCTATTGAATCCCACAAGCTAACAGTATGTGGAACAGGGGGTTGACACAAGAAACCAACTTTAAAAGAAACTGATATATCCTAACCAACATCTTGGCAGGAGATTTCATTACAAATATATAATACTACAGGTGTTTCAAGTCATGTTACTTTCAGCCATGAAGCTGCCTAACATCTGGGGAGCATTTCATCAACATTTGTTTTCTGACAAGTTGTCAGATCTGACATCTTTCCTTGATTTTGATTGGCTGAGAAGCATCGTTATTATGGCAACTGTCGGATAAAACATCCGACAACTCCTTTCATGAAACGCTCCCCTGTTCTCAGAGTTTTTCTTCCTCTGTCATCTTGGCAATGGCCAACATTAATTACCTTTTTGTCTTTTGTTATCTACACAATATTGTGCAAGAATGGGAAACCTATCAACAGGGGTGATAAGAGGGTTTCTTTTTTCCTGAAAAGTGGGCCTCTTTCACTACTTCTTCCCCATGGTCCATATATGTTGAAGGAAGGTAGTTCACAAATGAAAATTTTCATTAGTGATGGTGCTAATTCATTATAAATTCACCAGTATATCAATGAATTCATAAGCTAAAATTCAAAACACAGATCTACTTATCATATACCTAAACAACTTTCCAAGATTGACATCCTTTGGAATTTCTGTAGTATATCAACTTACCTGAAGTAGGTAGGGTACATCTCTTCATGGAGCCGTTTCTGATGTATGTTGGCCATGACAAGACATAAGTGTAGTACTTGTTTCTCATGCGTGCTGCCTTCCTGTATTCATCCCCCTCCTCCTCCCCCCCCCCCAAAAATAAACCCATTATCAAAACATGTCACTTTCCATCAACCATACGCAAAAAACCCACCTCCATTAAGTAGGGTACATCCGTTTCATGAAGTCGTTTCCGATGTGCGTTGGCCGCGGCCAGACATAGTAAGTACTCGTTCCTCATGTGTGCTGCCCTTCGGTCACATGTTGTTCTCCTTGACACTAGCTTGGCCGTTGTCTTCTCTAGGGATGACCGGGACTGGAAGAACTTGACAGAACCCTTGTTTAATCTACAGATGAGGGAAGTATGAATAATAGTTCAAAATAAGGGTAGATGATGCGGATCCAAATGTTTTCAAAACCCTCCTCGTTTCAAGATTTTACAGTTGATTTCGACACAGCATACTTAACAAAACAAGAAAAAAGAAATGTTCGTTACAACAATCTATTATGAGGATTCCATCTAATTCTAACATCCTGTCTTCGGACATCATTTTCTATCAACTTACTGTCATTTCCAGAGAGGCTGATTCATACATTGTAGTTACTCAACACATTTAGCCCAAAACACATGCACAAAAGCCTAAAGTGCTCTTGTTATATTACTGGGAATTGCCTTAAATTACATGATTCAATACTCATTATCATTCAAAAATATACAATGAAAATTAGGATGAAAATCATTTCTGACAATATCTTGTTTATTATCAACTCTTTATTAGGGAAAATGTAATGGATTATAAAATGTTTATCATTTTTGGTTTTAATAATGAATTAAATAAATGTACCAAAGTCTTTTCACATCTTTCACTGGATGGGGAAAACAAAGTACCAACAATATGAAATGTTATGAAACTGTCCTAAGTATGGCTAATTACCCATAAATAAAGTCTCCAAAAGAAAAAGGATAATTTACAGGAAAGGTTTCGAATCGCTTTTCTGACAAAGGATATGAATGTTTGCTACAGGCATGTAAAACTGGATATAGACTGGTCTGTTATTGACTGCTTCTCTTCTGAATTCATATACATTATGTGCTGGCAAAAATCTTTTACTTTCCCCTAAACTTATTTTTTGGGGGTAAAACAAATTTTTACAATCCATCAACTCTAAGAGAGGCCGCAACCACAGCCAAGACCTTGGCTTGGATGAGTCTCAGGAATATGACTCTACATTTCTGAGTTATGGCTAAATTTAGAACTTACTCCATTTCTGATTTCAGTCATGATAAAAATATAGCTCCAGTTGGGGAAAAAACAAACCTTGACAAAATCCTACATGTAAATAACAAAAACATGGTGTTTTCCAGATATTCCTTAAATGAGAATTTTGAAAGACACAAACATCACACGTAACAAAAATATGGTGTTTTCCAATTATTCCTTAAATGATAATTTTTGAAAAACAGAAATATCCTAAATAACAAAAACATGGTGTTTTCCAATAATTCCTCAAGTGAGAATTTTTGAAAGATACAAATATTCTTACTTGTAATCATGATTATATGGCTGAAAATCAAAAGATATATTTGATATGCCAACTGCTAAAAGGACAAGGCAGAAAATCTTTTACAGATTCCTAGAAGTAGTAATGTATTTGTATTTGCATTTCTTTTATTGAACCTCACCGGCACATATCTAAATTGTTGTTCAACTGTAAAAGTACAATATAAATACATACAAACATGTATATTCTACCTAAGTAGAGAGAATATAAATTATCATTTAAAGTTATCGGCACGTTTCTGGCAAAATAAATATTAGAGGCAATATTTGCTCCTTTTAAGAACAGAAATTTGCCATATGAACTAAAAAAAAAAAAATCTCAGGAAGTTTCTTTACTATGTATGCTGCATGACAATGAGTCTGCTTTTAAGAGTGAAGTAGTAAACATTATGTGCATTTTACTGAGAATGTTTCTGCTCAGTTTCATTCTGCCATGGAGAGTATCACATCTGAAATAACTGATCACTGACATGAAAATGGTGTCAATTATGCCACATGAGAACATTACAGAGAAACTCACCAACACCCCCCCCCCCCCTCCTTCCGTTCCGGACCTCTTAGGCTGCCTCTCTGCTTGTATAGGACTTGTGAACATTACAAAGAAACTCACCAACACTCCCCCCCCCCCCCCAGTCCTCTTAGGCTGCCTCTCTGCTTGTATAGGACTTGTGAACATTACAAAGAAACTCACCAACACTCCCCCCCCCCCCCCCCGGACCTCTTAGGCTGCCTCTCTGCTTGTATAGGACTTGTGAACATTACAAAGAAACTCACCAACACTCCCCCCCCCCCCCCCCCCCCCCGGCCCTCTTAGGCTGCCTCTCTGCTTGTATAGGACTTGTGAACATTACAAAGAAACTCACCAACACTCCCCCCCCCCAGCCCTCTTAGGCTGCCTCTCTGCTTTTATAGGACTTGTGAACATTACAGAGAAACTCATCAACACTCCTCCCCCCCCCCCCCACCCCTGGGCCTTCTTAGGCTGCCTCTCTACCTGTATAGGACTTGTGAACATTACAGAGAAACTCATCAACACTCCTCCCCCCCCCCCCACCCCCGGGCCTTCTTAGGCTGCCTCTCTACCTGTATAGGACTTGTGAACATTACAGAGAAACTCAACAACACTCTCCCAGTCCCCTCCCCCCCCCCCCCCCATCCCAGAATGCCACTGCCTGTAATGGTTAAAGCTAGGACTGAGCTTGCTATATTTAATTTCAAATGTAAAGTAGTACATTTCACTTGAAGATTATGTAGTCGAATGACAATCCTTTCACTTGCTCCAGTTTCCTACTGATAGATCAACACATCTCCAAATCACAGCTCTGACACATTCATGTCAATGATGCCTGGATAAACATCAAAGTGGAACTCGACAGGTGCACGCATCTCCATTAGCTAAAAAACAAGCTAGAGCTATCAACCAAGCATCAAGAAAAATGTCATGAGTTTACAGTTTCCCATCTCCCTTTACCTGAGTCAGGCAATCCAACTTTCTCATGGAATTTGCTTATTTCAAGCATCAAACTTCAGAGTATATATCACAGTCAAAGTGCTTACCCCGTTAATCACTAGTTAATTATCCTGCTAATTATCCCATTAATTGGCTAAATAGCATGCTATTTCACGTTTAAGCCCCACTTTACTTAAAATAATCATAATAAGTTGAAGCAATATCCCAAGCACATGGCTGAAAGAGCCCACTATTTGCAAATTCACTGGGAAAATAGCTCAAGCTATATAATTTGACTGATTGACTCATTTTAAGTTTTTAACCCCAAACTCTGTTCATGAAAACAGGCCTCTTTCTTCTCATATCACAGAACTTGGTCCTTGCTAATCTCATTCTCAGTTCACACCTGCATTCCAAACAGAGCAACAATGTTTCAGCCCTAGAGAAATGTCTTCACACCTTCTTAATGGAAAGCCAAGGTTAAATTGCTTGTACTGAAAGTGTGAAAGTCTAAGCAGGGAGATCTGAAACATGTCTCCCTGGTTGGCCAATCTTGATCAATGTTACTTCTGTGAGTGTGGGTGATGTGCTCATCATGCTTAATCTTTCATTTGTGAACTCCACGGCGACTGCTACAGAGACACGCTTATACTTAACTAGAACATGTGCAGCTAGTTGCTTATACATTGAATATAACGATATTAGTCATTAAAAATAAACATTAGAATGATCAACATACAAAACGAAAATCAATATTTAATATCAAATATTTATCTAAAACTTTTTTATGGGCACTTTATTGAAAGCTTAAGGTGAAACACCCTGTTTTTGCCAATACATGTTCAGCAAATGCTCACCTAAGCGTGCGCTTGATCGAGGACTTCCGTTTTCTACCCCGCAAGCGTTTAAATCTATGCTCAAACAGGGGATCACACTGGATGACCGAGGAAATTGTGCCGTGTCGTGCTAGGCCGTCTAGCGTGATTTTCACCTCACGTTTACCTCGCGTTCGTGCTTTGTCCTTTGTGCCGAGACCGTTTAAATCTACAGTGGACAAAGGACAACACGAGGTAACCTCCGGAAGTTACCTCACGTTTTTGGTAGATTTAAACGGGGTATCAAATTAACCACTGCTACAGTGCAGATGGCCGACGTGTAAGTTATAAAGAAATGATGAAATATGCTACATCTAATGTTCGAACCTTCAAAACCACACATATCTGAAGTTTTCTTTCAACCTCCAAATCTAAACCCCTCAACCCTCTCACCCTCTCCCTCCCTCTCCTTCTCTAGCTCAACCTTTACTACAGTACGGATGACCTAGAACTTTATACAGCTAATGGCTGTCAATTAGCATGGAGAACCTAAACATAGCTACATCTAGGGCATCTCAACCACCACAATCCTGCAGACAGACAATGACCTTGTACAATTCACTCATCTTGACTCTCATGTTTGTATCTTGCTTGATGACATCACAAGTTTGTCTTTGCAACTGTTTGCAAGGCTCTCTTTAATTTTGAGTTGACACATTAATGCATGTCTCATTATCATACAGTAAGTGGCCTGGATTACCCCCCACACCATATGTGAACATGAACAAAATACTGAGGAGTTTATAGCTGGCTAATTCCTGAGCTGTAAGGGTACATAGAGGAAATTCCAATACCAGAGTCATCCAAACAGGGTTCCTGTGCCCCTTGCTTTTGCAACACTAGAGGATCAAACAGAGTTCTATAAAGGATAGACATGCCATTAAACATCCTCAGATTCTGTGGCCCTGTCATGGTGCATAGGGCATGTCATCTCATAAAAAGTCAAATAGAATGCCTCACGAAATACAGAGATATCCTGTGGCCCTGTCAAGATACATGGGGCATGTCGTCTCATAAAAAGTCAAACAGAATGGCACACAAAATACAGAGAGATCCTGTGCCCCTGTCAGGGTACAAGGGGCCATTTCCCACACCAGAAGGGCAAGGGTGTCAACTTCCTTTCTTTGCCCTTTGCAGGAAAATAAAGACATTGATGCTATTTGCCTCATGACTTGAACATGGGGTTCAGGGAGGCTGCCCTTGATATCTAGGGGCATGTACTCAACATGCATGGTGTGATATGTGAGTAGAGATGATCATTGTAATCTGATACCATAGTTTGCCTAAGGATTCAGATCAAAAGAATTTAGAATTAGATGTTAGATAGATGGTGCTTTCCAAACCTGACTAGAGAGTATCAGGTATGCATAGATCAATCATGAACTATATATGGCAATCTTGACACAACATGAACGCAATTGAGTAGGTCAGTGAATAGAGTTTTTTGGCTGTTTTGTTTTTTCTAGTCTTATGGCTGGAATTCACAAGAGAGGTTTAAACCACTCTATGATTTCAACCCCCTCCTGGTGTTTTAGGGTACATGCGCACAAAATTATCTGATTTCTTAAAGCGTGTGCATTGCAAATATGTGCCTATTTATGCCTATGTTAGTACGCATTTTGGAGGTTTAAACCGCCCCAATGGTTTAAACTTCTTTTGTGAATTCCCACCTATATACCTGGCCTAAAAATAAAAGAAATGTATTTGCTCCGTTTTTTATTTGTTTGTTTGTTTTTGTTTTGTGTTTGTTTTTGTTTGTTTTTTGCAAAATGGGATGATTCAGAGTTTATGAAATGAATTTTTGTTTGTTCATTTATTGAATTTGGATCTGGCAAAGGAAAATGAACTCTGAGAGCCTCTCTTGTATCTATTTAGCACAGCCATGACTAGCAGATATCCTATTCCTAAATGTACCACTCTTCACAGGTGAAAAGATATACCATCATGAGTGTTCACAGCCAAACGCCCAGAGGGACGTAACTGAACTTTCAGAGGCGGACATCGTTGGCGACATCCGCTCTTCTAGTTCCACATATACATAGCTGTTTCATGAACAGTTGTTGAAAGATGGGTGGCAGATGCCCTGTTTCTTTCCAAAATTAACTTCTACATACCCAGGTGTATCAAAAGGTGCATCACCTGACCGTGTCATACATATCAACAAAAGTACACAACTGCATTATGTGAACTTAATATTATATTCTTGCATTATCCAATTCATGGAAAAGTATTGGAATGAAGTTATGAAAATGACCCATGTTTACAATTTTGTTTTATAGTTTGTATTTTTTTTTAAATCTATTAATCATTACTTAGGAGGAGTCCCATTATTTTTAAGAATTTCATCTTGCAACAAATGACTTCTGCATAGTATCTTCTAACATCAAAGATATGGCATACTCGTGAATAAAACATGCAGAAATAAAAAAAATATTCCTTTATATATCATTTAGTTAGAAATTAATAGTTCAATCAACATCTACCAGTATCTGTACTTTCAGTGGGGTTGATACATGTAGTCCTTTTAGTTCATGCTTACTACATGTTTGCAGTTGTGCAATGGTAAAGTGAATATTTTTCTGTCATTTGAAACCTTCACCATCAAATGGTCAACCACAAAACACAGGAAGTCTTTATGGGCATTTGAAAGGAAAAAATAAATCCATTTGCATTTTTCTTATAATGCATGTTTCCCTTAAATGTTTTTCTATGACACTGAGCTGAGAGTTGTTGAGAGGGTTTCGGTCTCATTTCAATGCACTTCTAGCTGGTTTTGAAACCAAACACGTATTACAACTGAAGATCAATCTGTAAATGATTACTTAAAGGTAAAAACGCAGTGTTGATTGGTGGTAGTTATTATTATCCAGGGGAACCAGTCCAATACCTTGATGTACACACACACACACACACACACACGACCAAAAAAAAAATCCCAAAACAATGACACTGCCCCTTCTTCAACAGTGCCCGACATCAAACATGCCATTATTCTGACATGTTTCTGACTCTGAATTCCTCCGCTATCTTCTCAGCATCAACATAGTTCTTTCTCCCCTCCCCTTCCAACAATCACTGACATCTAACATTTTCTTTATTATTTTCCTGACCTATTTTTCGCCCCTGCCTTTGCTCCTGACACCTCTCCTATTTTCTCTGTATCAGCATAGTGCTTTCTTGCCTCCCCCCCCCCCCCACCACAACATCCATTCCTCCAACGTGAAACTTAAGACATGTTGTTATTTTGCAATATTTTACCGACTCTTTTTACTGACCTATTTTCTGCCTCTGCTGCTTTGCTCCTGGCATCTTGCGCTATCTTCTCCGCATCAGCATAATTCTTTCTTGCTTTGATCAGCTCTCTAACACTGGCTTGTACCTCCTCATTCCATACATTTGTAAGATCTCCACACTGCAATGTAAATAACAATTGTTTATATCATTAATTTCATGATATCTGATAGAGATAGTAGGTGGGAATCCACAGAGTATTGTTATGATCAGATTGGACAGATCACATGCGTAAGAGCTTCTGTTTTTTAAAGCTGTAGCTCAGAACCGAAACAAGTCTAAAATTCCCTAGAACTGAGACAAGCCAGAAAAAAGACTAAAACACAAACATGTCAAATTGTCAACAGAACTATCAGGTATAAGAGTTATTTTTTCGTTGTCTATTTATTTTGTTTTGTTCTTTTTAAGGGGAGGGCGATCAAAGCTCATGATATGCCATCTTTAATCACTCAGACAGTGTAGTTTTCTAATATTACTTGTGCCTACACATGAAAGTGTTCTGAAAGCTGGGCTTCATATCTCTCAGAACAAAATAAATAAATAAATCAAATCTATTTTCATTACACTTTTAGTCTACATTAAACATGTAATGATCTTTTATTCACAGAATGGGAGGGGAAGAATGCAATGACAATTTTGGATGTACATGGATAAAACCTGGATCAAATTTCTCTGAGTGCATAAAAGTTCATGCTATAAATTAGTGCACATGAACATATCCATTCTGAAAACATCTCAAAATGAACTATACAGATACTATGGAAGAATACGTGTATATCACCTGGGTTTGTATTCCATTCAATGCATAGAATAGTTCAGTATTTTACTTGGCTAAGTAAAATGGCTTCATTTTTATTCAGATTACATTAAGTAAATTACTTCAGAAAGCCAACAAGCAAAACATGTTCTGATAACCATTGTGATGTCATAAAGAGACTAAAGTCCATCTCAAATCACATGTTTTGCTAAATAGGTGTTGCAATTTAGCGATTATAAAATGCACCTGCATGCAGTACATTATGGCCGCACGTGTGCATGAAAAATACATGCCAGCCAATCACACTTTCAAGGTAATTTGTTTAGTGTGCTTGGTGGCTGTCTCAGACTTAAGCCCACCACACACTGTACGATCCGACTGCAACCTGATTTTCGTTTAAAATCGAAATTTTGCTTAACTGCAAGCCTTGTGGTCGGAGTAAAGGCCAAATCGGCTTCAAATCGTAGCCGATCACAAGACTGCTATGGTGTCACTACGATTTGGAAATGAATTCGCTTTTATTCCCACAGGGAGGCTCGCAATAGCCAAGAATTTCAATTTTAGTGTTCATATGAATATTCGAAACTTTGATCATGAACATTTTACATGTATGAATGTCCATATCAAACACTCTAACAATTTTTTCCAAAATCTATCAGAGACGGATCATATAGTGTGCGGTGGGCATTAGGGTAAAATACTTGGCCTAAAGATTCAATTGAATAACAAAGTTGGCTAAGTATTTTACTTCAGCCAAAAACTGAGTAAAATACTTACAATGCTGATTTAAGTAACATATTCAATACCAGCCCTGTACCTGGATAAGATCAGCATGTTTTGCATTTGGATGTAAATAGAAAATTCTCTGAATTTTGTGGCAGTGGCATGACAAAGACATGTATAGGTTTCTTGATATCAAAGAATGTTTCTTTGGGAGTTGAATCCAGTTAAAATGGAATGAAACCAGCTAATATTTGTTCAATTAAACTGTAGTACATTATCCACTATTTTCAGGAACAGGCTTGACTCTGGCAGCTCAACAGGTGACCTTTATTCCATATATCTTCACCTTTCCATGTTAAGTGCACAAGATATTGCTTGTGCTGGCTATAAAGAAAATTCTACCCATCTCATGAAATATGAGGCACAGAAAAATAAAACATTTTTAAAAAATCAAATCTGCATATACTTTGTAAAGACACAATTTGTTAGCAAGATTGGGAAAAAATATCAAATGTGCCTGGAAGGCAAGCTGTTGCACAAAATGAAAGATGTTTGAATGGCAATGCAAACATTGCTGCCACACCGGTCACATCATGTCTATTCATAGAACAATCAATGTCCGCCGAGGAGCATGGAATATATGTTAATGATTCCCAGCAATCAATGGAACCAGAGGCCATGCTAGCAGATATACTGATGTCTGAAAGAAGGCTTTAATTTTGTTTGATTTACAATTTCAGGTTCTTTTTTATAGCATCCAACCCATATTCATCTTTTGAAGGCTATTTTTTACTCATCGTTATCATCGCATCATCAACATCATCATCAACAACATCATCATCATCATCATCATCATCAATTCATCATCCTCATCATCACCATCACCAACCCTTATTATAGCAGTACTTTATTTAGCAAAAGAAAAAAAATACAACTAGCAAATGCTGTTTTTTTTTTTTAATTTATTTTTTTTTAATGGAAAGTTACCTGTACAGGGGCAGATCCAGAGGGTGGCCGTATCAGCCATGCCCCCCCCCCCTTGCCCCCCCTTTGAAAAGGAGAATAAGGAAAAATTTTCAGGTAAAATACATGTGAAAATCCCAAGGACCCATTTTATCAGGTAAAACAAACACATGAAAAAGCCCAGCGCCCCCCTTTTTTTTTAAAGTCTGGATCCGGCCCTGTGTACTACTTTAAAAAATCATTTTCTAGGACAAACCTACTTTACCCACCTCTCCTCTCCTGTAATGTTGTATGTAAATAATTGAGAGCTCTTGTTTGTACCACATACTGCATTTAACATTACAGGATCCAGGACTTGGAAATGGTGGGGGAGTGGGGCTCAAGCGGTGCATGCTTATCAGTAGGGTAGTGGTGCCAAAGAAGGCACCAAAACCATGTGTGCTTATGCCATTTCATGTGAAATGGCACAGATATCAATCAAGCAGCCCAGCAAAGCCTTCAGCGCTATGAAGGTGTCCTAACTAGAAATTTTCCATTGATGATATCATCTTTCCATTCTATAGAGATATAGATTTCTGAAAATAGGATCATTCCCTCATCATTATGAATCCCTTGCATGTTCTACTTTTTTTATTATTCCTATTCTCCTTCTTCTATTTTCTTCTTTTCCCTCTTCTCATGAGTAATATCTTGTATGTTTAAGTTGTTTTAATATTGATTATGTATTTAACTGAAATAGATATGATGTTATATATTATTTTATCTGTATCATGTATCAATCCAATTTTTGAGTTGCAATAAAGAATAAATAAATAAGCATGTTCTATTCCTTCACATTTCAAAATGATTAATAGAAAAAATTTCCGTGCAGTCCAGAGATTTCAATGTTCCAAATATAGCATGTTCTATTCCTTCACAATTCAAAATGATTAATAGAAAAATTTTCCGTGCAGTCCAGAGATTTCAATGTTCCAAATATAGACACCTGTCAGGAGGCATCTTTCTCGCACAAAGTACAACATTGACGTTCGACTATTTGTATTTAAACAGAGGAAGAAATACTGTTTTTCGTTGACTGTATAAACATTCTAATCATATGCTAACACAATTATAGAAGTTGAATTGGTTAACATAGGAATGATCATACATAAATCCAACTTGTAGTGTCGTCATCACAGAATTATGACGTTTATTGATTTTTCTTTTCACTGTGTAAACATGTAGACTTGGACTGGTTGCCAATTCCAGACAAACTTTTTGGTATGGGGGCCCGGACTGAAATTAAAGGCTGTACACATGTATTGAGCCCTGTGTTAAAGTTGTTCCAAGTTTTCGGGGTCTGGAAATAAATACTGGGATCCATGCGTCCAAGGCACTTGTTAGTGTGGAGCCCTGATATACGATATTAATGAAAACAAATCATTTCAATTACATGTCTACCCTCCTTGGGGCATGAAGTAACAAATGAAGATATTTTAAAGTATGCTTATTATTCTGCATACAGGAGTAATAATTTCCATTTCTTTTTAACACTTCACATCCTTGACACTTGATTGTAATGTACACCACTACTTCATGCCACAGTAATGTTGATTGAAGGAAACATGAATAATTAGAGTATAATCATATATCAGTGCCTAATCCAGTTTTCCTAATAATTTTTTTTTTTTTCGCCCCAGCAATTAGATTTCCTCACCATGACTTAGTGGGGTTGCTAGTAAAACATTTAAAAGTTCAGATTGTAGACTGATCCAGATATACTCCCGGGGGAGATGGGGGCAGAAAGGGAAATCCCCTTTCCTTTAGTTACATCATCATGTGCTACTTATACTATAGTGTACAGACTTGTATGGCTGGAACTATCCCCCACTGAGAGAGGGTGGAGCCCACATTGTGAATACTAGGTTATTCATTACTAACATCATACATTGTCATTTAAAACTTCTAAGCTTATAAAATACACATACATGTACACATGGATCCTAGTGCTGAACTTTAGTTTTTAAAATATAGTGCAATCATAATTATCAGGTATGATTTAATTCATATCATTTACACACAAATGTACTTATCATCCTTCTCATCATATGTACATGATTATCATTATCCCCAATGTCATTCAACATCATACCAGTGAACATATTGCTTCTATTTCCCTTGCTTTTTCTTCTTCTATTATCCTTCCTCCTTTATCATCATCATCATCATCATCATCATCATCATCATCATCATCATCATCATCAACAACATTAACATTAACATGATCATCATCAACATAACCAATGCCATTTTTGTTATCGTGCATTACGATAATCTTCTTCCTCTTCTCCTCCTCCTCTTACAATATATTTGTTTTTGTATTATTGCATATATTGATGGTATCTATGATTTGCATGCTGGTTGTTTCTGATGCAGTTAATTTCACTCTATTACCCATTTCTTCTCTGTCTTATGATCACCAACATCATCACCATTATCATCTTCTTCTCCTTCTCCTCCTTACTTACCTTTTTCAGTGTATTTGTTCTTGTATTCTTCTGTATCTTGATAGTATCAATGATTTGGGTACCGATTGTTTCTGAGGCTGTCAGTCTTGCTCTCCCTATCTTCTCTGTTTCCTCCAGTAATGTCTTCCATACTTGTAACACAGTTCTGCATGTTAAAGAAAATTTATAAAAGGCACAAACATGAAATAAGAAAGATAATCACCATTCATGAATTCAAGAAACATATTTCTAGGACTGGTATCATCTCACATTGAAATTCTGTGCTTGATATCTACATTACATTGGTGTGTATTCATAACTAAAATCAAATTTAAAGCTGAATTTCCAAGTAGGAAATATATCATATAGGCATATTAACAATTTTCCTCCACATAACAAAGACCAGGCTACAGCTACATGTATGTACCTTGAACACTTCTGAAGTTTCGAATACAACAAAACAAAAACGAAAAATTTTAAAAATCATCTTGATTGAAATGCCAAGAAACTTAGAGAATACCAGGGTGAATCATCTGCTCTGTTTTTAGCACAAAATTGATCGTTTATGAAAAATTCCATTCAGGAGGTGAAACTACAACACAGACACACAGGAGATATTTGGTTATCATCCATACTAGTGAAATCACGCCATAAAAATAACACCCTAAAAATAAGACCGATCATGCCATAAATATAACACCAAGGACCCAAGTCATACAAACCTAGAATCTACAGTACTAAGCCCTTTTGCGCCTTGCGCCTTATGAGACACAGTGATAGAGCCCAATCATGTGAACAACATTTTACTGGTTCTTGGGAAGATACAGAGTTTCTGTTCCAAATAAAAGGAGACAAAACCTACATGACCTACAAAACAGACCAGAGAGAGGTTTGAAACATATAAAGACCTAGTCTGATGACCTTATTTTGCCTGTCTCTGGCTGTCTCAAAGCCTACTTAAGTCTTACAGTTAAGTCACTCAACTAAGCGTTTCAAACTATCATAGGCCTATCTGTGGCCATTCAAGTAACTTATAAATCAATTCAAACTGGGCAATATGACCCCCAAGTCAAACAGAGTAGGGGAGTGCTAAATTTAGCTAGAAAAGGAAGACCCCTATAGACATATAGGAAAAAGAATACAAAATTTCAAAGTCAGATAAGGGACAAAAACACAGTGCAGGTCATCGTGTTCAATTATTATACAGCAACCAGCTTTCGGGTCTGAGTCACTTTTGCTGGCAATTATAATTTTTGGAAAAAAAATTATCGTAGAGAACTGCTCAGGGACTAAATTGATGCAGAAGCATGTTTTCTAGAATGTCGGCCGATGAAATCACCTTGTATCAATCATTTTACAAATCAAATTATACTACTGTAATTAAAGCATCAAAGAATAAATAACTGTAGGATTCAAACTGTTCAAAGTATACGATTGATAACATTCTAAAGAAGCAGCAAATATATCAAAAGTATTTCATTCAATTTCAAGATGAAAAAAGATAGACAAATGTATGCAATCAGGAAAAAAGTGTAAATATCTCTTTATTTCAACAAAAAGTTGTCATCATGAAAAACACAATAAATGCACCTTTATTATGAACACTCAATATGAGAATAAAACCCTTTACAGGCACAATGAATACTGTATACAAAGCGGGTTAATCTTCAGCAAATTAATAACTACCTACTTTTCACAAAAAAGCGAATAATTAACGCAGCCAATTACATGGAATCAACTTAAGCGTGAGGCCTCTCATCAAAGTTTCCTGCCAAATTTTCGGACAGGAAAGGCCAAGACTGTTTACCCAGTTCGATCTGTATCATTTTAATTGCTATGGGACTCCTGAAGTCACGTGCTGACAAGGGATTTGTTCTTGTTGATAACTTGAGTGGTTGTGAAGAAAAACCATTGTGAAGTTTTACAGGGTGTTACAATAAAAGGGGAACTCAAATGCTGTGGAGAAAAATAGCAAATTGTAAAGACTGTTGACAATTATACGGTCGTGAAAAAGAATAATTGCACTGATGTACAGTGTTTCGATAATTGCAGAGATGTACAGGATGTTTCAATCAAAGTGCTGCTCAATTGTATAAGACAGAATGTGTTGACAAATAAAACAAATTTTGTCTGACAGCATAGTATGCTTTTCACAATCATGCAAAATTTCAGCACCGCCATATATGTATTATCGGAAACTTAAGTGCAAAATTACAGTAGTTCAACCATCCATGAAAGAACTGTATGCATCAGTTTATCTGTTCAGAATCAGAAGGACAGTTACTTTCTGTAGAACAATAAGACTTAATACCCTTCTGGTTCTCTCAGACAAACTCTTAAAGTGAGCATACTTTTCATTGAAACACCCTGTATTGTCTGCAATATCTGTCTGGTTGTAATTGTCTCACATGGCAGTCCATAGATTCCTCCAGGAATCCCAAAGCAGGATGCATGCCTTAGAAAGTCTTCTGGCACTTTGCCCATCTAACCAACACTGAGGCAGTCTCATGGTACTTGCTGGTGTTAAATGAATGTTCTATTCTTGAGTATAAGCCTAGACAAAAATCTGTAATCAGTGGTTAGAACAGTGGTGGTGTTCTAACATTACATGTAGATCCACATTTCATGACCAAGTCAATGGCAAAAAATAGGCTGATGGCCTAAAAAAAAAAAAAAAAAAGTCTCAAGAGTAGTCCTTTACAAATAAAAGTCTTTGTTAATTGGAATATCATTACACACACAGAAGAAGATATTTATTTACTAGGTCAGCATAGAAATCTTTGTGGTGACCATCACATGTAAAGTCAATGAATCTGCAGTAAGGGAATCTGTACAAAATACTACAAACCCCAATAAAATTTAGCACAAGATACTCTGACACAGACACAGATGACCTACAGGCTAAAGTTCAATATTTACACTAAAATTGAAGCATAACATCATATTTTCGGTATGCATGTCTTTTTATACAAGCAGAACAGCATAAGAATGTAACCACATTGATGATCTCCTTCTCGAAACCTGAACATCCACTTATCTTCAGTGCTCTATCTTCTAGTAGATTCCTCTCATCTCACACCTCACAACGGGAGTCCTACGAAATAAGGTTAGCGATATGAGTAATTGTCATCTGCTAAATATCTCAATCATCTCATCTAGTCTTCTGCCTACCCCATCAGGATACAGGTGCTATCTTTGAAACAGATCTTCAATATCCAACCTACTATCCCAGTTACACAGCCAAACCAACTCAGAACCATGTAAGTAACCCAAATGGCTATGGTGCTAACCACTAGAATCTTGCACATTTCGAAGTGGCATAATTTGGTGTTCAGTATATTGCTGGTCTTAGCAGTGTGACACAGATTATAACTTGATCAATCTCAACTTAACAAAGTCCATATGCCCCTCAAAAGGAAAATACATGTGAATATGAACTTCAGCGACTAGTATACTATAAACCAAATCCTATATCTTCCCCTCTAAAATTTTGGAGATCTGGGCAGGATCATGTAAACAGAAAGAGACTGTAATTATTCACTGACTGAAACTCTTATAGTTTTTTGCAGTACACAAGAAAATACTGCACAACAGAAAAGAGAAAAAAAATGGTAAAATATTTCTCCTGCTGGAACTCTTTAAAGGTAGGAGATCCCTTTTGCAAAATCTTCGAAAATCCATACAACTTGGCAGGAGTTTAGGATATGCCCTTCTAATACTGTCTATTTAATCTTACGGTCATACAAAAATGAAAATCTGGCTACCATCCTTGAACAAGCAAGTCGGATCAGCTCACCGGTAGAAGCAAAGCCAGCTAGCTAGCTAGCTCAGCCGCGCGCAGCTCGCGGCCACCACACGTACCGCATAATAGCAGCGCTGTACTGTATGTAATGTGAATCCTTTCGTTGTGCGCTATCTAAAAAAAAATTCGCAAAAATTTTCGGTTCGAAGTAAGTACAGAGTTATCAAACATTAATTATTCAGTTAATTAGCCATGTACAATCCATCTTTCTTTCACAGAAGTTTTTTATAATCATTCTGTTATAATTGAACACATATTCACACATCTTAATATTTTGGAGCTGCAAATGGGATCTCCTACCTTTAATTTCACTGTCCACTCACTGAGATAAAGATAGAAAAGGATTTAATAAGAAGTAGTAAATAATAATTTCAAGCTTTGTTATTCCCTTTGTTCCAAAGACCTTCAGAAAGACTGTTATTCCATAATCAGTATTACTCAAAAAGTGGAACAGAACCAGAATTAACATTCTATCAGAATTTTTTTATGGAAAGAGACTGTAAATTAGATTAGGAAGACACTTTCCGCCAAGATTCCTCCCCCCACCCCCCCTTACAAAAAGGAGAAAAATGCCTGACAACCCGATTATGAAACACAAAAATACAAAAACATCTCGTATTGCTGAGAGGAATTTCCATCATAGACTAATCTTTAAACAAGACATTCTTGCATGTTCCCAAAAGGTTACATTTGTTTGTAAAAGATAGAAGACTTCAAGGAGAATAGTTCAAGCCAGCCTGCTGAAAGCTGGAATAATAGGACTTTCTATCCTGTATGACTCACAGATAAACTGTCAAAGTATTATTGAGACAACTTCATGTTGCAGATGCCATGAGCATAGCAGTACGAACTTGACAGATAACTTGGCAATTAGTCCCCTAATATAAAGGCTACAACCATGGCAATTATCCAAAATACATAGAGCAGTGGAGAGAGCAGTGGAGAGAGAGAGAGAGAGAGAGAGAGAGACAGACAGACAGACAGACAGACAGAGACAGAGACAGACAGAGAGACGGACAGTTACTCCCTTTTCGACAGATTTATTGAAAGGGCCCTTGGAACAGAAGCGTGGTCCGCTGTGAATTACTGAAAGCAAATTTTACTGTTGGGTGCGGACTATTTTAGTGCAGACCAAAAGTGGAGGTATTATTGAAAGGGGTATTGTGCTCCAGCAGTCCAACCCCAGCAGCTGAACAGGGAAGGTCACCTGATTTCTTGTCGATTATTAGGGGGATGTGACTCTGTAAACTAAGACCGTTTTTTCACAAGTGGAGAAACTTCACTGCAAAACTGAATTGCAATTATGCTATTAGAATTATTGTACATACACACGGCCGAGAAAGGCTTTGCAGATTCTGCAGTTTTGCATTACGGAGCGAGGAAAGGAGGTGTGACTTTTTTCCAGGTACCCATCAATCACTCATGCACGATGCTTGCGAAGCTATCAAGCATTTTTTTTGTTCTGCCGAAGTGGTTAAAAGGTCACCGTAAGCTCCACCCCAAAAACATGATTTGGAGGTCAATCCATTACACACGACTGTTTCATTCCATCATTCGGGGAAAGTCGTCACTGGAAAACACCTCCGGACCGTCGTTTCAATTGCGCAATTCAAATTACGCTCTGTTCCATTCACAAGGACAAAATGCATTATTCTAGTGATGCATCAATAGAATCTTAATTCTAATGACGCATTCTGCGCTCGTGTGAAAACAGTCTAAGAAAATTTAGAAAGTGACCTTGAATATGATTAGAAGTGCCATCAATTTACTTTTTGCATGTCTGCCATCACTTCATTTGTATTAAGCGCTATATAAATGTTGCATATTATTATTATTATTATTCAGAGGACTTTTCATCACTATCACTGTGAGGTGAAAATTCACTCCCTGGATGAAAAATCCCAGGGTAGTATTAAATTCAAGTACATGTACTTCAATTAGCACTTCTTCTATCCTCGGTTTCCTCATGGACCATGGTATTCGGGATAATGGGATTCTATTTCACAAGGATATTCTGAATTGCATATCATGCAGTATATTGCTTGGACCAGAAAAATAAGAATGAACAAAATTAGCAGAAATCACATTTTCTGAAAAGCACCACATGTTCTCATATTTGCATAGCAGCCCATATGTCAGGCACACATGTTACTAGTACATCCTCCATGGTTTATTACTAAGCTTCTACTTTCAAGTTCTATTTATATATTCCTAAAGAAATATTTTCATTATATCATCTATCGGTAATGTTGAACATACACTGAATATTCTTTTACTGTTTAAGTGAGAATTAGTCCCTGTCATTACCGGAAATAGTGAATGGCATGCCTTAAAAATGTTTTTGTTTAAAACTGAGGATAGGTGATAGGGTTTTAAATGTTTTACAAGTGGTTCACGATTAGAAAGTAACACTAATCTATAAAAATCTAAACCAAAATAAATCTCTTCAGAGAATGCTCGAAAACATTGAATCTTGTTTTAAAAGCTCATTGTGAACTTGGTTGCTTTATGAAAGGCAATTTAGCTTGATTTATTTATTGTATCTCATAGCCACTTGAAGGAGAATGCAACCCAGACATCAGTATTCTTCCAGTGAATGAAGAAGAACAAGAAGAGTAAACAGTCAATGTTTGAGCAAAATCGGACAATTTGTTAAAGAGTTATGAACTTCGAAAGTTTAAATAAATCCTTATTATGGGGATCCTCGAGTTGGCAACTCCACCAGCATTTGTGATGTCATCGTTGACAACTCTCAATTCATTTTGTACACAGAATTTCACATTTTCTTCATTTTCAAGAAAAATAGAAATTTGCTTGATTTATTGTTTGAGTATGACATGGCTACATCAATTCTGCAAGCATTTTGGGAAGAATTATGTTGCTTCCTGACTTAAAATTTCATAAAAATCAATTTTTTAAAGATTTATGCACAAAATGAATGGAGAGTTGTCCACAATTACATCACAGATGCTGGCAAAGTTGCCAACTCAAGATCCCCGGTAATAGGGATTTACTGAAACTTTCAAAATTCATAACTTCTGAACAGATTGTCCGATTTTGCTCAAACTTTCACTGTTTACTCTTCTTGGTAATCTCCATTCACTAAGAGCACACTGATGTCTGGGTTGCATTCTCCTTTAAAGCAGTTTGAAATACATTTGAATAAATCATAAAGCAGGGCTGCATCCAGAATTTTACAAAAGGGGGTAGCCGGTTGGCTTTTCCAGGTGTCCGTTTTACAAAAAAAAAGGGGGTCCTCGGCATTTTCATGTGTATTTTACCCTAAAATTTTGCTTTTTCTGCTTTTCAAAGGAGGGAGGGGCGTGGATGATTCGGCCCCTCTTGGGTTAAAAAAAGGGGAGGGGGCCGCGGCCAATTCGACCATCCTCTGGATCTGCCCGTGTACAAGAATATGCTCCCTTCCATTTGAAAAAAAAAAAAACCTTAAGGTTACACTTTCCTTCTGTATCCAAATTTGTAGCACACAAACATTTCAATGACCATTAAAGGATGCCAGAGCATTGGGTGCTCAATCATTTCCAATACAGTGTAAGAAATGCATAGTAATTAGTCAGAGCCCTCACAAAAATTTTTTTAAATGTTGAATTTGACCATCTAATAATGTATCATACATGTAGATTTTTCTAAATCCATTTTTTTTTTACCAGTACATTAAATACCCAAGTATCCTCCCATTTTAGTCACATTTCTGCACATCATCTTACCACAGGGATTATTAGACTTACATTAGATCAAGCTTTTAGTATGACACAAAAGATTAACATCTTTTGCTGGTTAACATAGACTTTTAAATATCTGATTCTAATTTTAATCACTGACATAGAAATAAAGATTCTTCAACAGCAACAGGATATCACAAAAGATGTGTCACCTTTTATGAACCAAGCATAAACTCAACAGGAACTGTACGTCTGAAAAGGCACATCCACACACGTGTTACAGACCTAAACAAAAGGCCAATTATTACAGCAACTGTTGTTATACAGTGGCTTCTTTAAAATACTTCAACAAAGTCACAGGAGCTATTCCAGAGATGATATTGATTGGTGGTTGAAACAGGTGGGTTTCAAAATAGTATAAGTTTCCATAAATAACTTTGTTCAGTAAATTAAGTTGAAAGAGAACAAAAATCTTCATAGTCTGTCTTCCAGTGTCTGCTTGAGCACAAATAAGTGTACAGACACTTGTTGTACACAAAAGGGTGGGGTGGCAATTGGATTTTAGTTTAGGTTTAGAGATATGAATGGGAATTTAGAGTTGGATGATTGGATCCCAGGTTGAATGTAGAAAAACTTTCTACCAGACATGAGTCCAACATTCGCATTTTAGTCTCCAAAAGTCCACAAATCATGCACAGAGGATCAGTAGCATCGGCAATTGTTTGTTTTTAGTTTGGCAGTGATTTCATAAAAAGTTTGAAAATTTTTTACAAAATCTCCCGCATTCAGCAAACAATTTACTACAGGTCGTACCACATAGACTTTAATACAGCATGTATAACATTTAATGTGATAATTCAAAACAGTATATAACAGAGTCGTTAGATGTCATTAGATGACATTATGAATGCAATATCATGAATCCCAAATCACAGCATCGTTTGAAGACACATATAGAAGACTTTATGGATTAGAGAGAATTAATTTGTTTCAGAGTATTAATGACATTGAACTGAGAGGCAGCTTGCACTATTTTCGGATATACCCCCTAAGAGATTTACAGTTGGATTAATTTGGCCTCTTGTACCAAGCTCATATCATATTTATCAATAACAGATTTATCTTTTCAAAGGAAGTTCAAGGATTCTCAACAGCTCAATATTGCTTATCCCTGTGCCCCTCTCTTCTCTTCTTTGCTTCCTCCTTACCCCCCCCCCCCCCTCTCTCTCACTCTCTCTCTCTTTCTCTTTCTCTCTCTCTTCCTTTTCCTACAGATTCAAAAGATATTCAGCATTATACATGTACATATGAATATCAAAGTAATATTCCTCTATATAGTGTTGGTTTCTTTAATTTCTTAAAGTAAAAATTTGGGATATATCCCTCAATCCGTCCGTCCATTCATCCATCCGTCTATCTATCTACATGTATCCATCTGTTAATCATACAAGCTTATCTATTTCTCTATTCTTCTCAGGCCTGTTTCTCGAAAGCTTCAGAAGTTTAAGTTCTTGGACAACCCATAGGGACACGTGTTGTAGAATCGACATGCATTTCAATGGGATGTCCACAAACTTAGACTTACATGTATGACGGTTTTGAGAAACAGGCCCGCGATATCTTAGAGGAAAGGTCCTCTTATGTCCTCTTCAGAAAAAGTCAAGTAAATTAATGAAGAATTTTGTTACTTGTGTTGGGCATATTAAGTGTACATGTATTTAGGGGCCACTTTTCATCTATTTGATGGTACCATCAGGCCTAGCATTTGCTAGATGAATAAAACTAGATGAATCCTCGACCACACATGGTTGAACTTTATGCCTCTGCCATTACCAGATCAGAAATATATTGCACTTCATGTTGCTTTATTTTTATTTATACAATGACATCTTTGACTTTGACCTTTGACCTCGTGACCCCCAAATCTAATGAGACCATTGCCCTTTCCATATGCATACGTGTACATGAGCCACGTTTAAAGTTGAACCGTCACAGAGTTGATTTATCGCAAGAACAAGCAAGTTTCATGTATATAATGACCTTTGTGACCTTTGACCTTTGACCTTGAGACCCTAAAATCTAATCAAATCATTGTCCTTCCCATATGCATACATGAGCCAAGTTTGAAGTTGATCTGTCATATGGTTACTGAGTTATCACAAGAAAGAACCATTGCTATGTACAAAATGACCTCTATGACCTTTAACCTTTGACCTTGAGATCCCAAAATCTAATCAGATCATTGTCCCTCCCATATGCATAAATGAGCCAAGTTTGAAGTTGATCCATCAAATGTTCTTAAGTTATCGCAAGAACGAAAATGGGACGGACGGACGGACAGACGGACGGACGGACATAAACAAAAACATAATGCCTCCGGCACCCACCTACGGTAGGCGGAGGCATAAAAGGGGGGATTATCTTCTCTGTATTCAACATCCATTTCATTTCACTTATCTATTCATCCATATACATGACCATACAAATGTTTACCTACATGTATTTCTCTGCTTCTGATCTTCCACTAAGAGGAAGATAGGTCCTTGTATGTCCTCTTAAGAATAAGTCAAGAGGATCAAATTCTCTTGTCTGTATTTATCACCTATATCCACATATCTATTCATCCATCTACATGACCATAGCTATTTACCTATCCCCCTCCCCTTCTGTCTTTCATTAATGCTTACCTATTCTGACATATTTTGACCAAGGGAAGCAAGTGACATACCAACTAAAAATGAGTTATTCGTGTTTCCCAATTTTTTCTAAAGTGCTCTTCTTTCGGGCAAATTTTATGCATTTTCATCCTGCTAAGAAAGAGAAATGTTAGAGACATGACAATATTCCATTGACATCAGTAAAAATGTGAGACCACTTTGCTCTTTTACGGAAAAAGTCAATTTTGTCACTTGCTTCCTTTTGTCAAAGTAGGGCAGTTCTGATCATTCATTACAAGGAGGAGAGGTTCTCATATGTCCTCTTCAGAATAAATTAAGAGGATCAAATTCTCTTCTCTGTATATTCATCACCCATTTCATATCTGTCTATCCACTTATCTATTCATCTCTATACATGTCCATGGGAGTGTAACATAAAAAATATACAATCAATCTTACGATCAATTGTAACTCTTTAGTACATGGTTTGCCATAGACTTACGGATTGATATCAATTGTAAGATTGATTGTATTTTTTATGTTACAGGGCCGATGTGCATATCTAGTATCTCTTCTAGGGCTGTTACCGAACCGCCGAACCGAACGGAAGTTCGCCGAACATGGCACTTCCGAACAGGACCGAACCGAACCGAACCGAACTCAAAGGTTAAGTTCGGAAGTTCGACAATTTATAACATAGGATCAATGATTCGGCCCTCGGTGAAGACCTTGTTCTGAATTCATTATGCTAAATTGGAGATACACCTTTGCTTTATTAAAAAATTAATACTTACATTTATTGGTGGGATTTCTTTGAATTCATCTTCTAAAAGTTTTTCTTAAACAATAGATAGAAAACCACTAAATACAGCTTGTGTCTCATTTTTCCTTTGATTCTGATAAATTTCATAATATTTGGCACCATGAATTCTAGTTGTTTCCCCCAAAATCATGTTAAAAGCTTCAAAATATGCCCAAAGATTCTCAAGATTGTAATCGATCGTAATAAGGTTGTAATCGATTAACAATCAAAATCGATAATACTAAATAAATATCTTTAAAAAAATTGAAAAATAGAAAAACACTGCTTTATTGATAATTTCTTTGAATATTTTCGTCCCTTTCCTTTATTTCGTTTTTTTTTTTAATTTTCTCTTGTTTCCAATTAATCAGTATATGAAAATTATCTTTCTCTTTCATTCAGAAAATAAAATAAATAACGAAGAATCATGCAATAAATGCAGTAACTATTTTTTGTCATACAAAATATATTTATAAGAAACAGTGACTTCCAAGTGCAGTAAAAGTAGAGAGGGTTCTGGTGGTCATTTATTATCGATGCTCACCCTTATATATTTTTGTATACTGTATTGCCAAACCTGAACCGAACCGAAGTTCGGAGAAAAGAGTGCCGAACTCTGCCGAACCGAACCGAACCCGAACTTGGTGCTAAATTTACAGCCCTAATCTCTTCTTCTGTCTAACATGAATACTTACCTATCTCTCTGTTCTTCTGATCCTTCAATAGGAGGAGGAAAGGTTCTCTTCTGAATAAACTGAGAAGATAACTTCTGTAGACTCTGCAAAGCAATATGACAAAAATTCAAATCAAATGATTGTTCATTCCAAGTATGTACATACACATGGGGGGGGGGGAGAAGGAATTTCACACAAAATTTCTTTCTTTACAACTGGCTAAACTAAGATAAACATAGAGTAGGGAAAATACTAGGCATTGTTAGGCATGGGGAAAAGCCATTCAGCTACAAAACACTGGGGTTTTTTTTTCTTATAACTCTTAACTTGAAACTATTACTTTTAGTTTTAAGTATGACAAACTTCCTTCAGGGGAATGAGAGGATACCATGTACATGAATACCTAATATGAATGGAAACTATTCTGCAATAAAATGTCTACTTAAAAGTTCAAACAGCCTTTAATTACAACCTACTTGAGTTTAATTCTCAGTTCCACATCCATTACTGACTTTATTAGTTTTCAAGTGGCAAACGAAAACATCTGTGTATGAGTCTATAAATTCATGAAAATGAGAAGCATTTTGTAGTTTCTATTTCATCACACTGAAAACAAAGGAGATTTGATTCATAGTGATGTCTAATACTACTACAATGGCACAAAATGAAAGGTGCAATATCATGAACTTAGCGATGTAGAGAAATCTTAATTCGACAATAATTAGTGCACGAATTACAGATTCCAACTCATCTGAAAAAATGGATGTTTTGCAGTTTCTCCTTTTCAATAATTTTGGAAGAGTCTACAACCAGTACTGTAGAAAGTGGTTTTCCAACCAGTACTGTAGAAAGTGATTTTCAATTCCTTGATTATGCTATGTCAAGAATTCTGCAAATGCAATGTCAAATGCCAACAATACAGAATGAAAAAAATTGCAAAGGAGGACTATTTCGTAATAAATTTTCATTGCTTCTAATCTTGAATCATCATTTTCTGCAATATCACAATTTTAGTTTCTTCTGATCTTATGTACGATATTACATGTATGTACAATATTACATGTATGTACAATATTACATGTATGTACAATATTACATGTATGTACAATATTACATGTATGTACAATATTACATGTATGTACAATATATTGTACAATATTTCTTGATATCCCAGTTGTAAGGTGTAATTATAGTGCCATAGTTTCAGCAAGTGTTTTCAAATTTTTCCATACTGTCTACACTATGCAAACTCTAGCAGGTACACAGGACACTAGAAATATCAATCTAACATATAAGAAGCATTACAATCATTTTCAGAAATGACATAAAGACTACCTACAATGTAAACAACAGCATATTTTTCACACAAAGTCTAAAATTGGAATGGGAAACTTTGCAACAACTGACAGATACTAAAAGACTACAAAGACTACAATTTAAAGCATCAAACACTTATAATATCATACACATGGCAACAAAAGAATACAGGAAGCCCTCACAGGTCTGCTAGCAGTACGGATAATTACAAATTTGCCTTGAAATTGAATACATAGGAGAGATCAAAGTACAAGAGAACTTAACCCTTTTCAAGTATATCATGGAGTATAATTCTGAGTGGTCAGATGAGTATACATGTATTCATCTTTTTCCTGCAAGTTTGAGTAGTGGTAACCAAATGTTCAGCAAGGTGATAAATGCGGCACTATGATTGCTTAGGGAAAAGAACCACTATCATTTAGTAAGGAGGAAAATACTCAATCAAAATCTGATCTTGAATTTAATATAAATCAATTTGATACATTGCAAAAGTTAATGGTTGGTAAAAATAGGACTGCAGTATCAGGAAATAAACAAAAAAGCATGATTTATGATGATTATCCCTCTGGAATGCAAATGAATGATTAAAGTCAATGCTGAAGGGTGCTTAATTTGGAACAAAATGTACAAATTCAGAATATTCAACAAATGTGGAATAAGTGAGACATAAGCTAAATTGAGAAAATAATCAGACCATGTTTAATACACTTTGGCCTATCAAAAATAGATAGTATGCATTACACTTTGGTGTATTAATATTAGAAGTATGAAAACTGGTCCAGAAAAGATGGATTGATTTTCAAGATAAAGTCAATACATCATTGCGCCATGTGAACAGAACATCTATGCACACAGCGACAATGACCATATTGGACAAATATTGGGGTTTTTCCTTTCTTCTCTACTCAGAAGCCTTGAATACAATCTCACATGTTTCCTAGATTTGGAAAACCTTGAAAATGATCTCGGCACTATGAAAAGCTTAAAGGAACTGGTAGTATACAGCTGCTTTGTGAACCTGGTACATTACTAGTACACAGGTTCTTTGTTCCCCAATACAATGTGCTCGGGCATATAAATTAAAGTTCATCAAAACCTTTACTGGTGCTTTTCAATATCATCTTGATCATCAATACATAGGATCTTTGAAAATTGTTTTTGTAACTTTTGTTTGTGAATTGTATACCATTTTGGAAGCACCAATCTTTGCTTATGTTTTGAGGGTCAGTTGATTGTAGTGCAGGTGTGTATGAGGGCTGGAGTTATCGGCTAGAGGGCAAGACAGATCAAAGACCTCAACCAAATTCTAGTTAGGGTCCACCCTTAAGTATGTATATTTGTTGCTGATTAAGAAGGAGTGAAAACAAATCAAATCAATCGTTATCAAATCTTTCTGATGACAACCCTTCACACAATCAGTGACTGTTTCCTTGACCTATAATTTCCACAAGATTCAGAAGTTTTGGAAAGTCAGTATTTAAAAGACAGGTAATGACTGAGGAAGTGAGCAAATGTTGCCATGGTAGTGGTAGCATGTGGCCCAAAAAGGAAACCACATCATCATGCTCCATGAATATTGGCATGTCCTGTCAATCAAGGCTTACACCACAAAATATTTATGGCAAGAATTAAAGAGAAAGATGAATCCCAGTTTGAAAATTTTAAAATAATAACATTTAAAAGATGTCGGATTTATCAGTTTGCTTATTCTCATAATGAAACAGCAATGTCACATGCAAAATAATGTTCTTGAAAGTGCTCTCCCATTTCAAATAGCATTGTGACGAAAAATAATTTCTAACACTGGATATTATCAGCCAACAAACCTGCCATACCTGTATCCTGTACATTGTATTTTCAGCACAATTAATTCATTTGTTATCATTTTTATATATCCAAACACCTCAAAATACACAATGTCTCCTATACGTATTTACTACATCATGTTTACCAATATGTCTCTCCTTTCCTACTTTCTTTCAAGCAACTGGCAATATACATGTACAGCAGACTAATATCCTTGAGGTATGGGGTTGACTAACACCCACACCTAATGGATGAAGACTTTCATGTATCTTTAATTAAAGCAATTAAAGCACTACTTACAACATCGTGAGTTATAATGAAAAAATATCTGTACAAAATTTGAAATCAATGGGTTCACACGTGAAAAGCAGTGTTAGAGATGGTGCTATCTTCCAGGAAACATTGTTATGTGATCCAAACACTGCCATACATGTGGCATGCTTCTCCACACCTGGGGGAATGTGAAAAGTCACAATTTAGATCAGACTGACGTTTTCACAGTACAAAGTTGAAGGATATCAAAATTCATTCGGACTAAACATTTTTTTTCAACATGAATATTCATAAAATCATGCTCTCAATATTTAAAGGCATTGGCTAACTTTTTGAGCAGCCGATTTAAAAAATTCTCAAACTAAGATGAAACATGTGTATGAGTACTTGTATTTGTACTCAAAAACCCTGAAACCAACCATAATTTGAAATTAAAAACTGTTAGTAAGATGCCAACCATGATTTTCTTATTTTTGGTCTCAGTAAATAAGAGGACCATTTTGCTCGAGTTCAAATACATCGTTACATGCCTCCCTCCATGTAATACGCCAATACACAGAGTACGGTCTGGTGAGTTGTGCACGCATGCGCACTCCCTAGTCTGTCTAACTGTCCTTTATATATTTTTCAAACATTGGTTCACATCTCGAATATCTAAAAATACTTCCCGTGGATATTATACTATGAAACTTTCAGACTGGTATTTTTATACTATTACCCTTATGTTTATCCCATTTTCAACTAGGAAAATGAGGGGTTTTTTAAATCATAACAATGTTAACCAATGCCTTTAATTGGTTTTTCACTTTTTAAAAAGTGAGGCCACAAAAACTATGTTTATCTGTAAATAATTCAGAGCCCAAGAAATGTAACTGTGCATTGCAGCTGAATTCCACAGCACAAACCAGAGTCATGAATCAATAATGACTCTGGAGGAGTCTGGATTAAAAAAAAACAAACTAGGCAGAAATGTCAGGTACAATACACAATTGTACTGTTGTGTTCTTAATTAATCACTGGCACACACAGATTTTGTGACTTGTTTTCTTTTACAAAAGGTGGAAGTGTAATTAAACATTATTTCAAGAGCTAAAAGTTATTTCCAAGAGCTAACGAAGGAAAAAGCCATAAAATCTAGTCAAAATGAATTTGACATCTTTCCAAGTTTACAACATGAACACCTACAATGTGACACGAGTTTCAACTTTTGAGTTAACATTCAAAAGTACCACCTGTTTTGTGGGGGTTTTTTTACACCTACACATGTAGTAGAAACCAAAGACCAACTTTCTAGGTTATAGGACATGATATAGGAAGTTATCAGGTCTTAGATTTCACCACATCTAATACTTTCAATCATCACATTATGAATAGTCACATGACTTACTTTTTAGAAAGTACATGTTCAAATATCTTTTCAGCCATGAAAAGCTAGTGAAGTCTGCTAAAACAAAAATTGAAAGGGAGCAGAAAGTAGTTTTGATCAGAGCTCCAAACAAGTTCACAACCTAAAACTTGAGAAACATACTTTGGCATATTGGTAACAAAACAACTTCTGAAGAAACAAAGTAATAAGGTACCCTGAAGAGTGAGGAAAACCAGGAAATATCATTTTTGCCATTGAAAATCCTAAAATGACTCCATTAAATGAAAAAGTAAATTTTTTACACATTTGTGAGTGTGTTTTTTACAGGATCTCTGCAATCTTTGGAGATTGGAATCAATAAAGAACAGTTCCTTCCAGACATTTCTTTATGAATAGGAATACATTCTCCATCTTTCAGAAAAACCTGTGCATTTAATATCAAAAAGGTCATTACTGATTAACAGAAATGAGCTGCTACATAATTAGTTAATTAATCAGTCTGGTAGTGATAATTGGGAACACTTTGCCATATGTCACACTTAAGTCAACTGAAGCTCAATAACACATCCCTGATGGTAATTTGATTACTCCTGTCAATGTATACATGTTGTAGCTGTGCATGTATAGTTTTCTTGTAAATGATTTTAACCAGACAAGTTGGTAGTATCACATATCTCAAGTGATCTGTGCAACAACAACAACAACAAATGAAGAAAAAAAAAACACAAAAAAACACAAAAACATTAATAGAAGCAAAAATTCCTGTACGACATGCAGTTCAAAACATGAATTTTGGAACCTTGAATCTAAATACATATACATGTAATTGCAAATTTTACCAGAATGCTCATCTATTGTAAACTTTCAATATCATTTTTTTGTACAGCATACAACTGTAAGTGTACTTCATATATATGTTCAAGCTAAAAATCTTGGCTTCCTATAGTCACCTTCCAAGCATTCCAATTATAAAATTCAATTGGACAGAAAGAGAGCAGCAAAAACATGGAGAGATAAAGGATGTTATGTAATGTCAGGTTATCCCTCTTGTATGAGCAATCTAATTAATTTGCATTCTCCGGTTTTAATCAAAGGCAACCGGAACTCAAAAAGTTCACTCCAATACAAACAGTACGGTCCGGTGAGCCATGTGCGCATGCGCACTCCTTAAGTCTAGTCTGTGCAACCAACCCTTATATATTTATCAAACATTGGTTCACATTTCTAACATTTAAAGATATTATTTCACATGTACACTTTGATATAAAAACACATTTTGGGGCTCCTTATAAAGTAGTCTCCATACAGGTTTCACTGTGTATTGACTTGAACTTCTGAATTCTAATTTTGTCCAAATTTGAGGATAAAGGCCAATTTCTTTTAGTTCAGCAGGCCCTGCAGAAAGACTGAAGGTTCACATGAAGCAGGTGCACATGCGCACAACCACATAGGGTCACTAACATAGCTTTTCACAGGGCCCCTGTAGGACTAATCTATGATACCAAGTGACGTAGATTACTGGGGAGTTTCTGCCCACGCTCTAGATCATCCCTAGACAGGATATTTGTGCCAAGAGCCACCGATCTAACGATGATGTCATCCTTCCTTCACATAACATCTCTCCATGCTCTGTCAAACAAAACTTATCTGACAGTGAAATATCTCACAAAGTTTGAGATTGTGACATACTGCAATGGTTTCCTGTTGTACCTTGACAATTAATGTTATTAGATGTCACTGACTAGCATTACCATTTCACTTAAAGGCATTGGTTAACATTGTTATAGTCTTTAAAAAAAAAAACATTTTGCTACTTGAAAATGGGACAAACATATGATAAGGGTTATAGTGTAAAAATACCAGTCTGAAAGTTTCAAAGAATAATATCCACAGGAAGTATTTTTAAATATTAGAAATGTGAACCAATGTTTCATAAATATATAAGGGTTGCACAGACTAGACTTAACCCATTCGTGACAGGAATTATTTAAAGCCTAATTTAATCAGCTTTTATTCTTCAAATTGGCAACACCAACATTTTGATTTTATTGCTACATTTTTCTTATAAAATGTCATGTATCTGAAATGAATATAAATGGACAGAAATTATGATGAGAAGTCGAAAAGTTGCCAATTTGCAGGGGAAAATGGTGATTTTAAACTTTCTATCACATTGCCAATTTAAGGATTTTAATGCTAATTTTCCTTGAAAAAAATTTCAGCATCAAACAACGAATATTGACGCAACCAAAATGGGCACAGTTTGTGTAGAATTTTTTACTCTTTCTGCTCATGTATTTGGTATGATTTTTAGGGCTTTGCATCAAAAGATATTAGGCCAAACCACAAAATGTGGACCTCGGTCACGAATGGGTTAAGGAGTGCGCATGCGCACATGGCTCACAGGACCGTACTGTGTGTATTGGCGTATCACGCGGAGGGAAGCAGATAACAGTCTTTTTTAATTCAAGCAAAACGGTCCTCTTATTTATTGTCTCTGAGACCAAAAATGATTAAACCGCGGCTTGCGTCTTACTAACAGTCTTTCATTTCAAATTATGGTTGGTTTCAGGGTTTTGAGTACAAATACAAGCACTCATTTACATGTATCATCTTAATTTGAGAATTTTTTAAATCAGCTGCTCATAAAGTTAGCCAATGCCTTTACCCTTTAATAATAGCAAAGTGGAATCAACAGTTCCTTGAGTTCCTTGAAAATTGTACTCATGAAACAGAAATTAATTCTGGGTTCTAGCTAAACCTGAGATTCTGAGAAGTAATTAGATCTTCTGATGAGAAGTTCATACTCTGTAAAATGAAATACAAATTATGTTAAATTAGCAGCTTAAGAATTGATTGTCAAAATTTTATTCTTGCAAAATAATTTTACATAGAGCGTGACTACAAAAAAAAAAATCATATTAGATTTTCAGTCTTTGGACATTTTCTTGTTTGTAAAGTGGGATGGTATTTAAAGTGAACATCAAAGCTTAGAAACTGTAAAAAATTGGATAGGTGTATTTTTGTCATGACTTAATTAAGTTTTACTTTAGGATGTAATTACATGTACAATGTGGACAAAATAATGCAACCCACTGCAGCCTATGAATATATATGAGAAACACACTCGACCCAGGTGTAGTAAATGGGTACCTGGTAGGATCTTTTCCTTGAATGCACGAAGCGCTACGGTTGCTTGAGCTAAAGCCAGGGTAATAATATTTTTGCAGGGCCCTCTGGGAGAACAGTACATAGTACTGAAGAGGCTACCCTGGGTAAACAAGACATATTGTTATTATTATTATTATTATCATTATTATTACTATCAATATCATTATCATTATCATTATCATTATCATTATCATTATCATAATTATTATCATTATCATTATCATTATCATTATCATTATCATTATTATCATTATCATTATCATTATTATCATTTTCATTATTATTATTATTATTATTATTAAACATTCTAAAATAAATCAACACTTTGTGTTTGTAAATCTCATCATCTCTTTTGTTTAAAAGAGAAACATTGATGTGAGTGTATTTTCTGCAAAAAACAGATGCTATCATGCTGCTACCTTATTATTCCATGCAGTGGATGCCAGGGGGGGGGGGGGGGGGGGGGGGGGGGGGGGGGGGGGGCAGAACAAATTTTTGGTACTGGTATGCTTCTGACAAATATTTCCCAAACCAGTACAGTGCTCTTTTCAGCCAATTGACAATCCAAGCCATGATAATGGATATTAGTAATGGTATACATACAATGGTACATAATAACTGAGGTTCTTGCTAATACACTGACATTCCATCGAGATCTTAATACTGTCTGACTGGTTAATCTAGTTTCCTGTTTGGGTTGTCTCAACTCAAAAGCTATCATCATTCATCAAAACACTTCTGGAAGCATTACTCAAATCTTCCCATCTACGTGTATGATGTCAATTGTTTCATCCTCTTCTGGACTTTTTTTCCCGCTTTTTTTTTCTAATGAAAAACAGATTGTCAAAGATAAAATTAAAAATTCTACAACAAATTTGGTCTCTGCCACATTCACATGCATTTTCTGCAGTGACTTGTCAATGACCACTGTATAACCTGTAACTGATTACAAGTTTTCTGAAACAGGTCTTGGATTCAGTTCTACTGACTTGATGATACAGTGTAGCTGTCTAAAAATTTCATCTCATGAAAGACCTTCTGCAAGACTGAATCTATCAATCATTTAATCCTCTAAATTTTAACAGAACTGTTACATGTGTTTCCTCTGCTACTTTTTTCTAACAAAATATGTACATGTACACAGAATTTGAACCTACATATTGTTTTGGAGAAGATAAGATATCCTTAGGAGTTAGGGGCATGCTTTCTGTATGAAAGCATTATGGAGCTTCGCCACAGTGGCTGACAGCTACATGTACACCGGAGCTCCCTAGAGTTAACCATGTATGAGTGATTCACAGTCATATATGTATTCTTGAAGACAAGAATGGTCCAAGAACGAAAACAAAACAACAAAATGCAAAACAAAAACAAAAACAAACCAAAAAAATCCACATGCATCATGTTTGAAAATGGGAATGCTATGCCAGTAATATATACACAAGACTCAGACTCAGAAATCAGATCCATGGTCACGATGGAAATCTGTTAAAACCTCAAATAATCCTACACCTACGGTACATCATCCTACAAATTCTACAATCTGAACAGAGCCAGCATTTCTTAGAAATTGCAATTAGATCTAGTCAACGCTATACAAATCAAACTGGTTTCATAAGCGTGCTGTCTCATCTATGAATATGAGTATGACTAGATCTATGTAAAAAGAGAATTCATGTACCGGTTACATGACACAGCAACGCCCCCAGCTGATCGCGAAGTCGCGGTGGACAACTTTGAACACTGGATCAATCGAGAGCTAGAGGTATACGACCGGGGTGGAACCGGCGCACTCGGCTACACTGTACACAGCAAGCAGGTAGCGATTAACTGCAAATTGTATCGGGATCATTCAGGGTAACTTTAGTATCAACTTTCGAGTGGAAAAAACTGGGTAGATCTTACAATAGTAGCATTATATGTACACTACGCCACATGCTAGTAATGATAGTGATACCACTGTTAATATGCACATAAAATATTAAATGAAGAGATTCGAAATATTACCTGCGCGTACACCTTCTCAATTGCTGCCCTCTGTTTAGCAAAATCCCTGTAATTAAACAAAAATACATACTGTAAAAACAGGGTAAGGGTACCACAAAACACTGATTTAAAAGCAATGGTACTTTTTCGAACTTCGAAAAATTTCTATCAATTACATTAAATCCCAAGCAAATATCAAAAGGTCTAAAAATATACTATTTCGAGTCACTTACCTCACATCTTCCAGTAATTCCGAGTCGACTTGATGTTTGCTTTGTAATTTAGCCCACTGGTCATGTTGTACGTTCTTCAAATCCTGGCCAATTTTCGCCTACAATGAACAAGATAAAAATTGACACTTCAAGAATTCCGTGCATTATGATACAAATGATACTTAAACAACCAACGTATTACTTTTACTTAGAAATAAAGAATAATTGCTGAGTTCTAGTTCACCTTTCTCGGCGGAGGCTGCTGCATGATGTTGTCGCACGTGAATAGTCCAATGTCAATGTGAGCTACGTACGCTAGCTAGCTAGCTATAGCCACTCGATTCGTACTCCATCCAGTGCAGCTAGCTAGCTATGCACTATATTGACCTCGCATCACCGCCCCGCGGCCGCCGCACAGTGGGCCAGGGCGAGACCAAAGTGCGCCAAAAGTCATTTTGGGCAATTTAATTTTTTCAATTTTTGTCATGCCCTATTGAAAGACAATACTTTGAAGAATACTTCAGTAAAATATCTAACTCCGGTATGTACATTAAGGGTGTGAATTTCCTATTTCAAACCGCAGAACTCGACATATTGTGCGTTTCAGTGCAAATAGTGACCAATTTGATAAATCAGTTATTTAAACATGTAGTTTTAAACTTATCGATCTAAAATTGCTCCCACATATTCCTGATAGTTCATTTGACTGTATGAATGGGTTAAAATGGATAGAAATACAATCTTCGTGAATATAATAAGGTAATTATCGTACAAAATTGACTGATTTTCCATGTTTTTCATAAATCAAGAAGAAACGTTTAGATTTCCACGGATTTCCAAATCAATTTTATCACCAGCGTTTTCCCTGATGTCTCAGCTTTAAGCTGATACCAAATTTGGCTGCCACCTTCTGCCACTTTTTATGTTAGAGCCGATTTTCCCTGGCACATTACCCGGAAAATCAGGTTACTTTGGGCTGCGCGGCTGCTGAAGGATTCTCCGTCATTATACATCGGCGGATGGGGGCGCGCATGACTCTTTACACGCGATGCCGTATAGGTAACAACATGATAACAACTTGATTTAGTTGCTGAAAAACCCCCTCTTCCAAAGGTTAAGGTGTACTAATACTTAAAGCTAAAACTTTCCCCTGCGATATATGTATGGTACATGATTTCGATTCTACACTTCACAGCTAAAAGGTGACGATTCACACCATGCACAACTTATTCATTAATTCTTTTATACTATTTATTTCATGCAATTTTTCATACAAATGAAACCCTTTATTAGTTGCTTAATTATTTACTTCATAAGTTTTACCTAATCTGTTATCATTCCAGTAGCATTTAAAAGAAAACACATGGTTCAAGGTGTTGAGCTCATGATTGATCGATTCAATCGATTTATCTTTTCATCTACCTATCTATCTACACGTATCCTTCTCTATCTATCCATCCATCCATCCATATCCGTATAGTATTCCTCTATCTATCTATATCCTATTCATCCACATATCTATAGGTATTTTTCTGTTTATCTATCCATCTGTCTCATATTCATCAATCTATTTGCTCCTGTGATTTACACACATTCATATCTTTCTATCTGTCTATTTATCTATCCATCTATCTATCTGCATATATTCCTCTTCTAGGTAATTCTTCGGAAATAATTTCGAAGACTTTCGAAATAATGCATTCCTCTTACGTTATGAACAATAGGCCTACGAAAAATGGACTAAAAGAATGCATGGACTTCATCATTAAAAAAATTGTGTTCGTTAACTCCATGATACCTGAAGAATTACTTTGTACATTCATACCTATAAAAGACTTTCTGTACATTATACTGAGATATGTAGATGGGGAAAAGCAATGACATAATGTGCAAAAGTTTATTGAGAAGAACTTCGAATGGCTCTTAGAGACATAAGCTCTCACTGATTTCGGCAGCCAATCAGAAATCAGTGTTTTAATGACGTCACATGTGTTTGAAATTGTTTTCATTGGATTCTACGTATCTGATTACCCTTAAACCCATCATTTAACCATAATATTAGAGTAAAACTGAGTGAATATGAATTTTGGCGCACTTTGGAGCTATCCTGGCCCACTGTGCGCCGTGCGTGCGAATATTTGACAAGCAGCTGATTTCATGCATTGTAGCTCGCAGGCATCCATGTAATTTCATTCAAAAAACTATTCTTTTGTTTACTGAAGTTTAAATAATCCAGTCCTTGTTTATTATCAGTATAACTTATGCCCCCTAAGCCTATAAGACCTTCTACCTTTAATCAAGCATAGTTCATATCTTTAGCATTATTTGTTTAGGTAATTACTTAGATTATTGATGTGGTAAAACAAAAATCTCTTTGATACATTCGGGAAAGGAATCTTTGGTTATATTGATTCAAGTATTTTTTATTTATATAAAATACAAGAAATAATGGATTTTCATAACGTCACAGAAAAACAAATAATGAACAACAGAAAAGCGGATTCAGGATTCTCTGGCAAGAAGGGGGTACATACAACCCCGGCATAACCCCCCCCCCCCCATATGCTCCCATCATATACACCACTAATCAATGTATAAATATTATTGAACACGCAAGTCATGTGAAATCATAAATTGATAATAATAATGATAATGATAATAATAATAGCAATAACAATAATAATAATGATAATGATAATAATGATAATGACAATAATAATGATAATGACATTAATGATATTCTGTATTTCATAGTGCTGCTTGATACATCTCTATGACTCCAAGCGCTTCACAGAAATACTATTATCCCGGTCATCGGATTAAGGCTTGCCCGCACACAATGTATGCACCTTCTCCACTCCCGAGGGAGTATTCCAGCCAGGCACCATTTTACAGGCCCTCAGAATGCTAAACAAATCGCAGTGACTTTCGCTTTCGCATCCTACTGGGTATCTAAGATGCAGGTTTTATTCACTGATAAGTTTGTTGACCAAATAGGCCCAAAAGGAAAATAAATATCTAAAAATGCATATAACAAAAACAAAAAACAAACATACAAAAAAAAAAAAACATTTCATGTCCCAATTGTTTTGTTTTGTTTTGTTTTTGTTTTTGTTTTTGTTTTTGTTTTTTTGTTGTTGTTTATTTTGGGTTTTTTTGTCAGTTTTTTTTTTTTTTTTATGATATGAAGAGAATACTGTGGTACTATCGTGTCTTACATGATCTCCTGGATTTCATGTTAGGTATTTCCAGTGCTTTTCACAAAGTCTGGTGTCAGCAAATTGTGATCCACTCCCCATGAAAGCCCATGACTGAATGTCTTTTAACTTCCTACTCTGTTGGGTAGGCCTAGTGGGGATCCAAGTTTACCTAATAATTTGTTGAAAATAATGAAATTCCTAGTCAAAAGTTTAGTGGCTAGTTAAGGGCTAGGTCCATGAGCAATAAACTATTTTCTTTCTTCGTTTTGTTACATAAGAGAGTGAAAAAAATTCTGATGAAGACGGGCAGCAAAATTAAGGGGCACGTCCGGGAGTCGAACCCGGGACCTCTCGCACCCGAAGCGAGAATCATACCACTAGACCAACGTGCCACAACGCTGGCTTCGAGGCTTTCATTTGATATGATCTTGAAAAACATTTAGTATGGTGGCTTTGAAGAGACATATCTAATTTTTATAGTTGACTGAAGTTATCGACCGTTTTTAATTCATTAGCAATGTGTTACATCCACAGAAATGTGACTACTAGTACGTCTTCTATTTCTGTGCTAGCACATCATGGTAGGTACATCTTGCATCAGATCGATGAAGGGTGATGACGTTATCCCCAATAAACTGAATAATTTGCATTCTCTTCATTGAAAAAATGTAATTGTTTTTACAAGTGTTCCCTTAGACCCATTTTCTATTCCTCTTTCATTTTATATGTTCTTTCTTCAAACTTCTTTCTTTAATATTGTTTATGCTTGTATGTATACTCCGAAAAAGGTCGACAGAAATAAAGTTCATAAAGTTCAAAAGTTTCCAGTAACTCTCTCTAGCTCTCTTTATTCCTGGGGGTTGCAAATTTCATCTCTTCGCCCCTCTCTCTTTTCCCGAATCATGAAACATCAACAACATCCTCTTTCAGTAGAATCACATCAGGCGTTTTCTTGAGGGTTCAACATTATGCAACAAGCTCCAAACAATTTTGTCCAAATTAATTTCTTGGCCAGGGGCGGTGCTACGGGGGGGGGGGGGGGGGCAGGGGAGCGACCACCCATGTGACCCATCCCCTATGATTTTTCAAGTGAACATAAGAGAAAAAAAATGAGAAAAAGAAGGAAAAAGAACGAAGAAAGAACGGCAAGGGGAAAAGAGAGGATTGAGTCTAATATAGTGTAACTATAGACTAGTACATTTAATACCCCTGTTCTTGGCCTTCCCCTGACCTCCATCTTTCTTTCTTTCTTTCTTTTAAAAAAAAAATCTTTTCAAAATCATTTTTTCTCGCCCATTTACTCTGATCTGCACTCCATTTCATATTGTTTTCTTCTCGACATGTGATCTTGTGTTTCAATCCTTCTCCCATCCTTCTCCCCTTACTTTCATCTTCATTTTGAAAAGTAAAATAACCCATGAGCAAATATCAATTCATACTCCGAAAGATGATGCACATCACTGCAACATATGCAAACATTTTCCTCTCCACTCCTCTTTCTCTTTCTAGATTTTCAATTCACCCATCTCTCCATCTTGTCCCAGTTTTCCTTTATCCCACTTACTCTTCCTCTCCCCAATCCGCCCCCTGCATTTCCTTCCATAGAACTCCCCCCTCTCTCTCTTCCTCTCCCCTACTTCTCCCCATCCCTCAATTTTCCTCCATTGAACTCCCCTCTCTTCCTCTCCCCTACCCCCCCCCCCCATTTTCCCTCCATTGAACTCCTCTCTCTCTCTTCCTCTCTCTCTCTCTTCCTCTCCCCTTCTCCCCCTATCCCTGCATTTTTCCTAAATTGAACTCCCCCTCTCTCGCTTTTCCTCTCCCGTACTTCCAGTCCCCCCCATCCCTGCATTTTCCCTAAATTGAACTCCCCCCCCCCCCCTCTCTCTCTCTTCCTCTGCCCTCCCCCCTCCCCACCGCTGCATTTCCCTCCATTGAACTCCCCTCTCTTTCTCCTTATACATATCTCTTTCTATACATGTACCACTTTGAATCATCAAAAAGTCCTGCTCAAGGAAAAAACGTTCAAAATGCACACAGTAGATAGTTCTCTGATGCAGTACTGTTCAATTTTGAGTGATTTTTTTTTTTTTTTTTTTTTTTTTTTTGGCTGCAATTCAAAGGCTCATTCAGATATCAAGGTGCGGCAAATCTCTATGGAAACTCCATGCTTCCGCACCACTTTAAAAAATCAATTATAGATCATGCTGAAATAAAAGATTTTTGCCAAAATTTGTGCAAATTCATGTGTCATATTTTGCTCTAACTTATAAGAATTTAATCGGATTACATCTTTTTGCTGCTAGGAGGCAAAAAAGATGACTTGTGCCTCAGCATGTTTTTTGTTTTCAAACTTGCAATAAATGCTGCATGATTAACAAAGAAAGAGTTTGACTTTCATATTATGTAGGGGTAATGATAAAATTGCTTTTTATCAGTTCAAGACAATGGATCATGGTACGAATGTACTTTTTTCATAATTTATGTGAATTAGTATACAGTGCATAATCATTACAGATCTTCACAAAGTACACTTCATTTATTCTTCTTTCATGTCCAAAGGCAAAAGTCTATTTTGAGCCATTCATGCCAGGAGGTATTTGAAGCCTTATTTGATCAACTTTTCTTCTTCAAATTGGCGACATCAGTATTTCACATCTGTTGCTATTTTCTTGCTACATTTTCCAGGAACAAAGTAATGTATCTGAAATGAACATAAACTGACAGAATGTACAGTAATTTTAGGAGTTAAAAAGTTGCCAATTTGTATGAAAAAGCAGTGAATTTGTTTGTTTAGGGTTATCTTTTTCTTCCTTTCGCCAATACCATATCAAGTAAAATTAACCTCCCACCCCCCCCCCAAAAAAAATCCCTTTATATTGAAAAAAAACTTTCACACTAATTAAAAACTATTACAACTGAACTTTCTCAAAATCACTCCTTTATAATTTTAAGTCCATTGTGTACACGGCATTTGAAATGGACAAGAGAATTCAATGGATTAGAACTCTGCATCTCTTAAATTCAACTCTAAATGCCAAAAAAAAAACAAAATTAATAGAAATCTGTATCTTGTTGAAAACATATCATTCTGACCCAATTCCATCTTTTTTTTAAAAATATAGTACCTGCATAGCATAATGAAGTTGAACATTTCATTTTTTTTTAAATACCCCTTTTCAAACATCATAAATTGATTGTTAAGTCTTTAAAGCCTTGAAAATAATGAGAAAAATGTACACTTGATTTTTAGATTAAGAGTTTCAGTTTACTTCATAGCCCACATCATTAGTCCTTATGGCCCTTTTATGGGGGTGAAAACATTACAGAATTTTAATACGTTATTTTCATATAGTTGGTTTTCCCTAATTTTGCAGATTGTCATCCATCTGATCCAGTTGATCCACCCCAATTTAAATTTGCAAATTAACAAATAAACAAAATCAAATAAAACAATTTGTAGGAAAGTCTTTTGTTTGCAGGTAAATGTGATGATGAATAAAACAGAGGTCTGCTAAATCTTCACTTCTGCTTCTGGCCAGTTGATGGACAGTGCCCATCCAGTCAAGAGCTTGATGTAAGTGTACATGTGTGTGGTGGGAGTGCCTCTACAAAGTATCCATCCAGTTTGAGTTACTATCATTGACTGAGTGAGAGAATGACTGAATCTGACATCAGAATATGGATGAGGAGAAAGATACATGTAGTTACAAATGGAGATTCATTTATGATTTTTTTGGAAATGCCAGATGAAAACAATGTTGCCATGTGCTGTCTCTGAATCTGATAGTTCATATTTTTCAACTGTAACGTAGATGTAGTTATAGACTTTTAAGCTTCAACATCAACACCAGTCATTGCTTTGAAAAAATTCCTGATCTGTTTGCTGATCTTATAGTAGGCTCTAACTTAAGTAGCACAATAAGTATGACTATGAGCTGGCATCATCATGTGCACAAGATCTTCAGCACGTGGCCATGGAAGATGTACCCAGGGTGATAAGGCATCACATCAACACAGCAGCTATTTGTATAAAGATTGGCAGCCCAGCCAGCACAAGCATGTTCTCACTCTATGATGATGTAGCTGCAGATCATCTTCGTATCCCCAATGCCAATTCAACTCCTGTTGATTTGCGACTCCTGTCTGCCTCAGACTCAGTTATTCAAGATTTGAACAAACATTTCCTTGGCACTAATCATCAAGATCATTCTAGTCCAAGTTTGCTTCCTGGACTCGACTTAACGGATTCTAGCCTGTTCACAATGAAGTTTGTTGTATCAATAAATCGCTCCACGCAGTTTACCAAACACGTTTCGGTCTTACTCTCCAGTCGAGTTCCCAGCCGCATGTCTGCGATACATTTGTCCCAGCAAGTGTCCGTAAGCGAGTAGACGAGCTGCGAGAACTTCTGCCGCTGCGTCTCCAAATTGATAAACCGTGCGAGTTCGGGGTCAATGCCTTCACCTCCTTGTTGAGCATTAAAAGCCATCTTTAATTGTTTCCAATAACATATGCTACCTAGATCTTAAGAAATACTTTCAAGCAGAAAATGAGAATTTCTTGTACAATTGCCACAACTTTGTAGTTCGGAATTCGTCACGTATGCATGTGCGATTAATTGCGAAAGAGAAGAAAAAGGAACTGAAGTTATCGCTTAAATTTTTAGGGAATTGTGTCTATGGTACTTCCTAAGCACAAAAATGGATTATGCACAAATTTTGGTAGGTGTATATATTTCTCATCTAATTAAAGTCAAATAAATCAGAGGGCAATAATCTTTAAGTTTAACGAAATTTTCAAAAATGCTTTGAGGGTTTACACACTATTCAAAGTATACAGAAACATTTAACATAGGTTTCCATGATTCCTTCCATTTTCACCTTTATTTAAGCAAATGTTTTCGAGTACTTCAAATTTTTCTTCCTTCCTCTCAGGCATCCACACTACTAATCCCTCATACTTTCCTCTTCCTTTCTTAGATCCTGTTAAATAATGATATCATGAAAACCTTGTTATAACAAACCCCTTGGGATCAAGGAAACTTTTGTATCATCAAAACTCTGCAATACCGGGGGGGGGGGGGGGGGGGGAACAAGCAAAAAAAAAGAGGGACAAGAATAACTGTGTTCCAATGTACTATATAGAGACTAAGGATACTAAACATACTCTCTAATTCTGGCAAGGATACGGTAAAATCTTTTCTTTATGTAATCCAAGAAGAGCCACCATCAATGACCACCAAATATATTGAAGTGTACCAGGCAAAGGAGTTCTGGCATTCTAGGGGTTAAGGAGTTCAGGAGTTGGAGAAAATAAAGGATAACAAAAGACCACACAAGTGTGCCGTATGGCTGTTCGATTCTGTGAACGCCCTAATGACGTCCAAAGTATGCATGCTCATTAAGTCCAGTAGTCTATACAGTGAAACCTTGTTAAAAAGAACACTGTTATAACAAACTCTTTATAACAAGGTAATTTTACTGGTTACACTTCTTTGTATTAATATTGTTTTTTTAGCCCTGATATAACAAGGTTTTGATATAAAGAGGTATATCCTTAATGGTCCAGAGGAGTTTATAATAACGAGGTTCGCCTGTATAAACATTTCATCCTGACCCTGTAATCATAAATGCAACTTCTTTTTTCTTTCTTTTCCCTGTGTGCCTACAAAAGTTATCAGCAAACTGTGTTCATATTTGATTTCAAAATCATTACTGTAACTCAAAACAAAGATTATACATGTACATGTATTACGCTCTTCATCCACATCCTGCCAATTAAAGAGTACCGAAGTGTGATGTCATCAAATTTTGTTTTTTGCATTTGAGCATTTTCATGACTATATTCCGGCAGAGCATGATGAAAAACCTCCACACACCAAATTTGACGTGAATCGGTTCACAGTGGCCCAAGGTTTGGCCACATGAATGCCTAATTATCCCCATTGAAATCAGTGTAAATTGGCCTGGTTCATAACTGTTTAGAACCAGGCCAATTTACTACTGATTTCAATGGAGCTAGGTAGGTATTCATGTGGCCTCATATCGGGTCCCCATGAGCCGATTCCCATAAAATTTGGGCTGTGGATGTTTTTCATCATGCTCCATTGAGACATGTATCCGAAATTCTGAAATTTCAAAAAAGTTTTTTGTGACGTCATCGCTTCAGTGCTCTATATCAGTTCTGCAGTCCAATGACTAAAGGAAGCAACTGATTTTTTTTTCAAAATTGACTTTTTATTAATTTGAGGTACTTTTTTGTATGCTCAACATGTTGATGCAGAAATTCATAAGGTCACATGACCCCCAATTTCTGAAATACAGACACATAGAGGAAGCAACTCCATAGATTACCATATAAAAGGGCGACATATTTCATTTACTAAGAAACTCATTCTACAGAGCTGCTTCCTTTTGCCATTGGACGGAAGCATTCCTCTCTCGCGTTTCTTTCCCTCTTTTTCTCTTACACACCCTCTTCTCTCCTGATTACTCTCCTCTGCATGTGTCTCTTTCTCCAGAAATATCCTGTCGCAGATAAACCATGCCATAACATCACTTTCACACTCTGCCATTTCATCCCATATGGGCAGAGAATCATCACATCATGTCATGTGCCCGACAATACTTATTGCCATTTAGTCTGAACCAAGTTTGTCCTCTGTTTGTCTATCTCACAGGTGTCGACATCCATTAATAGTTATTCATCAAATCTTATCACTCACCGGTTTGTCAGATTTTCAAATAATTCTCTGTCCAATTAGAAATTATGATCTGCTTTATAGACCAGCTGGGCTAATTTGTTGACTTATATGTGAATCCTTACCCACAGCATTTAATTCATACACCACAGCTTCCTACATGGCCCTTCTACGCATATGTCCATTGGTCAAAAAAAAATAATTAGACCAATCAGATAAGATATCAACCAATCATTACACCTACTGGAAATGACACCAATGGAATAATGGCCACACAGGTATTATCCAAATGAATGTTGGACAAGGTGAAGAATAGATATGACAGACCTCACAGATAAAGTGGGATCGTGCAACATACTGGGGAATGGACAAATTGGCAATGGACCAAACAGCAATTCCCGTCAAAATGCTCATACACCTACGCAATCTGCACATAAAGCTTCCATTCTGCAAAAAAAAAAAAAACATCAAGAGGCAGGGACTCAGTGGTATTGGTTTGTAAACTCTGCAAGACTATGTCAGATCTTTTATTATACATTTGCACAGCACAGGTCTACAGTTTTCCATTTTTTAGACTCCCTTGCCTGCAGCTAGCTAGTTCATGCGTCAATGGTTTCGACTGTGGTCTTTTCTGAGACATAGATGCCATCCAAGAATTTCCTGATGTCCTTGTTCCTCACTGTGGTGGATTGCTGGATGAGAGCCGCTGTAAAAGAGAAATGAGATAGAGTGAAAACTTGTTGTAAAAACCTTCAATGTAAATGAGATTTTTAGATATAACACATAAATTTTGCTATGCTTTTCCAGGCTCTTAATGTTCTTTTGATATAACAAGATTTCTTATATAAAAATAAGTTTCATGGTCCAAACTCCAAAGGTCCTCTTTATAGTGAGTTAGCAGTTCTTAGCACTAGATGTATATCAGTCATATCCTGACTTGAGTTATTCTAATCAACTTGAAAATAACCTTCAGTTTCAATCAAAAATGAAGGGGGGGGGGAGGGTCATGGTCTTGTCTCATAAAGTGATTAAAAGTAATAGCAGCCACATTTCAATGACAAGATTTTAGTAGCTTGTATTAGTTATTGCAACTTATTGTTGGTAAACAGTGTTTATAACAAAGGCCAAGAGTTGGGGATTTGGCAACAAATTCAAGGACATAATGTGACAAAAAGTAATAGAGTAAATTTTGTAATATAAACTCTGTAATATTTTACATTGATTTTTACTCAAAATTATCTGGTAATTTTCCCATGTTTGCATATAAAGATACAAATGGAACATTGCCAATGAACAGAATTCACTGCCATAGTTTATACATGTACTATGGTTAGTGTGGAAAATCTTATCAAGTTTGCAAAGAACTTTTCAAAGTAAACCACCACTTTGCTTCCACTCCAAGCACAAGTGTTAAAAACATGTCCTCACCCGACTGCGAGACGAGCTCGATGTCGTTGCCCTCGAGGATGATCTCATCCTTCTGCTTGGTAGAGTTGGCACAGGTTACTCCCTCCCTCATTTCCACTTTCCTGATAAACTTCTCTCCAAGGAAGTTCCTGATCTCCACCAGAGCTCCATCATTTTTCACATTGACGTTGATGGGGAAGTGAGCATACACAGATCTCATCTTGTAGCGGTAGCCCTAACAAAATTGAAATTTATAAAGGTAGATTAGTAATCAAAAGTGACACAAAACTCCAAGTACATTTCACAAACTAAGCATTACAGGCTGGCCTTCAATCCCTTTTTTGTCATGGGTGGCCAACCTTTTTTAGCTCAAGGGCCACAGCTGACAATAGGGATAATTTCGCAGGCAGCAGGTAGTCTTCTCCCCCCACCCCCCCCCCCCCCCCCCCCAACACACACATATAAGACACCCACCTGCAATTTTGCAATTATTTAAAAAAACAAAAAACAAAAAAACCCCAAAACAGCAAAATTAGTTTCTCGATTTACAAACATTACTGAGCGGAAATGACAGACTGAAAATAATGCGGCAAGCGTTATTGACTGTCATTAATGTTATTAATGTAAGAGAGGGAATTAGAAGCTACGTATCAATGGTCTATACCAAGAAATGAGTCAATTATAGACCAATTTCACCTCCGGTTTATGTATTTGGCCCTCTATCGGCGACGCCATTGCTGCGGTGGGCAAGCGCACTGACAGCGATTGGCTCTGTATACAAAATGAATGTAAGATATGAGATATGCCCTAATATTGTTCCATTTACTTTATTCTAGATCAATAAAATAAAGCATGGATACATGGGTACATGAGGTAAGACAATGGCCATATCTGACAGATGAAGGTATGATTTATTTTTGTACTTTCGATAGTTTTCAACTTAGTTTTGTCAGTATAAGTTCGATTGCAGCATAGAAGCCGTAGTAAACGGGAGCCCTCAATCTTACCCTGTTTACAAAGTCATGTTTTCACTCATTAAATTTTACGCCAAAGTACATAATGATGTTTCTTGACTTCAAAGTCCTTTCTGTTGATATTTTTACCCACTGGCGACGAATTCCTTCGCATTGCTTACGGAGACCTGCGTAGGGAGTACGGCTTCTCACACAAACAGGCTTCATGAGTCAAAAGAGAGTGAATTTCGCACTCATTTAGCTTCCAATTTTTAAACTTTCTCCAATTCTTGGGCATTCGAGCACCGCACAGCTGCGACCTGAACTTCCCTGACAATTTCTCATTGCAAATATTAAAAGAAATCTGCATATATTGGTCAAAATAGACAAAAAAATAGAACGAATGTACATAACGCGCTATTGACTTGTGTACTATAAAATTTGGAGCGCCCACCACAGTATGTCGAACTGTGTCAAATAGTCTGCTGCCCTCTTGCATTGTGAAACTGGTCTATATTGTGAATGATGAAAACAAACAGAGGAGAATACTGTGTGTCAGTGTTTTACCCAATTCTATCACTGACTACACATGCCACATTTCATTTCTGAGCTATTCTTAAAATTATTTTTTCAATGCTCCACGGGCCGCACCAGAAGAGCTCAAGGGCCGCAGGTTGGCCACCCCTGCTTTATGTGATCTGTTGTGATTGCAGTAAAAGGCATCATCCCTCCCCCCCCCCCCCCTTGAATTTGTTTAGGAATGATGGAAATTCAATATTTAAAAAAATTGGGTAGTTCCCAGTAGATGACTTACCTATGGACAACATTTTGAATAATCTTACAAAATGAACACAGGAAAGATGTTGACAAACTTATAAACAAAAATGTTTTCTTTACAGATTGTAATTGTAAACAAATCTTTTCAAAAGCAAAGTCTATGACACAGTCACCCAGAAAGTAATCAAAGGTATCAAGGAAAGTAATCAAAGTATCAAGGAAAGTAATCAAAGGAATCAAAGGAATCAAAGGAAAGTACTATCAATAAAGCAGCTACTACAAAGACCACAAATTTTGAGAAGTCTTACAAGGGCATGCCCATAAAAATTCTTCTCTAGAAATGAAATTTGACCAGATTTAACTCTCAAAAATGCACAACAGCTAGGGAGCATAGAGAGGGCAGGAGGAGAAATAGACTTACCAGAGTGACTCCCTTGATCATGTTCTCAATGTGTGAGCAGAGAGTTCGGACACAGGCCAGCTCCTTGCGGCTACCAAACCACTTGATCACCTGCAGCTTGGTCTTAGAGAGGACACGGATCTCACATTTCAGATGCTTGAATGTGCGGCTGAGTGTGCCACGGGGTCCTTTCACGGTCACAGTGCGGGCCTTCACCGAAACTTCCACTGAGGATAGAAAACATGACACGTTTGGGTTAATTATGCAATGTACCCCAAGCTTAATGCTAGCTCAAGTCAATTTTCCAGGCAATAAAAATGCAAAGGAAAACAAAATATTCAATCAGGAAGGAAATAAAATCAGAGGGTTATGTGCTTACTATGACATATATTTTTCACATTTCAAATGAGTTATTTGGTTAAACTCAATGTAAGGTCTAAATTATGTGAAATAATGGGGAAAACTTACACCTCAGTTTATTTAATCCCTTTTAAAAACTAATTTGGACCTCGCTTAAATTCTGCTCTGAGTTTTAACTTTAATGGAATAGAGACTCCTGTGTCTTAAATAAAGAATACTAGTGTTCACAAAGTTATATATATGTATTTGTGTGGTTCTGTCAGCAAAATATCCTTAATGGATACATCCATGTTAACTCGGAAAACACTAAATGTGGAAAGCTCTTTAATGACCAGATATAGGTCGGTATCATTTTAGAAATGAGAATGCGCTTACCCCCCTCAGGGATGTCCACGTTCCTGCTGGCCAGAATAGTCTTCATGGCTGTAATGTGAAGGGAAAACAGAACAGACAGACAAAAATAGACAGGAAGCGAGAAAGAGAAAGAGATAGGGAGGGAGGAGAGAAAGAAACATGTTTTTAAACAAGCCAATAGGAAGATTGTGTCTCGCCCACCCGTGGCTAAATAACACGAAAGTTTCCCCAAGTACATCCCTTGCCCTAACCAAGTTTGATGTCACAAGAAAGTCTTGCAGGTCGTAAAGTTTGACCTTAAATGACCTTTCACCTTACCATGTGACCTGACAGCACAATAGCATGAATGTACCCCTAGTGCATCTATCACCCAAATTTGGTTGCTATTGCAGCAACATGTGCCAAGTTATGCGTCATAAGAGAGTCTTGCAGGTAAACTTTAACGTTTGAAATACAAGAAATGACAGAGGAAAAGCAAATTCAAGAATTTGAAAACATCTGTAACATATGACCTCCAATGACCTTTCACCTTATCATGTGAAGTCCAACAGAATGATAACATGCACTTCCCCTTAGTGATCTGCAACCCAAGTTTGACTGAAAAGTGTGACACGGTTGCAAAGTTTTGTGTCATAAGAGAGTCTTGCACGTAAACTTTAACCGTTCAACGTTTGACCTGTAATGACCTTTGACCTGACCATGTGACCTCTGACTGGACCATAACATGCAGGTCCCCTTAGTGCATCTACAACCCAAGTTTGATAGAGAAGTGTCACATGGTTGCAGAGTTTTGTGTCATAAGAGAGTCTTGCACGTAAACTTTAATGTTTGACCTGAAATGACCTTTGACCTTACCATGTGACCTATGACTGGACCATAACATGCAGGTCCCCTTAGTGCATCGACAACCCAAGTTTGATAGATAAGTGTCACACGGTTGCAGAGTTTTGAGTCATAAGAGAGTCTTGCACGTAAACTTCAACGTTTGACCTGAAATGACCTTTGACCTTACCATGTGACCTCTGACTGGACCATAACATGCAGGTCCCCTCAGTGCATCTACAACCCAAGTTTGGTTGAAAAGTGAGTCACGGTTGCAAAGTTATGTGTGATAAGAGAGTCTTGCACGTCAACTTTAACATTTGACCTGAAATGACCTTTGACCTTACCATGTGACCTCTGACTGGACAATAAGATGCAGGTCCCCTTAGTGCATCTACAACCCAAGTTTGATTGAACAGTGTCACACAGTTGCAGAGTTTTGTGTCATAAGAGAGTCTTGCACGTAAATTTTAACGTTTGACCTAAAATGACCTTTGACCTTACCATGTGACCTCTGACTAGAGCATAACATGCAGGTCCGCTTAGGGCATCTACAACCCAAGTTTGGTTGAAAAGTGAGTCACGGTTGCAGAGTTTTGTGTCATAAGAGAGTCTTGCACGTAAACTTTAACGTTTGACCTGAAATGACCTTTGACCTTACCATGTCACCTCTGACTGGACCATAACATGCAGGTCCCCTTAGTGCATCTACAACCCAAGTTTGGTTGAAAAGTGAGTCACGGTTGCCAAGTTATCTTTCATAACGTTTGTGACGGACGGACGGACGACGGACGGACGACGGACGGACGACATTTGGATCCCTTAGTCTCGCCTTCACCTCCGGTGGGCGAGACAAAAATGAATTTTCAACACATCATATTTCTGGCACATAAATCTACATCACGGAATGAAATCATCTAGTAAAATACCTTTTTCAATAATACTTTTTATTTGTGTAAAAAAAAGAAAACACATAAATGTCTTCAGCAGCAGAGGCACACAAGTGATTTGGAAGACTCTCCTATTTAGAGAGACAGTCTTTGATACAGGGAAATCCCGATATAACGAGCTCGGCTATAACGAGGTAACGGCTATAACGAGGGTTTTGTCACGGTCCCAAATTTACTTACGTGTAAGTCTATGGCGGCATGAACCTGTTATAACGAGATCGGCTATAACGAGATATCGGCTATAACGAGCTAAATCCTGAACCCCTTAAACAAAGAAATACATTGATAATCATTCCCGTTATAACGAGCAAGCAAATTTCACTGCAGCTTTATCAACAAAACCCCCCGCTAAAATCATTCAGCAGAGATAACAGCACCGCTACTGGCACAAACAAGTCCCAACTCGCTCAACTGGGCGGCCGATGCACGCAGATTACGTGTTTTTATTTGTAGCATAGTACAGTGCGTAACTTTTTTTTTCATATCGCAGAACAGGCAACCTCGATGGTGCGATGAACTTTCATGTCATCGGTAATTTTGGCGTCTGAAATTAGTAGTTTAAACACATTTTCTAATATTATCCAGAATATTATCAGCTAGATCAGAGAATGATATTATTATCGATGTCTCTGTAGCTGCAAAAGGAGTTCATAAATATCGGCAGCAGACCTCTATACATTCATGTATGTACATGTAGTCCCATACATACACTTTTTTGTGTGTTCTGATATAACGAGGTAACGGCTATAACGAGGAAAACCCTTCGGTCCCGACGATCTCGTTATACCGAGTTTCCCCTGTACTGGAAACTTTGCAAAAGGACAACAGAAACAACAACAACAACAATGCAAGTTTCTCTCAGAGTCTCAGCCAATTTGTATGCCTCACAGATGCTAAAAGCCCATTCGTTTTGTGCGTGGAGCATAACAAGAAGTGTTACAAAAACAAAAATACAGTTGTAGATGTATGATTGTTTTAAGTAGATCAACAAAAGGGGTAATCTTTCAAGAGAAGTCTCAATGAGTCAATGTGCTACTCAAATTTTTAATTGGATCCTTTTGTAGGCAGCAAATGTAAAAACAAAAAATTGGTCTCCTAAATCGGAGTACGTCTCCCAATTAGGAGGCCCAAAATACTGACAACAGACCATCTTCCTAGTGGGGTGTCGCAAGAAAGTTGCAATCGATTGCAAGTTGCAACTGATTGCCACTGGCCAATCAAAATCAGTGTTGCATGCATGTCTTCTTAAAAGGCCAGACCCTGAGCCAATCAGAATGGTTGTTTCAAAATTAGCGATTATTTGCAATCGATTGCAACTTTCTTGCAACACCTCATAGGAGTCCCTAATACAAAGAAGTCTCCTATAATATTGGCTGTGCACCTCTACAGTACTACTCAGAGAGGAAAGAATAACTTGACTAATAAGAATCAACTGTCAAATGCCCAACATTATTTCTTTGTCACTCAGCTAACGTTTTTGTGGCTTTTCGACATGTCTATATACAAACAACCATTTATTTCTCACATGGTAGTATCTGGCTAATGCACACCTCAAGCCTGTTACAGGGACGCCAAGGTCAAAGACCAGTAATGCGGGAGGTTTTAGGCAGGCAATGCGTGAGATCGCCAGGCATGTGTATTCATTCTGAATAGCTTACGTCCGCGCACAATGAGTCGCCACCGACATTGACGCGCCACTCACCCGTCATGAAACGTCACCTTTTGTTTTCAGTCATCCTCTGAAAATTATCTCCATCGCTGCAGACTTAGTTGTGGCTTTAGTGAATAGATCAAAATATTTCCTTTTGCCCTTGCAAAGTCTCTCGTAAGGTCCAGCACTAAAATAAGAGTTGAGCGCGATCAAAGTTCGACTTCCACACACACTCCTGCAAGTAACTGAAATAATGCGTGCATGGAGTTCGGGCGACAAACACGACACGTCCCTACTAAGCAGTCGTTGTCTCCCGATCCGATGACGTATGTTGCTAAACTTTGCAGTCAAAATGAGGTATAACATATGCTGATCAAGCTCATACCATTTTATAAGTGGGGGTGGTGTGATTTAAAAAAACAGAAGGGGGTGGCTTCTCAACAGAGAAAGTTCTACACGCAGAAGGCGAGTCAGCAAAGATCTGGCGCACGTGTTGTGTCTATTTACGAAGATCGTGTCTGCGCGCATGCGCAGAACTGTCAAGACATATTGAGTGTGTGTGGTGCTGACTCAACGGCAGCGACGTATGGACTCGCCAACCCGGAAGTACGTAAGTAGTGACGTCATCTTCTTTGAAACGGTGCATTTTTCAAATTTATGCTTTCATGATATATTACCGATTTTATTCATGTTTTCATATCAAATCATGATTATGGCAAGAATAAAGTTTGTTTTTAGAGTAGAGGAAGTTTAATGCCGTGGGATAGTGACTCATTGCGTATGGACGTTAGCTCCCTCCAAATATCACAATCACAACATTTAAATGCAAGAAGTCCAACTCCAAGTTCACTTTCTAATAAAACGTTAACTGATACAATTTTCAGCCACCACCCACAGATGCACTAGGACCTCGGTCGTCTTTTTTTTAACAGTCATAAACAGACATGACAAATCACCTCAAATCCTCAATCAACATGACAATAGATCTTTTGTTTGAACTTGTTAACAAATAACTGTCATGACTGTCTGACTGTACAGTGTTAGTGTTACGATTTCTACATCACATTCACAGAAATATCAATACTAGGTCTACATAATGAAGAAACATCACTCGTATTTAAATTCAGGCACCGGATCGTACATCCCAATACCTTTCTCATTTGTTTTTCTCACAAAAAGTGCTTAACTGTGACTTCAATTACGAGACTGAACATTTTGCTTCTGTCCCAAACGTGTTTATAGGTTAATGGGACTACATCCTTTAAAAAAATACTGGGTTGTATACGTATGTTCAACAAGGGTAATAAGCAGTTGTCTACTCAAATGTGTGAATGAAAATGTATTTTCTGAAGATTTAACATATATATTTCGGTGGACTAACACTTTATTTTGCAAAAATATGGAAAGATGGCCAAGATAGAGCACGATTTTCGGGGTCATTTTTCCTCACCTAACTCGGGCCTAAAAGTTGCAAGAGAAAGAGGAAGAGAGATTGCATTATGGGAGGTAACAGGGCATTGATACTGCCTAGAACATCAAAAATACGTCTGCCTCCTGCTTCAAGCGGCGGTGTGTTGCGGCCACATGTGGATTTGATACAAACTAATTTTTAAACACCTAAGGACTAGTATGTATACGTTGCATTTGAGACAGCAGGGGCCTGTTTCTGGAAATCAACGCCAAGTTAGTCATATCTTTATCCACCAACTACGGAGATGACTCTAATCTTGCTAAACCGTTTCACGAAGAGCATGCTAGCTAAATATCTCGTGAATCGATGAGGAAATGTGACAACACATAGCCTTGATCACAATCACACATATATTTTGTAAACAAGAAATCATCAGAACTGCAATTATTTGAGTGATCTGATGAGTGCAAAGCTTAGAAATAGTAGCAGGGGGTTATAGATACAAGATATTTTCAAAGAAGGCAGATTACACCAAAGAAAAACTTATAAAATTCTGTTTTTAGTAATTAAGTTCATTGTCGTTTTGAACGTAAGATGGGTACCCCCGGGACACTAGATTTGCAAAATAAACCCTTACGTTCATGATCGGAAAAAGAAGGCAAATTAAATATTTATCCATCGTCACGTCTTGACCAAAACGTTGATATGCATGATTTTGGCAAATTACAAGCTAAAATATGTGTCTTAAAAAGTATTTTGTTTAAAAATCTACGATATAAATTATCTTTGAATAAATATGGATCTGAAATCTACAGACTAGCCCTTTGACTATGCCTTGCCTGACGTGGCAGAATTGTGTTCTTTTGAGAGATGTTACAAGCACGGGAGAAACCCCCTAGGAAACCTTTTTTGCAGATCGTTTCATATGAAACATTAAACATAATATTTATACATGAGCAAGGATGAATTACTGATTGCAGGAACCCTTAGAAAAGATAGATTTGAATTATTGTTTTACATCTATGTAGCTTCCATTTTGGCCAGCCATAATCTACCAAATTAGTGGCATGTGATGGCGCTGCATATCAACGAAAAAAGATATGACAGGGTCAGAGGCGTCATAAGTTCTTAGTCGGGATGTTGGCGTTGATCTTGGCAAACACGGCTTCGTGAAACACGTAGCAGACAACTAGCCAACTAGCGGCGATCTTAGCTGAGAAGTTGACTTATGACGGTTTCGTGAAACGGGCCCCAGGTACACAACTACAAGCACAGAACTGGAATGTTTTAGTTCGTTGGGTACAATACAAGACGTAAGACTGTGTTACATTGATGTGTAGCTAGCTGTAACTGTTTAGTGTTCGTTGGTAAGATTGAATTTATTGATTTTGTGAATATTGGTACAGTTGCTTAATTCAAAAGTGACTGAGATTATTAAAGTTTCTAGTTAATTGGAGAAATTGTGAAATTTAGAGTGAATTTAGGCCTGAGATTGAATGAGAACTGAGGCTGAGGCGGAGCAGTGACTGACAAAAAGTGAGAGTGACACGACAGTGACATGAAAAGAATGACATTGACACTGACACTGTGTCAGTGAGGCTGAGGCGGGGCTGATCCTGATGATCCTGGTGGTATTTTCATCCAATTTCATGCCATTATATTACATACCATGCCTTCAACATGTTTAACTACGCTTAGGCTTTAGTTTAGCTCAATGTCAATGGCAATGGTAATGCCATTGCCAATGTCGACTCGGTGATCAGTCATTGTGCCAATGAATGGCAACTTTCACATAACATCATCATCATCATCATCATCATGTAAGGCTTTCTTTGATGTGTCTGGTATTTATGTGCATGTGAATGGGGGGGGGGCAGTTGTAAACTTGTAACTCGTAACTATCCGAGTACATTGGTGCGAGCTTTTGAGTGCGAATGTGAATGTTTAATGGAGGGGGGGAGGGGTTAGTATAGCATAGTATAGTCAGTGATTGTATTACCGAACAGCATTGTATTACAGAACACGCGCATTTACGCATCCAAAATTAATTTCCTACACTTAGAACTATTTATGCAACATCCCACAGGAAATTTCAAAAGGAAGATGACAAAAATGAGGCACAAACACTTATTGTAACATCATTGTTTTCTCAAAAAGCAAAAAAATGGTCAAACTAGCTGATTATCGATTTGGTACATTGTCCAACTTCTCATAGGAAAACGCATGTTCGGTAATACAATATCATTTTCAGGTCACCAAACTGTCGCTTTTGCGGATAGGGGTGCGATCGGAAGGTTATATATTTGATCAAAGACTACTGGCCTTTGAAAAATTTTACATATTTCTTTTCTGTAGGTATTTAAGTATTCATGGTGGAAGTTCAATAAATATTCAGAGAACATTTCATATGATTGAATCTTTGAAAAGTGTTTGGTAATAGGATACTAGAAGGGGTGGATAGGAGTGCAGTGGGTAGTAATGGAGCTGAAGGCACTGGCAGTATTGGATTCAGAGAGAACTATATCGGTTGTTATCTCTTTCAATTATTAGTATTATTAGACTACATAAACCTCACAGATAAGTGATGTAAAATTAAATTTAGCAATATGGTATAATACAGACCACTGTGGAATTAGAGAATGCAAAATATGGAAAATCATTGCCACAGAAAACCACCTCATTTAGATGATATTAATGATTTATATGAAGTCTGTACATGCAATAAAAAAAAAAAAAAAAGATGGACAAACTAAAGTGTGTCACTGTGTGTGAGTGCAATCTTAAGATTTGGATGAGATCTTTGTGAGACCTATGTACCTATAATGTTTAGTTTCTCATCTTAAAGACATGACTTATGGGGTGTTGCAAGAAAGTTGCAATCAATTGCAAATAATTGCTAATTTTGAAACAACCATTCTGATTGGCTCAGGGTCTGCCCTTTTAAGAAGACATGCATGCAACAATGATTTTGATTGGCCAGTGACAATCAGTTGCAACTTGCAATCGATTGCAACTTTCTTGCAACACCCCATAGGTTTCATATTACCAAACGTCTTTGTGTGGGTGTGGGTGTGTGTGGGTGTGAGTGTGTGTGTGTGTGTATGTGAGAGTGTGTGTTTGATGTTTCTCACTATTTTAGAGAGAGTAATTATTCTTTCCTGACAGTATTTACATAATTTTGAAGTTTCTAATTTTGCCCATAGGTTTGTACACAGTCATATGCAGAAATAGTGAAATTTTAACGACTTGCGATCGTAATCGTAATCTGACACCGGCACCGTAGGTCCGATCGACATAAATTTGGTATAAAAACGTGCGGGAAGGATCAGAGAAAATAGTCATTGAATCTCAGATCGATACATCTAGTCGTTGCGGAGTACCGTCAAAAATTCAACAGGGGGACATTATGCCCCCCCCCCCTATAGATCTATACTAAAACACTCTGTGATTAATGAGTTGTAGCAATCAGTGATGTAGCACATAGAGTCAGAGGGGCTGTCATCAGAAGCTGCATCCCCCCCCCCCCCCCCCGATTAGTTAAAACGGACCAGTACGCAGCCACCCTAGTAGATTGCAGGTTAATAAGAGACAGAATATCAGTCATGTATTTCATTAAGGGATATTGCTATGCTCCAATGAAACTACATCACAGAATCCCCTCTCCTGTGCGAAAAGAAAATTAAGTTTATAAAGTTGAAATGGACAGGACAATCTGGTTCTGGTTGGAGAAATTTTACTGCATACCGTACCTGAACTTTTGTGGCTCTCCGCCCCCCCCCCTTTTCTTTGGGGGGGGGGGCGGAGAGCCACAAAAGTTCAGGTACGGTATGCAGTAAAATTTCTCCAACCAGAACCAGATTGTCCTGTCCATTTCAACTTTATAAACTTAATTTTCTTTGTTTCTATTTTGAAGTTGGATTAAAGGTTGGACTTGTTTTATGGCGGGATACGGAGACCAGGGATACAACCCTAGCATGGATCAGCAAGGATTCTTTCAGACAGACTATGACCAACAACAGGGATATGATGTCGGAGGCCAGTATGGGTGAGTGGCTACCTGAGATTTGAAATTCAAATTTCCCACTTTACAACAAATTTAGCCCAGCATACAAACTATTGTGTAGCAAAAAAAAAAAAAAAAAAAAAAAGAGAGAGAGAGAGACATCACACTATAGTCAGTTCTGTCAATATCCTAAATGCCTGTTAGAAATGGACAAGATTTGTTAGATGTATTGAGTCTTTCTTAATTCTTGATTGTGCAGTGCTCCAGGAGGTTATGATGACTATTCCCAGCAAGGTTATGGAGGTCAGCCACAGATGATGTCACCACAGGTACCCTACACAGGTCAAATCATGACCCCTGAACCTATGCCATCAGGGACTGGTGGCTACTCAGACAGCTTTGATGATGAACCACCTCTCCTAGAAGGTATGTCATGGTGGTGTTTCCCCCTCACCCCCTCTCCTAGAAGGTATGTCATGGTGGTGTTTCCCCCTCACCCACTCTCCTAGAAGGTATGTCATGATGGTGTTTCCCCTCACCCCCTCTCCTAGAAGGTATGTCTTAATGGTGTTTCCCCCTCACCCACTCTCCTAGAAGGTATGTCTTAATGGTGTTCCCCCTCACCCACTCTCCTAGAAGGTATGTCTTAATGGTGTTTCCCCCCTCACCCACTCTCCTAGAAGGTATGTCTTAATGGTGTTTCCCCCCTCACCCACTCTCCTAGAAGGTATGTCTTAATGGTGTTCCCCCTCACCCCCTCTCCTAAAAGGTATGTCATGATGGTGTTTCCCCCTCACCCCCTCTCCTAGAAGGTATGTCATGATGGTGTTTCCCCCCTCACCTCCTCTCCTAGAAGGTATGTCTTAATGGTGTTTCCCCCTCACCCACTCTCCTAGAAGGTATGTCGTAATGGTGTTTCCCCCTCACCCACTCTCCTAGAAGGTATGTCATGATGGTGTTTCCCCCTCACCCACTCTCCTAGAAGGTATGTCATGATGGTGTTTCCCATCACCCCCACTCCTAGAAGGTATGTCATGATGGTGTTTCCCCCTCACCCACTCTCCTAGAAGGTATGTCATGATGGTGTTTCCCATCACCCCCACTCCTAGAAGGTATGTCTTAATGGTGTTTCCCCCTCACCTCCTCTCCTAGAAGGTATGTCATGATGGTGTTTCCCATCACCCCCACTCCTAGGAGGTATGTCATGGTGGTGTTTCCCCCTCACCCCCTCTCCTAGAAGGTATGTCATGGTGGTGTTTCCCCCTCACCCACTCTCCTAGAAGGTATGTCATGATGGTGTTTCCCCTCACCCCCTCTCCTAGAAGGTATGTCTTAATGGTGTTTCCCCCTCACCCACTCTCCTAGAAGGTATGTCTTAATGGTGTTCCCCCTCACCCACTCTCCTAGAAGGTATGTCTTAATGGTGTTTCCCCCCTCACCTCCTCTCCTAGAAGGTATGTCTTAATGGTGTTTCCCCCTCACCCACTCTCCTAGAAGGTATGTCGTAATGGTGTTTCCCCCTCACCCACTCTCCTAGAAGGTATGTCATGATGGTGTTTCCCCCTCACCCACTCTCCTAGAAGGTATGTCATGATGGTGTTTCCCATCACCCCCACTCCTAGAAGGTATGTCATGATGCTGTTTCCCCCTCACCCACTCTCCTAGAAGGTATGTCATGATGGTGTTTCCCATCACCCCCACTCCTAGAAGGTATGTCTTAATGGTGTTTCCCCCTCACCTCCTCTCCTAGAAGGTATGTCATGATGGTGTTTCCCATCACCCCCACTCCTAGGAGGTATGTCATGATGGTGGTTCCCCCTCACCCACTCTCCTAGAAGGTATGTCATGATGGTGTTTCCATCTTTATGGAGATTGAACTTTGTGTAAACTAAGCAATTTTTAATAACACATGTACCAAGATTCCAAGACTATCTACATGTGCTTTGATTTGGTTGTGAATTCATACATGGGCTACATTGGTTACTATACACACCAAATATTTTCTCTATTAGTTTTGTTTTTCTTCACATTTTTTATTCAGAACTGGGGATCAACTTTGAACACATATACCAAAAGGTAAGGATGAACAAACTTTCATACCATTTTCTCTTTCTTCTATGAAGAAATTCAAAAGTGTGAGTTCATGGGTTATTGTTCAGTTAATATTCCTTTCTATAAATGATGGAGACCAGAATCGGGGGAAAAAAAGTTGATGTTGATATATTCTTTCTTGAAAAGAATCTAACTTTCAGAGTTTATTAAGGTTCGTTAACCTGTTGACTACTGAATTCATACAATACCCATAAACTTAGTACAGGGGCCTCCTGGTTCCTATAGCCAACGGGTTAAGTTAGATAATCAAAAATAATACCATAGTGTGGATGATATGATATGTTTGTGGTGGAGGGGTCAGTTACTTTCTACTATGCACATTTAAGTATTACATTCCCCAAGGATATCACTTTATTTACTTTTGTTAACACAAAAACACTTGTTTGTTTTTTACTTTAAACAAATATGACATCACAATGTTGACATTTCTATTTGCAGACTCTGTCTGTTCTGAACCCGATGAGGGAGACAGACCCTGCAGCTATTAATGACTGTGATCTAGCTGGTCCGTTGGTCTTTGCACTGGGCTTTGGAGGAACATTGCTTCTGGTAAGAGTTCTATATAATTCATACACAATGCTCTGCCATAGATGATGAGTTGAAGGAACTATCACTAAAATGCATATAATTGTAATATGTCATTTCTGCCTAGTTTTTCAACCATGTAGATATTTTACATGTCGCTACACTAAAATTTGATTTTTTTTTTTTTTTTTTCATTATGCCCAAGTAAAAAAAAACAGCAGGATTACTGTGGAATTGGCTTGAATTTGTTTAAGTGACAGCTGATTAGATGAAATATCAAATCAAACAGTTATTTACTACATGTATATGTAAGTATTTTAATGTTTTAATTTCAACACATTTGTGTGCTTTTCAGTGATATGTGATTTCGAGTAGTGGGGTACAGTTATGCTGTAGTAGTGAGAAAAAGTTTGGGGAAAAAAAATATGGTTTCTCTATTCTACTGGAAATATTCAATATTCCTTTTCCAGGCAGGGAAGGTCCAGTTTGGTTACATCTACGGTATTGGCGGAATCGGTTGCTTAGGTATCTGGATGTTACTGAATCTGATGAGTCTTACAGGAGTTAGCGCTAGCTGTATCGTCAGCGTCTTGGGCTATTGCCTTCTTCCTATGGTCTGTCTCAACTTTCTTGCCATCATTATCAACTTACAGTGAGTAGTGGTTGCTTCTTATCTGGGATTTTGGGATGTAGACATGTAAACACTTAGTTCCTTTTTATCTGTATCAATGTAGTAAAGGGTTGATAGCCCCTTGAATACCAGAATGATAGATGTGTAATACAAGTTTGATTTATAAAGGACAACAAATGAAAGGTGCTTTCTTTGTTTGGTTATTGGTGTGGGGGGGGGATGAATATAATGTTTATTAAGTTTGATTTTGTTGCAGAATTTTTACATGTTTTTTGCATAACATGTCATTGCTTTAGAAGAATATTGAGTTACAAAATGTGGTACCTTTCAAAAACTCTATTTGCATTACTGTTTTCAGTGACTTTTCACTCTCTCTTTCTCTCTCTCCTTTTTCACAGGGGTATATTTGGTACAATAGCATCACTCCTTGCTATAGGCTGGTGTAGTTTATCAGCATCCAAGCTCTTTGTGACTGCATTAGCCATGGATTCACAACAACTCCTTGTTGCTTACCCCTGTGCTCTTCTCTATGGAGTCTTTGCTCTCCTCTCTGTATTTTGAATCCACTCCTGAGAAATGTTGCATCAATTTGGGGTTTAAGAACTCAACTTGAGCAGAAGCCATGCTTCTCACTCAGCATGAAGATTTTAAATGCAAATGCCTCCTGGGCAATTCCGGAAAAACAGTCACCTTACTTCATATTTTTAGTAAAAACAATCACTTTGATAGCCCTGAATAGCCAAGTCTTTGAATTAAAAAAAGCTGAAACTTTAAAGAATTCCACAATCCTAGTCTGTGTTGGTATAATGCATGTTTGAGTTTAAAAGACATGTTTGAAGTTTAAAATTGGCGCTTTTTTCTGGTAATTCCGTTACCGAGGTGTTATACCACAATATCATGAATGTAAAAATAAATTTGTTGGAATAAAAGAGCTCACATGAAAGAATGGGCATATTTAATACAGACTTTTAAATGGTGAGAAGGGAGGCAGAGTACAAAAGAGGCACAGAACGTCTTAAAATGTTGGTAACAGAATTACACCCTTGCCGTGGAATTGCCCTCCTGCAGAACTTCTACAAAGTTTTGGAAATAAAGTGTGGTACTGTAGCTAAGGCTAGGTGTGGACAGTAACTGTCATTACTTCTCCACATACATGTATTCATGTGAATATCTCCTTCAGACTTTTAGCAGTAATAGGTCAGCATCATGTTATAATTGTGAGGAGTTTCTGCCATGGTGACTGTGTCAATTTCCCCCCCCCCCCAAATGTTTCAATCTGTCAGCAGAAAAATCTGCCCTTCTTTTTCCTCTTTTATGTAGAAAGATATTTATGTTGATAAAGTTGTGAGATTCATTTTTAATGTAACAACACCAAGGTATTCTTCTTCATTACTGTTATGTATAAGAAACATGAAGACATTCAGAATGGTAGTGAAAGCTGTAGCAGTGCTGCCCTAAATCACTAGTCTAAAATATTGACCACTGAGAGCCAGAAGGCTATGTTCTTCCTCTCAGCTGTCAATATTTTAAATATATTTATGTTTGTAAGGAAATAAAACACAACTTTTAATTTAAGCTATGCTTCTGTTATTCTCTTAGCTCTTTTCACATTTACTTATTTGTAATTTAAAAATTATTTTTACCGTCAGAAATAAGCTAATATCATTGCTACGTGGTGATATACACGTGTTATGCTTTATTTATTGTGTTCTCTTCCTTTGGTGATAATGTGTAATCTACATATCACTATCTGAAAGACCATATTGAAAAGTTTGTGTAGCTGTTTTCTTATGCCTTCATAATTTGCTGACTGAAGTTTGGAACCAAAATTAAGATATTATGTCACTTATTACCTTCAAATGTTATATGTATGCCAAGCATCTTGTATATGAAACTGAATTGTGCGCTGTTAAGTGTTTCAAAGGTACTCTTTATATACAACCTATGTCACTTTTGTAAATAAATATGTTTATTCTCATTAGGAATTAAATATTTCTTGATGTCATTATGGTTTTTTGGGGGGTGGAATTTATGTGTATCAAGTGCTTTATAAGACAGGTGGTTAATTGTTTTAAAGGCATTGGTTAACATTGTTATAATTTTTATTAAAAACAACTCTTTTTGCTACTTGAAAATGGGATAAAAATCAGGGTTATAGTGTAAAAAAAAAAAACGTCTGAAAATTTCAAAGTATAATATCCACAGGAAGTATTTTTGAATATTAGAAATGTGGACCAATGTTTGAAAAATATATCGGGTCGATTGCACAGACTAGACGTAAGGAGTGTGCATGCGTACATGGCTCACCGGAACGTACTGTGTGAATTGGCGTATCACGCGTAGGGAGGCAGATAACATTTTTTTTTAACTCGAGCAAAATGGTCCTCTTATTTATTGTCTCTGAGACCAAAAATAAGGAAATCGCGGTTTTCATCTTACTAACAGTTTTTCATTCAAAATTATGGTTGGTTTCAGGGTTTTTTAGTACAAATACAAGTACTCATACACATGTTCATCTTAGTTTGCAATTTTCTTTAAATCGGCTGCTCACAAAGTTATCCAATGCCTTTAAAGAAAGAGGGAGTGGGCAGATGGATCCAAAAAAAGAAGATTGAGCAAGTTAAAGATGAAGAGGAAGAGAGACTGAATGAGAGAATTGGAAGGTGGAGTGAAGGGGAGGGATGGATGAGGAGAGAGATAGGGAGATAGAAAGTAATGAATGGAAAGGAAGGGAGATAGGTGGAGACACTAGGGATGGACAGATTAGCAAACACGTATGGAAGTGAAGAAAATGGATGGAGAGAGATATAAAAGGAATGAAAGAGGGAAACATAGAGGTGGATTGATGGAAAGCGGGGTAGATGGTTGGAGACATCAAAGGAATGACGGATAGAAAACGTAGAAAAGAAGAAAATAGGTGGAGGGAGATTATAGAAAGAAAGACAGAGGGATAGATATGGGTGGATTGATAGTAAGGAAAAGAGGTAGGTGGAGATACCAACAGAAGGTGATAGATGGATTAGAAAACACATGAAGAAACTGAATGAAGAGAGATAGGATAGAAAGAAAGACAGAGGGATAGATATGGGTTGATTGATAGTAAGGAAAAGAGGTAGGTGGAGATACCAACAGAAGATGATGGATTAGAAAACACATGAAGAAACTGAATGAAGAGAGATAGGATAGAAATAAAGACAGAGGGATCCCGGGGAGTCACTTCCATTGAAGAGTGGACAGCATCCGCGAGAAAAAAAAAAACGCGGAAAAGGGGTATTTTTTCAGGGGTAGGCGCGGAACGCGCGGAACGCGAATAGAGTGTCAAAAACGCCAAAAATTAAAAAAAAAAAAAACACCCTAAATCACGATAATCTAAAACGCAAAAAGGGTATGTAATTTGCACCGACTGCGGGACCGACTGTAACAAGACTCACCTGTGTAAAGCATAATGGGACAGTGAATTATCTCGAGATAGAAACGGCTCCAAACTTTCAATGGACCCCACTATCACTCTCAAGGTATGAAAATAGGAATATCCTCGTTTAGGGTATAGGGTGTGCAAATCTGGGACATCTGCACAAAATCCGTGTTTAGGGTATCCTAACGGCCTGCCCTTGAATCCTCGTTTAGGGTGCTTTTTGAAGGACGATTCTCGCGGATGCTGTCCACTCTTCAATGGAAGTGACCCCCCCCCCCCCCCCCCCGGGAGAGGGATATGGGTGGATTGATAGTAAAGAAGAGAGGTAGGTGGAGATACCAACAGAAGGTGATAGATGGATTAGAAAACACATGAAGAAACAAAATGAAGAGAGATAGGATAGAAAGAAAGACAGAGGGATAGATATGGGTGGATTGATAGTAAAGAAGAGAGGTAGGTACACTGGAGATACCAATAGAAAGTAATAGATGGATTAGAAAACACAGAAATGAAGAAAATGGAGAAATATATAGAAAAAAAGAGTGGAAGAAAGAGGTGGAATAATCAGGGGCGCAGATTGCGGGGGCTATGCACCCCCCCCCCCGCTTTTTGAAGTGGGGGTGTACAATCAACCTCCCCCCCCCCCCCCCCTGCAGCTTCAGGAAAAGAAGTTCTGTCGTTTTTCATTCACTGCAGTTGTATTGTTACACTATATTATACTAGAAAAACTGAATTCCAATTGATAGTGAGCTACTTTTTTTCAAAAATTGCATCATTTTTAACAAGACGAATTCTGGGAGCATTCTCCATTTACAATTCCTTCTCGTTTGGTTATGTTTTTAGTAAGAATTCTTTGTCTGTTAGTTTGTTTTTATTATTCATTAAAGAACTTTTTTAAAAAGTTCGTAAGGTTGTTGTTAAATTTTATTTTATAGCGGCATTCAGATACAACCCAAACAATTTTGCCATGTAAATTATCATTCAGTTTTCCCATTTTATTATTTAATTTAGCATTTTTGTGTAAGGGTTTCATAGATATATCATTCAATTGAGAAGGTGCTCAACTAGCATTCAAATTCGTCGTCACTTAGCGAGCCGTCATTTCCAGCATTCAAACTAACAACCGGCATTCAAATTCCAAATATGTTCATTCAAGTTCGTGGAAAGTATTGCATCAGACGTGTTTTGGTTTGTTTGTCTGTTTTTGTTGGCCTTTAAAAATTTTTGGCATTTACATTGATAAATCATGCGATTAGAATGCATGATTTGCCGTTATGGTCCATTCTGCTACTGTAGTTAATGGCATTGGTTACTTATTTTTAGGACAATACATAATTCTTATGGGGCGTAGTCAGAAATTCAGTCAAGGGGGAACGAAAACCGGGGCTATGTGCTGGCGCCTCATGGACACGTACATATAATCTGGGGCAAGGTGGGGGATGAGCTAGGGAGCCCCAATCGCCCCTCTGACTACAGGCTAAATAAGAAATCCTGCCCAAATTTTGGTCACGCGTCCACCATCCCAATCACAATTACATTTTCCTTTTTCCATATATTTCCAAGAACTTTTCTTTATGATGAAACACGAGAAAAGCAATTTTAACATGAACATTTATAAACTTGTCGTGACCATCAATTTTGTTTTAAAACAATTAAACCTTAGTGACCATGGCTCTCATCGGCAGTGGCGTAATGAGCCATTTTTTTTTTTTTTTTTTTTTTTTGGGGGGGGGGGGCGGGCTCAATCTTTGCGAGGAGCATCGCCCCCCCTGGCTACGCAAATGTACTCCCATGGTAAAGGAGCTTTTGCAGTATTGATGGTTTGCAACTCTGTAAAAGAACACTATTTGGCACTACAAAGTTAAAGCCCGTTCTAGTTTTGGTAAATCTAAGAATATTCATTTTCAAAGTATGAATCCATTGTCAGATAAACAGATAAAACCAAGTGTTATATCATAAAACACATTAGTATTGATATTATGCGTGTTTTCTGCCTTGCTATGCATGCTATTTGGGATATTGTGAATGCGTTACTTAACAACAGAAAAGGAGTCTAGGGAGAAGTAATGAAATTCGAGTGATATCACTAATATAAAACTGAAAATAAACCATGGTTGAAATTTATTGGGGGGGGGGGGCTGACGCCCCCAAGCCCCCCCCCCCCTCCAGTACGCCAGTGCCCGTCAGGTAATTCAGCTTTCTTAAATAAATCCCTCAACTGCTCCACTTTTACACCAGATTAGTGATCCTTACATTATTCTTATTTTCCCAATAGCGCTCTTTTCCCCTTCTGACAAGTGAGTCCTTGTTACTTCTAATGAATCTCCCTATTGAAAGGTATAAGTGCCCGATTTTGACTGCACATTTTTTCGTTCTAAAAGTGCATTCTCCTTTACATCTCTGATAATTTCCCTCTTTCTATTTGGGCAGGTTCCCCATTCGAAATCGAATACATGCCCCAATTTACTTCTGATGAATTGCTCCTTTTCCTGGCTAGTAGATTATGTCCCATTCCTCCTGTAAATTCGCTATAAGTGCCCAATAGTGCCCTTTTGTTCGCTGATAAGTTAGCACATGTATACCTTTTCCATTCTGGCATTACTCCCTTTTTAAAATTTGGTACACACTTAGCTTTCTAGTAAGTGCCATTTCACCCCCATTAAACCTGACAAGTGCCCCTTTTTATTTCTTATGAGCGTCCAAGTTTATTGTAAGTGCCCCTTTTCGCTTTTGAGTATTGCAATTCCCTTCTCGATAAGTGCTCCTTAAAATCTAATGCATGTTCCTTTTTCGTCCTTATTGTGCCATTTCCCCTCTTTTAACTATTCCTTTTCTCATTTGGTAATGTGTATAGCTCCGAAGAATCAGAGAAGTTTCGTTTCATACAGGCCTAATAACAGAATACCTTGTTCTTGATACGACTACAGGGTGAAACCGTGCATGGAGCAGGAGAAGGCAAGAGCTGGGGATACAACGAACAAAACTTTCCTAAGAACGTACATTGCCCCTAAATTGCAGCAATGAAAATATTTTCATTTTTCCCCAAAGTTCGCTCGCACTTACTTACTCACGCTGACATATAAACAGTGTTGTAACGATAATCATAAATTCTTATCTATTCTCCTTTTCATGTTGAGATTGTACCCTCTATCTTTTCTTGTCTGTAATGACTGCCCCAAAGGCCACAATAATAACCTCACACATACTGTTTGCTGCATAGTGATCTTTTATTAGCAAGTTTGGAGCATGCGAAAAAGTCATCCGTCATTGTAAAAAAAAAAAAGAAACAAAGAAAGAAACAAATACAAAGCCTAAGAAAGAAACAAAAAATTAAAATTCGCGCTTAATAAGTTTCGAACCTAAAATCTCCCCGTTAAGGAGGGCTGTACGCTGCTTCACTACCATCCTCCAGTTCATCTTTGCTCTTTATCCTTTCATGTTTGCAATGACTGCTGCCACAAGGCCAAAATAACCTCACACATACTGTCTGCGGCATAGAGATTTCTTATTAGTAAGTTTTGGAGCATGCTGGAAAGAAATCAATTACTGAAAAACAAATAAATGAAACAAAAGGGAAAACCCAAACAAAAATGGTGCTTCCTGGGTTTTGAACCCAAAATCTCTCCATCAAGCTAGGAGATGCGAGTCAATCACTCTATGCAGAGAGCTATTCGCTGCCTCACTACCACCCTCCAGTTTATCCTTTCCTGTTTGAAAATGACTGCGGCCATAAAAGCCAATAATAACCTCACACATACAGTTTACTACGTCGGGATTTTTTATTAAAAAGTTCGGAGCATGCAAAAATGAAATCAGTTACTAAAAAAAAAAGAAGAAGAAACAAAATGGAAAACCCAAACAAAACAGGTGCTTCCTGGGCATCGAACCCTAAATATCCTTGTCGAGGAGATGCGAGCCAATCGCTCTGTACAGAGGGGTACACGTTGCCTCACCGCAATCTTTCAGTTCATCTTCACCCTTTATCTTTTCCTGTTAGCAGGTTTGCAATGACTGCCGCAAAAAGCCAAAATAATAACTTAACACTGTTTGCTCCATAGAGATTTTTTTTAAACTTTAAGTTGGGGCATACGAAAACATCCGTTAATGAAAAAAAAATCAATGAAACATAAAGAAACAAAACAGAAAAAACCCAAACTGAAACAAAAATGAATGCTTCATGGGTTTCGAACCCATGAAGCGAAATCTCCACATTGCGAATCAATTGCTCGAGATGCAGAGGGCTACGCTGACCTTCTACCAGCCTCCAGGGTATTTTGGCACCCTTTATTCTTTCCGATTTGTGATGACTTTTCAAATACATCCATTTTGTGCCACTCACGATCTAAAAGAGTGTTTTACACCGACGAGCATACACTTGTATCTCTGTCATATTAAATGTCTCTTTAAGGGAAAAAATGAATTTTCTTTTTCTGTACAATCCCAACGTAGCATGTACCTAAGGTCACATGCATTTTTTTTCTTTGGTTTTTTTTTTTTGTATTACCGTACATCAATGCCTCAGTGACATACCAAAGATAAATCGGCTGTTGAAGGTGTCTTTTCAAAGTGAAGCTTAAAGGCATTCAAACTATTCTTTCATATCTTGAAGACATCTTATTGTACTGAAAAGTCAATGCACCTCTTCGCTCCAGAGCTCGTCTTCCACAATCATGACTGAATAGGTTTCCAATGTTATTTAAAGCTCTCAGTAACGCCTTGTTGTTGCCTTAGTGAAAGGGCTTTGATCAGTCAAGTTTGAGCGGAGTAGTGCTTTTATTTCTTTTTACTCGTACAGTATTTTCAAAGCACAAAAAGCTGAAGGTGGACTGAAGTAAACCAGAGCTTGATGACAGTGCACTCTTTGTAATTGCCAAATTCCTTATGAAACAGATGGGTAGAGGCTCTGAGTAACTACACCTTCTTGACGGAGCAATAATACTTGCATTTTAAGGGAATGATCCTTCTTTCCTCAAATCAAACGAAAGTCCAATATACTATGCATGTAAGTGATTTTTCATTTCATAAGCATTTATAGCACATGAAAGGAAATGTGGTATCGGGCATCACATTAAAAACAGCAGGGGAGAATGATTTGGAATAAAACGAACCGGTGAAGAAAGTGCGATCAAGATTACACAGCTCACACAGCGTCGTACAATTAACATTTGGACTTATGTGTTTGAATTTTCTTCGAATTCGACTTGCAGTTGAATACAAAAAGGCAAGAATAAAATATGAGATTGTGTATATGAATCAACTTATTCATGATTTTTGATAATGTATTGAAGGTGATTGACACTCATGTCCCTTAGATGAGGACCTTAACCAAAAGAAAACAATCTCAATGAATTACTCTAGTGAAATTTACATTTTACCATGCATAAATTCGTCCGATGAACGTTGGTATAATTTAGCTTGCATTGATTCAAAAGCAAATACCATTTCTGCCAACCATTTGGTAATACAATCCTACTCTTGTAGTCACATTTCATGGAGTCTTTAAAAAGTTGAATTGTAGCTTTAAGAAAGCGTAGGCATTTCTAATCACCTCGGGTTAACAATGGATCGTTAGGGGGATCCGTATTGATACTTTTGTCCTAGACGTCTATAGGCTCTATAGTACAGGAGATTCATTCAGGACCATGCAATAGTGAGTGGATTTCGAGGAAATACAAGAACAAATCTCTATAGCTGGGGCTGTAGTGAAAAAATAGGGAAAGAAGCAGGAGAAAAAAACTACGGAGGGAAATGAAAATGGATAAAAATTGGGCAGAGTGAGGTGCGCAACGCATCCTGCGCCAGCCTACGCTGACTGCCGCCGCCTAGCTGACTGCCGCCGCCTAGCTGACTGCCGCCGCCTAGCTGACTGCCGCCGCCTACGCTGACTGCCGCCGCCTACGCTGACTGCCGCCGCCTACGCTGACTGCCGCCGCCTACGCTGACTGCCGCCGCCTACGCTGACTGCCGCCGCCTACGCTGACTGCCGCCGCCTACGCTGACTGCCGCCGCCTACGCTGACTGCCGCCGCCTACGCTGACTGCCGCCGCCTAGGGGCGGGGCGGGGCATTATATAGGACAGCGAACTGGCTGAGCAGGTCTGCTGGGAAGGGGACGTGGCACTCGCTAACTACCGTCACCTAGGGCCAGGCAGCGCGTTTCTGTTTTACACTGTTGCCTAGGCAGTTTTTCGATTAATTGCATCAAACTTGCTGGTTTCAAAGTCTAGGTTTCGTTTCAGCGCCATAGGGATATTCATGAATCTCTCTGTTTTCAGCTCTCGATCTCCTACGCCTATATAGGCCTACCACGTACAGCGGCGCACGCGGCGATCGTGTACATGTACTGAGAGAATAGATGAAAGCAGTGGCGTAATGAGCCAAAACATTGGGGGGGGGGGGGCTCAATCTTTGCGAGGAGCGAAGCGACCAACCCTGAGGGAGTGTGGCGACCGAGCCGAGGTACCCCCCGCCCCCCCCCCCCCCCCCCCCCCCCCCCCCACGATACGGAGCTCTTTCGCGGGAGGGGGCGCGAAGCGCGGAAGCTCCGACGTTTCTTTGAATTGTTCCTTGTCTGCTCCCGCTCTTCTTATGTTCTCTTACCTTTTTTCTTTTCTCGCTCCCGCTTTTTTTCCTTCTACTTTTTTCTTTCTTTTTTGTTGGCGTTTTGGAGGGGGTGGCCGCCCCCATCGCCCCCCTTGGCTACGCGAGTGCACTCCCATGGTAAAGGAGCTTTTGCAGTATTGATGGTTTGCAACTCTGTAAAAGAACACTATTTGGCACTACAAACTTACAGCCCGTTCTAGTTTTGGTAAATCTAAGAATATTCATTTTCAAAGTATGAATCCATTGTCAGATAAACAGATAAAACCAAGTGTTATATCATAAAACACATTAGTATTGATATTTTGCGTGTTTTCTGCCTTGCTATGCATGCTATTTGGGAAATTGTGAATGCGTTACTTAACAACAGAAAGCGAGTCTAGGGAGAAGTAATGAAATTCGAGTGATATCCCTAATATAAAATTGAAAATAAACCATGGTTGAAATTTATTTGGGGGGGGGGGCTGACGCCCCAAGCCCCCCCCCCCCCCCTTCAGTACGCCAGTGCTCATCGGAGTCCGGAGTACTTTTCCTAGTAGTATATTTTCATATCTTCTGAAATGAAAAAGAACAGGTCATTAATTATCCAAAGACTTTTAGAACTGTTCAGTAATATTTTCTAATTTCATATTTTCAACAAACTGCTCTACCTTGTCTTAAATCTTTAAACTCTACAGATATTTCATTTATTTTATCAAAGAGGGCCTTCCTTACATTTTGTACATAGTCCATCATCACGTGAAATTCCTCTCCCGTTTCCCGTATTGCAATCTTTACATATTCGTAAAATGTGAGCGGATTTTTACTGGGCGTCTGTGCCTTCCTTCCGGTAATTGGTAAGTTGTGAGAGCTGATTCTAAATCGATTAATATTTGTTCGTAATTTGCGGAGCATGGAATATTACCTCTAAGTTTGATTATCCTACTTAAACAATATTTTCTCAATTTATTTTGTTCGTTACCATTTACACAATCACTACATTAGTCCTTATTGAATTGACGATAGTATAAATCCCTCATTTTGTTTTCCACTTCCTCTCCAACAATTTTCTCATTATCGACAGTTTCTTGTATTTTTAAACATTCATTATTTTCATCTACATCATGTACATAGAGTTCACATTCCCTAGCCAACATGTAGATCTGCTATCAACCATTTTTTTGTTTTCTTGGAAAGATTCATACAATAATGAAGCGGTATTTATATATCTCATGCGTGGATAATATAATTCCCAGATTTCGACAGTCTAATTTTAATGGGTTTTTTTCCTACTTCGGCCGGTATTGCCAATTTACTGCTTTTCTTATCGATACCCAGAGACTCCAACCCCGCCGAGACCCCCTAGCAAAGGGGAGACTCTGACTCAATGTGGGCGTATAGCCCACATCAGCAGCGCAAAGCACGAAATTCCTTGCGGCCGGAGGCCACTTTTAGCGTTATAGAAACTTTCTGGTGCTATCTTAGGCTTATTTTTTAACATATGAAAATACTAAATGAGGTAAAATCCAATGATTCAAATTCATTTTTTCAAAAAGGTGGTTGAGCGGGAGAAAAAAAGGAGAAACGCAGCTAGGGCGGGAGAAATTCAAACTCAAGCGGGAGAGCGGGAGGTTTTGTGAAAATGGACTCAAAGCGGGAGATCTCCCACCGAAAACGGGAGAGTTGGAGTCTCTGGATACCGCATTTCTTAACCATTGTTTAATTGGTCTCTATATCATTTGTAAAGTAGGATTTGGAGTTCCCCTTTTCAAATTCCGCTAACTTTTCAAAATTCACAATAAAAACTCCCCACACCTCTGGCCCGTATTTTAGAACTGGTTTTATCAATGAGTCAAATATTTCGTATATATCTATGGAATATAGTGATGTGTATGTCCCTTTTCTACCCGGCAATTACACCTTATCCTGTCATGATTAGTGGCGCCGCTTTAGGCCTAATATTTTCTTTTACCGGGATGTCATATTCATATTTTATCACATTCAGGGTTCATACGGGTCAGGGAATTTCTGGAAAGTCAGGAAATTGGAAATTCTTTTTTCCAGAAGCAAAAAGTCAGGGAAAGTCAGGGAATTTGTAAGTTTCTTCTGGAAAGTCATGGAAAATCATTTATTAAGATATTTTGGATGTTAATAAATTTGCGCTCCGGCCAGCCCTGCATTCATGGCACCCAAATCAGCTTTTAAACTCTTTAAATCAGTGCGCATTTTATGTAAGTTTTGCATCACAATGAATCGATGAGCCATGGAAATTTGCATTTTTCTGCCCTGGAAAGTCATGGAAAGTCATGGAATTTTGAAAATCTATAAGTGTATGAACTCTGACATTGTTGAGACTGAAATTTTTATAGTCGCCAGTGGTGACTTCCTGCTCTAAAAAGTTGCTGCATAGCGCCATTGTACCCCCCAAAATATATATTTCATTAATTTCACTGTTGCTTGGCTAAGTTTTGATATGGTTAAAAAAACAACAACATCTATTTCTCAGATTATATGTATAAAAGTAGACTTTTACTTGACATCCTATTTCTTTTATCCCAATTGAATTCTTATCTTTACATCTTCTACAGCTCATCCAGATTCTCCTGATTATTAGGCCTATTCATGTTTCCATGCCTTCAAATATTCTTTTTATTCTTCATTGAATTTTCTTCCAAATTTTCCGTTGTCTTCTACAATAATAATAGGATTTCCAAGCCAAAGTTAACTTGTTTGCAAGTTTGTCATTGAAATTCATTTATTTTGCATATTTTTGTATATCGGGTTCAAATCCGTATTTCTAGTTTTCAAATCTATAAATCTTCCTCTCGAATCTGCATATTTCTCATTAAAATTCATGAAAAAGGTGCTTTCATAATTTTTAAGCAAATGAATTTCACTATCTTGTCTTTGAATTTTATAGTGCAACACGAATTGCTGATATCGCGAAGTTGTCATTCCAGCGTTTTAATTCGTTTTTAGCATTCAATTTAGCACTTTGAGCAGTTAAATTCGAGGGTTAATATTAAATGATTGTTTATTACGCATTTTTATCGCTCAATCATTTTTTCTTTCGTGTTTGTCTTTGTCTTTTGTATTTTATGACAAATAAAAATATCTTACTAAGCTAAGGATCGGAATGTGAGTTAAGCATGTCATTTATTTACGTATTTTCGATATTGATTTATGAGATTCGTATTCGGGTCTTCATTGTCCCTGTTCTTTTTCATTTCATAACCATGGACATTTAGGTTTGTTTAATAAAACAAAAGCAAAAAACATTCATCTACCCTTGATGGTCTCAAGAGGTTTGTAAATTTTCATTTTAAAATTGTTTGTCTTGTGTTTCCTCATATAAAAAGAAAACTTCTTGAAAATATGTATGGATAATGTACATGTAATTGTGATTGGAGTGGGGACTCCTGTCAAAACTTGTGAGCATATATAATTCCTTAGCTTGTACATGTAGTCAGAGGAGCGATTGGGGTTCCCTTCACCCTTGCCCCATGTAATACGTATCCATGAATCGCCAGCACCTAGCCAGTTTTCGCTCCCTCTTGACTGACTTTCTGACTACGCCCGTACTGTCCTGAAAATACGTAACCATATGCCATTAAAAGCAATAGCAAAATGCGTACTGACAAATAATGGATTTTATTCGCATTATTTATGACTGTACTCCTAAATGTCAAAAACTAATATGACAAAAAACAAACAAACAAAACTAAAACAAACTGAAACACGTGTGATGCATTACTTTCCTCTAGCTTGAATGATATTTCGAATATGAATGCCCGGTGTTAATTTGAATGCTGGAAATGACGCCTCGACATGTGACGGCGAATTCGAATGCCAGTTAAGCAGTTTTTAAATTGAATGATATATCTGTGAAACCATTCGACGAAAATGTTAAATCGAATGAAAAAAACAGGAGAATTGAAGAAAAATTTTACATGGCAAAATCAATTTGGTCGAATTTGAATGCAAAGAAAATGAATTTGAATCACAAACTTGCGAATTTGGCCGGGAAATCCTATATTTTTTCTTCGTTTAGTATTATTTTTCTTCACCTTTTTCCCTTTATTTTCCTTTATCCTCCCCTCCCCATTTCTCCCGGTTTTCCATAGCATAGTTATTTCGTTATTAAAATACACTTAAACATATAAGATATCTAAATTATGTATTTGATTGCCTATTTGCTAAAAAAGGCGAAACCATCCTGTAGGCCTATCTATACGAGCGAGCGCAGCGAGTGAGGAAAAATGTGCACTCTTTTTAATGGTAGAAGTGTTATTTCGTCATCAAAATATACTATAAGTCTATAAGATATCTAAATAATATTCGATTACCTATTTGCCAAATATAACTCTATTTGGGCATTCTGTTTCTACAAGGGCGAAGCGAGCGAACGACAAAATGATGCTACATTTTATATGAAATGTGGATTCCAGTCCGGAACCGGTGAAGGGTTTAGGTAACTCGATTGCTGGACAACCTCATCATCACGGTACACTACCGTCGGTATGCAGAGAGTGCACCATTATCGCGCAACATCGAAACTTCCCAAAGATGATGAAGGATCGAGCAAGAATACCTGCCAAAGTCAGCATACAGCTGTGACATGGTCCATCGTTCCCCCGACTCAACGTCTGCACCGTACCCGCAAGCACAACCTCGGAACCTCGCTTTCTCTCTCTCCGAGACTTTTTCTTCTCTTTATCTTATCATCACCGTTTTTCTTATCCCCTTTCTTCCCTTTTTCTCCTCCCCCCCCCCCCCCGTCTCTCTCTTTCTCTCTCTCTCTTCTCTCTTTTTTTTTTTGTTCTCTTTCTTCCTTATCTTTTTTTTCTCCTCTCTTTCCTCTTTCTCTTCTTTTTCCTTTTTCCTTTTTTCTTTCCCATTCCTTCTTATTTTTCTCCTCTTTTTAAATTTTCTTCTTCTTCTTTCCCCCCTTTTTGTCCTTCTATCCCCTTTTCTTTTAGCCGGGGGGGGGGGCACGTGCCCCGGGGCCCCCCCCCCCCCCCGTGGATCCGCCATTGCCCTTGTGTAATTCGCCCAACAGATGCGTCTTTAGTTGCATTGGGTAACAACGGCGTCTGCTATAACAAAGGGGTACTTGGAGCATTACCACAGGGTCCGAATGCGGTGGTGAGCGAGTTATCTACCTGGGGAATCTAAAATTGCTATTTCCTTAAAAATTACCCCATTAGATTATCTATGAAAGTACTTCCATATCTGAAATTGTTCTAGGTGTATCATTTGATAACTGTACCAATTTTGGTGCTTTTAGACAAAAGTGCACGATTCCGCCAAAAATCGGAGCTATGCCGCTCTATATACTACCACTCTTTTTAGAAAAATTAAGAACGGAATATATAAAAAGATCCCCAAGGCTCACTCAGCTGGAACTCATTACCTCCGGACTTACGTGCAATATCATCTCTTTTTTTTTTCTTTTAAGCGACGATGTATGGTGGCCCTGAAGTACGCTCAACAACAGGTCATGCAACGTGAATTTCGCCACCAAGAGATGCGAATTTCGCGACTGGAACGCAAAGTTTGCGTCACGGGTCGCGAATTTCGTGACTGGGACACATAGTTGACAGCGAAATTCACGTCGCACATGACCTGTTGTCGAGCGTATTTCAGGGCCACCATAATTTCGGCACGGCTACAATTAACAAGCATAAACTGAAAGCGGAAGTATTTGGACACCCCACAGACACCCTCAACACCTCACAAAAAGTAAAAGCACACATGTTTCAAATTTGCTTCACAGAATTTTATATCACGCCAAGCAGATCAAGCAACAAAAATATGATATCGCATCCTTCCCATGTACATTTTGTTTTTGTAAATTACATGTATGTCTGTTGGGGTAGGTTTAATCTAATCGTCTTGAGCAGAGCGCCTTTCAAAGTGGAGGGGGGGCACCAGCGAAAAGGGGCAATGGGGGGGGGGGGGGAGGGGCGCTTACAAATGCTGAACACAAGAAGGAAATATACCCCAACGTCCTATTTAGCACATTTTTAAGGGACATTTGAAATACTATTTTAATTCATAAAATAATAACTAATTTGTAATAAATTGAAAAGGGAAAGGGGCACTAATCATTCATAAAAAGATCGCACATCTAGGTTTTAAGAAGGGTAACTCACCTGAAACAAAAAGGGGCACTTAGAAGATGAAAGGAGGGCACTAAACAGGTTTTAAAGGGACCATATTTCTTAATAACAAAGGGCATTTTGGGGAGGGGCACTGTGTTCACCCCCTCCCCCCCCCCCCGGGCGCCGCCTCTGATCTTGAGGTAGTTTAATGGCATCTGATTCGTGAATTGATTTTTATCATTTGTCAAGTGTACGTTGACCATGCATCATGGTTTAATATAGAATTTGCTTTCCTGAAGTAAAATCTTAGGTCTTTGGAAGTGAAAAGTGAGCTTCTCAAATTGTGCACAGTATCTTGCCATAAAAATATCCCAGAAGATCACTCATTGGCAAGTTTCTAGCAAAAGTGCCATCGCTTATTGTGATAAAAGTACCTTTCATTATAACAGTTGTTCTTCGTTTTCTACTTGCATCCCAAACTGGCATGTATTGTACAATTCTAGAGATTTATTGATCTACATTCCCTTTATGAATATTAGAGAAGATCGTTGCCTCATGCAGACACTGGATAAACTGCCTCTATCAATTTTTAAAACAACATGAATAGTATGTGGTCAATTATCAATGTTCTAAAGTATCATTCATGAAATATGCTTGGCTTACAGTTCTGTTAAAAATGATGAGAAAAATTTGACCCAAAGTGTATATATCCACTACATAATTTATGTATTAAGAAACTAAGACTGTGCGCAATTTTTTTTCGGAACACAATAACATCGGGACCGTACTGTCTCCAATTTTTAGTCCGGAATGTGAGGGTATAGGCCACTGATCTCTGGTAGAGATCAGTGGTATAGGCCTACTTGAAAACGAATTCACTCATGACCTTTTCTTCAGTCGCAACGTGATTTGTGTTATATTTCAATGAATACTGCATCGACATGATCGATGTATAAATAACGTTGAAAAAAATAAGCACTTTAAATGTCCGGGGCCAACAAAATAATTTCTGTCGATAAATCGAGATGTGATGGATCCTTGATATGATTTTGGTCTCACTCTCCTCTACCTCTTTCCTCTTGGTCATTGCTTTCCAAACAGCGAGACAGAACTGGGGACAGTAATGACACCCATTATCCAACACTTTGTCTTCATCTGTATGTTTGTCGGTATATGTGAAATTTTGGTGACGTCTACGTAAAATTTTCGGCGCATGTAAAAAGTTGTCGGCGTATTCAAACTTTGTCAAGCATAGGAAAATTTATTTATAAGTACTTGTGAAAATTTGTCGACGCATATGAGAATTCGTCGGCACATAATGAAAAGTTGTCGACCTATGTCAAAATTTGTCGACACACATACAAAGACGCTAATGAAAATGAGTGGATGCATATGAATATATGTCAGCACTTATAAAAGAATTTTCGATGTGTATGGAGATTTGTGTTCACATTGAAAAAAAATCTCGACGCATGCGGGAATTTGTCGGCGCAGACACAATCATTCCGTCGACACAATCCTCCTTTATTAAGAGCGCTAAACGAGGAAGTCGCAATTTAAACCAGTGTGTCACTCTCTTCTATAACACTTTTGAATGTCACCTATTCCACAGCACCAGTGAATTTCTGCCACCTATATCTCTGCAATCATATGGAAACATACTGCCTTGCCGTTCTTTTCTTAGTTCTCGACGATCCACCGTGCGGAAGACCAAGTGGTCCCCAACTCGACACCTTATCCAAAGCCCTCTTCCTCCTCCTCGCCTCGTAAGTGTCCTCCAAGCTACTCGACGTATTATCGATGCTCGTCTGACGAATATAACGACAGTTCCGGAGGTCACTGACGTCCGTGGTTTCTGCAGTGAACTTTGATCCGTTGACCAAAGCGCGACCGAAGATGGTCGACTTCATGGTGTTGTGACTAATGCTGTCTCGTTTCTGCGTTTGGAACGGCTCACGACGACTAGCTTGTTTAGTTCCATCTTTATTCACCGGTATGCTTTGTTCTGTGGAGAGAGAGAGAGAGAGAGAGAGAGAGAGAGAGAGAGAGAGAGAGAGGAGAGAGAGGGGGTGTAGCTATTAGAGATCATATTCGTCTTGATAAACAACTGATGCATACTATTTTTTTTTTCTTCGGACATGATAACAGAAGGACTGTTGAATGGGATGGTTTGTTTTGATTATGTGCTCTCTGGAGCTTCTAATGCAAATAGCATGAATAGTGTCACTGATTTTATTCCACACTTTTATGAAATATAGAAGATTCAATCAAATAAAAACTTAAACCTAGCGTTAGCAATTACATTACTGTTTGCATTACCGGTATATTCAAGTTCTAAGAGCTTCAAAACAACTTTCCTTCCTGGAGCCTCGCGAACAAAAGATAGAGATTAAACGCAAAGTTCCACCAAACAAACCCTAGGCCTATAATTCCTCAATGGGATCTGTTCGATGTGGAGTCGGCACGAACTCCCAGTCCACGGTGTTAATGGCAGAACAAGTTCATGTATTTTGCGAGGTCATCATTATTTGTCACATCTAAATATTGATTAATCGAAACAAAATTGTCCGCTGAATTAAAAAAAACAGTGGTCACTCTCTGATTTCATTTCAAGTCAATCAACATCCGATATTCGATTGCTGATATCAGGCATACGTGGGAGCAGCTGGTCTCGTACATCAGCTCTTCGCCATGCATAAAGGTTGTTGTGAGACTTTATGATAATTATGATTTGTCTCTCCGTTTCTCTTCTTTTTTCCACTTTTTAATATTTTCTACCTCCGTCACTTTCCATCTCGCTTTCTTATATCTATTCTACTCCTTTCCGTCTTTAGCTCTCCCTTCTTTCCCTTCTACATGCCCCCTACCCCCTCAAGTTCATTGATTTGAGAGTATCTGAGTTTGAATCTCGAACGCCACCTCATGTTGAAGAGTTAAGGCTACGACGCCACTGTCAGAATTCTTCGACTACATGTAGTCATATCTAGCTGATAAAGCGAGGTTGTATCTTCTGACTGATTTTCATTATTCTAGTCAGCTATAGCGTTCAACAGAAAGTGCATATTGATGGTATATGGCGTCCGAGAAAGAGCAAACTTTAAACCATTCATTATTCATATACCTGATTTACTCTTTACTTCGAGTCTTAATCGATCAATTCCTTTCATTTCTGCTACCTTTATAAGAATCAAGTGGCCGCCGAGCTCACGGACTTGAAGAGAAACACCTCCTGGCAAGTGTTTTGTGGTGAAATAAAATTATTGAAATGGAGTTGCATTTACACTGAAAGGCAACCTACCTAAATCTTTCATCTTGGCAAGAAATTCTCGAAGTTTCTTTTCTCTGATCTCCTTCCTAGCTTCCTCCCATTCCAAAGCCTTCTTGATAAGATATTCCTGCCGGCGTGACGGGAGCTTGAAGTCCTCCGAAGCAAGTCGGACTGTCTTCTCGCTGGCAACCAGACTCCCAACAGAGTTACGTGTGTAGACGGGGACATGGGATACAGGAGGGATCTGTGAAGAAAATGAGTATGATGGAAAATGTTTATTAAACAGAATATAGACAGTCATATTAAAGAGAAAGTTTTTCGCCTGTAAACAAAATCAGTGAATTGTTAGGTTTTCATATCGACAAGAACTACGTTTATTTAGATATCTATTATTGTTCATTATTATGACCAAGAGCGGCGATCGCCGTGGAAATGTTTCCCTGAAAACTTTTTTTTTTTTTTTTTTTTTGGGGGGGGGGGGGGTCCGCCCTGGGTATTTGAAATAGAATGTACCAAAAACCTGAGAGATGAATCAAGACGATATTAAATTGCTTCTATTCCATGTCTTAATCGGTTGGAAATAAAACAGGAGGAAAACGAAATTTACATTTTAAAAAACGGAGAAGGTGAAGGAAGAAGAAAGGTATAATGAGCATCAATTCAGAGCTATATAAACTTTACATTGGAGTATACCTATGTAAGGAGAGCACAGAAAGTAGAATGTATTCAACTCAAGACCATAAACTTACTTCATATTGTGGTATTTTAAACGTCCTATTGGCGATCCCCACATGGTATTTATGCATGTCATCCTCCAACTTTCGTCTCTCCCTCATCCTCTTCTCTCGAATTTTTGTTCGTCTTGCCACCGCATCCTCATCTCCTTCCTCTCCATCGGCAAGCACCTCTTCCTCATCGCAGTCGTTTACCGTCTGCCAATGAGGCGCATCACAGGCAGACGACGGCAACGAACTTTTGGCGGGAGATCCATCAACAGCGGAATTGTCGCTACCCACGTGATCTGTCTTTCCTGTTTGAGCTATCGCTTCAGGACGATTATTATTTTCGTCTGCCTGTTGTCTATCGATTTGCGCATCTTCCCTAATTGGTGGCAAGATTGAGCTCGTCGTGTTCATACGAGATAGAGTTATGGTGTCCTCTGCGTAGTTCCCATTTTCGCGAGCGATTGACATTATACGATCAAGATCGGAGTCCATCCTCGTTGTCTTAGCAACTGCATCATCATTGCCGTCCTGCCTCTTTCCCTCTGATGTGCTGGGTCTGAGATGGGCCCGATGGATGTCGGGTATTCTCTGTGATGTGATAGACATGCCGCCTACTTTGTTCCGGAGAAAAGCCGATTCGTCCACGATTCGGGTTTTCTGCCGGGGAAGGATGTTAACGTGACCCGTTTCTCCATCGATGACGGTCACGTGATGGTGTGATATACTTTGAGGATTTGTTATTGCGTCATCAGTCCTATCGCCAGTGACTTCACTAAAGTCACTATCTGCGTCTTTCTCATAATGTGTTTCTTCTTCTACAAATGTTACTTTCCTCTCTCGTTTACCAACCAATGCTTCTAGTTCCTTTTCCCTATTCGCTGGCAGTTTCTCGACAATTTTAGCAAATGAGTTTTGAGAGTCAGATAAAGTGGATGCAATACCGCTATCAACTGAATCTGTTTTGGAAACGGTTCGTGTGTCATCTTGTTGACTTTCTGTCACTTGTTTCTCTCGGTTCTCTTTGAAAACGGCGTTCCTTTCGTCTACCGATTTGTCATTAAACAATGGTTTGGTGCTCGACACACCCTCGACATCGATGTCCTCCTCTACATTCTCTTTTATATCACCAAGTTTCGTCTCCATTTTCTCCTAGAATAAAAAAGATAATGATAATGATTCATAATTAATAGTTATTTTACGCTCTAAATCGATCCCCAGCTCCCCCCTTTATCTCTCTCTCTCTCTCTCTCTCTCTCTCTCTCTCTCTCTCTCTCTCTTTCCCTCTCCCTCCCCCTCTTTCCCTCTCTCTCTGCCCCCCTCTCTCTCCGTCTTGCTGAGTAGCTGTACAAGAAGTAGAGTTGAATGAAATGATGATGATGATGATGAAAACCTGTTATTGGACTGACTGAAAAGAAGAACACTGCTGTGAACAAGCCTCCACAGGAAAAGGTCACTCTTCACAAGCCCTTGGCTTTTCAGTGCCGACTCCCCCATATTATGCACAAAATATGTGAATGTTATATATCATGTGTTCTTTAAGTGGAAATAAATAGAAATAAATATATAGCCCATCCCTAAACACCCTCGTCCTATGAAGAAAACCCCAAAGCCCTTTCTACCAAATTCTCTAATGCAAAGTAACTACAGATATGTCTTCCAGTACCTTTTGTCGCTGAATGATTTTCTTCTTTCCCATCTTCATGGTACTTTCAAGAAACTTTCTCGCTGCAGCTTCCCTGTCCTTGATAGCCTGTTCTCGTAACTGTTGTTGGATCGCTCGTTGTTTCTATCAGTATGATACAATAGATTAAATGAATAGTAGAATTAACATAACATTGGACGTCAGCCTATTGGACTCACAACATGATTATACCTTCTGCTTATAGATTATTGTTCTAAGATCAAGCATTGACAGTATAAAACATAAGGGCAGAAAGCATGGAAGCAGAATTAATGAGGAACAAGAAGAAGAAGAAGAAGAAGAAGAAGAAGAAGAAGAAGAAGAAGAAGAAGAAGAAGAAGAAGAAGAAGAAGAAGAAGAAGAAGAAGAACAAGAACAAGAACAAGAAGAAGAAGAACAAGAAGAACAAGAAGAACAAGAACAAGAACAAGAAGAACAAGAAGAACAAGAACAAAAACAAGCAGGAGAACATTCATTGGGGTGGTTGTTTCTATAAAGGAAAATTGATATAAACATACCTGTATATAAGATTGTCTCTGTATCCTTCTCTTTTCATTCTGGAATTTGATGAGATTACGGAATGCTTGTTGTTGATTCTGAGAGAGTTTCCTCACGGCATCCTATATAATTGGAACAAAAATTTGAAATGTATACAAGCGCTATCATTCCTATATATTAAGAAACGCATCGAAAAATCATCGTCGTCACCATCATCACTACAAACAACACTACCGTGCACTACCAACACTATCATCCTCAACGGCCCCCACGCACCACCACCATAACTACCACAACCACCACAACAGCCACCAAAACTACCATCCATCAACACCATCATGCACCAGCAATACCACCAGAAACAATTACTACTGCATGTATGCACCACCACCACTACCGTGCACCACCATCCCCACCACAACCATCATTATTAGTATAATCATAATCATTATCATCCTTCAACCCATTTTACTTTGTCACTGAACGGAATTATGATTTCAGAAGTCAATAAACCATAATTGATCATTATGATCCATGAACAAGTCTTTAAGGTATAGTCTCTTCTGATGTGTCGAATGTTTCCGGATAATGCTGTATGTTTTAGACCCTATAGGGTATAATATATATTTATAAATATATATTTTCAGAAATATCATCACATTTTGAATGTATTGATTTATTTCCAAATGTTCGATATGTATACAAAATGACAAACAATGTAGCAAAGTAGGATGCTACAGCTGGAAACAACTATATTGTAACAAATAATCAATAGCTTGTTACATTATTGGCAACTGAACAAATATAACCATTTGAACATTATTGAAAACAAAACTAGATGACATATGAAAATGAGGGGCTTATTGAAAATGGTTTGTAATGGTAAGCCACTCTTGAAACATAAGAGTATACCCCCTCTTGAAACATAATGTGCATAGTACACACTTAACATTTGTCATGTTTGTACTATGCACATGCCAAATTGAAACTGTCTGATCAACGATCAGCGTCAAATTGAAACAGTCTGATCAAATGCATTTATAAGTTCCCTGCAAATGTCTGCTCCCTTCATATTCCGGACTCCATAAAAAGTTCGCTGTATAGCGAAACTTCCTGAACGTTTTCCGCTTTCTCTGTGAATCGCAGGTGAATACAGCTGCGATCGATCAGTTTGTCGATAGCGATATGGAGGATGATAGATGATATGGAGGATGATAGATGCAAGCGGATTCATGTCACAAAAGAAACTTGTTAAATGCAAAGTAAACTGCAATTATTTGATCGATCGACAATATCCTACACATGTATTCATCATGTTGCTCAAGGTTAACTATTTATAGATTCAAAATTGCATTTATTCCTAGCCTTGGGCAATAACATTATGCATGCCGATAATACATTTTTATTCCTATACTTTTCGTGGCATTTTACCAATCATGAACCGTATCGAAGTACTCTTTGTCTTTCAGCATGACGGAAATAGGATTCTTATTTGATAAGTTGAAATATGAGTAACTTAATAAGGAAGGAATCAATCAAACCAAGAAGTTGAACAACGATTATTAATCCACACCCCGAATCTGCATGCAAGACTACTACGGGTAGTCGTTTGGAGCAAGGGTTGTCTGGGAAGTGGACGGGATGGTCCGGGGGCAGTAGCCCATGATGATGATTAATGATAATAATAATAAGGTCAATAAGGTTAATAACAGGTTGGTAAATACTTACTGTTTGGTCTTGATACCAGATGTTGATTTGTTTTCTCAAGGCTTCTTTCTCTGCATGGTTTTGACATCTTATGTCACTACTCATCTCAGACGCCTTGACGCTCTTTAATGTCCCAATCTCATCAGCTGATAGTGTCTTCAGAGTCTTCAATGCCTTGGCCGCCTTAGTCGACATGGTGACGAGATGCGTTCCCTTGCTTCCTCTACCAAATTCTATCAGGTTCTAGGAGGGAGTGGTGCCGTATTGGTACCAAGCTGCATCCTTCGGATGTTGATAGGCCTTCACCGAGAGCAAGCGCCAATCATATTGCGAAAAAGGAAGTTTCACGCTTTATTTTGATGCAGCTCCAAAATGTTTTCTGCAGAAATAAGATAATAACATGATCTCGCTTGTGAGATACTGCTGAATGGAGACTTTGGAGGTTATGGCGTTCCAAAAAAGGAATTATTTGTATTTTATATCTGATAAATGGCCTGCGTAATGGATAGAAAGAGAGAGAGAGAGAGAGAGAGAGAGAGAGATGCGGGGTGGGTGTGCAAAAGAGGGGCTGGGAAGAGGTGTGCATAATGCAATCAGACAATCTTCATACTCTTTGCATTATGTGTAGGACCCCTACGAAAAACAGCATATGCTGATAGGGTGTTCCGTCCCACAAGTGGTAAATAAATTGAATTGAATTGAATTGACACCGATTGCACTATGGATAAGCTCCTAAGCAGTTCATGGAAATCATATATCATATTCCTTTCTTCAGGCAAGCTAACAATATAACATTCTCGGTATAAAAAAAAGAGCTGAAAAGAGTATCATCAACCACCCTCGATCATTTTCCAGAAGGTTTATTTTAAATGATTCCCTTGAATTTGTTGAAAAGGGTCATAAATATGATTTTAGGCCCCGGCAGAGAGTTTTGAGAAATGTAAGTTACTAAACCTATGTCCAGGTTCAAGAACCCATTACCGATCTGGGGCAAAGATAACGCCATGGTATAGAACACACAGAATAATAGGCCTGTCCAATGAATCAATCGTATATAATTTCGTTCCGAAATGCTTCAGTTGTGATTGTTGTTTGCGGTAACGACTGAAATTAATTTCAACGATTTAGAGTCAGTGGAGGATGAAGGTGCCTTATATATCTTATTAGAAAACATTCAAGGAAAAAGTCCGTTATTATTTTTTTCCTTTTACAAAAAGTCAAAATGAACGCCATGCACGGAGCATAGACTTTTGCTTTACTCCAAATCTTTTCTGTGAAGTCTTGAAAAAATAGATACATATAAAGGAAACTTGACTATGTTTCTAAAATTTACCTTACGATATGGAATTCAGTAAGTATTTCAAAATCGATGTAGCAATATTTTTTATTTCTTCCTCTGGCGAAATAATATATGCTCTATAATTACTGCATAACTTTAGGACTCTTGATGATGTCATTCTTAATTCAACATTCTAATCAATGAGCTCAACCTATATCTTTTAAAACCTCTCTCGATAAAATCAAATGAATACCCTTTGGGGAGAACGTTTAGACAGGTAGTATAACATGGCAACCTGTTACAAATTCATTAGAAGCAACAAAGTCGTGTGCAACAGACAATGAAAAGGTATTGATCGTTCTTAGTTAATCAACCAGAATAATTACCAAGTGATCACTAATTATCAGACTTTTTACGCTAGAGAAAGATGGCACGATAGAGGTAAAATATTAAAACAACACGACTAGAGTGAGATACATCTCACTGTATATACTACCAGGAGGAGAGGGGGGGGGGGGGGTCGTGCATTTAAAAAAAATCATACTTTCTTCTTTCACCGTCTATTTTTCTTTGGTTAGGACAGGGGCGGCGCCAGGGTATTTTGAGGGGGGGCAAGATGTCCCATAGGTGAGTTTATTTACGTTTTAAATGAAAAAAATAGTGGTATTATATAGTTACATGACCCAACCATCTATTTTCCCATACTGTTCTATCTTCTTACTCATCTGTTTTCTTCTTCCCCCCCCCCCCCCCCCGTTACGCCGTCCCTGGATCAGGATTTTAGGGAAGGATCATTGCCCACTGTGGTTACACAGCCTGCGAAAAACTACATTCTTTCACTAAAAAGAAATAAGATAAAGTGAATAGTTAGGTATATGAATGATCAGTTTTAATTTCACCCTATAGGCTATAATTATGAGATAACTTCTACATCCAATTTAATTTCATGTATTTTAAAAAGTCAGGTATGCCATCTCAACCTCTAAAAGTAAAATGCGAAATAATCTCATTTTCTTGTACTAGACTGTCGTAAAGAAGTGCAAATTTATTGAGTTGTCTTTTTCATGGTCAGAACATGTACTGATAATCAAATTGACACCTATGTGATTAATGATAAATACATGTTTGTGCAATGTTCTATCTTTATCTGTAGGCGGCTTTCTAACATGTCATTCCAAGGGGCGTCGCAACAACTTTTTTGCTTTTTTAAATCAGTGGAGAGGGTCGTCAAACTCAGGAGTTACCAGGCAAGCTCCTTGATCAAGCAACATTTTGCCGACAAGTGTGGTTCTTAAGTTTTCCAATAGTTAAGGAAGAAATGAATTTAACTCTACATAAGAATAATCTTTATCACAAGTTTTCTGTTCACATATTTTCCCCTCATATAAAAAAACAAAGACGTAAAAGCTTCAAATCCCCCTCCAAAGGCAACGCCCACTAACTCTATTTAGAGAAGGAGAACCATGCAAAAACATATTAGTCATGTATACTTAGAACTAATTTGATGAATATTTCAAAATTTTGTAAAATTCAATTTATTTTTTATGAGAACGATATACATGCCTACGAAATTATACTGCTTATAACTTATAAGCAGAAAACGAATATAGTGAAAATATACATTCAGATGGACATTTACTGCTACAGGTGTGAACAATGTACTCGCAGAATCCTGTTATCAATGACATGCAGATAATGCTTGGGGGTTTCGTTTGAGGCTCATGTTCTCGTAATCTCCTCCTTTTTCTTTATGTTCATGATGCTTTATTAATTTATGCTAACCTACTCACGCCTCCCCCCCCCCTTTGCCCCGATTCTTTTTCCTTCTCGAATACACTTTTCGAGCAACAACTTTATTTGAATAACGGTGCATTAAATCACAAAACTAAACACGGCAGCATTAAACGGGAGACCATCTTATATAGCCATGAGAAACGAGTTAGAAAAGGGATTAAGAAACTGCGAGGGTTGATCAAACAAACTGACACTGCAAGGCGCAAATACAACGGTTATTCTTAGCTTTGTTGAATATTTTGTGTAGTTGTTGTATTTGATATCAGGAATCCGCAGAAAAAGTCTAAATACAAACACGGTTTCCACATAGAAACGAGATTTAGATTCTTGATTGTGATATTGGAAAGCGATATCATTGTGCCTCCTGAACAAATACGATTCCTCTTTGCGCATGCTTTCTGTGCGTGTCTAGTCTTCTTCATTGGTTATGGTCTCTTTACTTCATTTAATCAGAGTTCACAGAGCTGAAAATTTTTATAAGAGGAGAGGAATGTTGGACTTATTTACTCAAATGTGTCCCATAGGCTCCCACCATAAGCCCCCCCCCCCCAAAAAAAAAGGCAGGCCCAAATACCTTCATAAGAGGGCCATTACCATTATAGATGGAGAAAAGAAAGGAGATTATTATATAGGATTATAGTGAACACCATTATGGGTTGGGGTATAATAATCACGTGTCAAGGTATATAGCTGGTGTTAATGCCACAAGAAGAAAGTGACTCTTTTTCAATCATTAACTAATCATAGAAACATGAATTTGCAAAGTAAGAAAGTAGTTCAGGGATAGAAGGGAAGTAGTGTGGTCTTTTTTTTTTTTAAATAAAAACAATCAAGTCATGTGATGAAGTTCTCCATAGAAACGGGTGGAGGCAATTAATTTCAATCCTCTTAGGTCATTTCATAATGTATTCAAGTTTATACATGTTTGCCTATCGACGAGGGATTACATCCACCTGAAAAATGTTTTTGTATGGCAATAGTTAGAATGCATATTGGATGCATTAAGTATTTCTAGGTCGGGAAAATATTTTGGTTTGCCGACCTGCCAACACAAAATTATGCAATCTGCATACATGCTGCTATTGAAATTCGATCAATTTCGATGTCTATGAACAGGTGGATGTTCTAGTTTGTCGTTCAGTAAATTTGATAAAGAGCAATGCATCAAATCTGAATGCATTACAAAAATGGTCCATTAACTGCAGCCCCCCCCCCCCCACCCCCGTGATTTGAAATTCAGGTTTGCCGGATATCTGCCATAATCATGATAATGTATATTGCAGCTAAACTTCAAGAACATCTCCTTCAACTATTAATGAGTCAAGAATCATTAATAACATGGGAGCAAATGTTGGCAGGCCCAGGTGCACGATGGGCGATTGCAGTTATTGATGTAATTAATGATGCACAGATTATGTGGTCTTCAGTTATTCAAAAGCGAAAATCTATTGACATCTACAAAGCATTCTTTGTTTAAAAAAAAGTATTCCAAAATGTCAGAAAACTTGAAACAAAATAAATATGACATCCTTAAACTTTTTGATGTGCAACTATGGTATTAACGATCAAAAGCGTCATTTCAACACCAAGTATATAGGGTCATTATTTTATATTGCTAAGAAGCAAAATTGTTTGTTTACCTTTGATCAATAATGACAATAAATTAAAAAAAAAAAATCACACGTAACGGGACCGAGGAGTCTCCTTGACGCAACACTCAGTGGTGTAATCAACCAATAATAAATTTTGAGGGGTTGACGTTACCTGCCTAAATGTCAACTGTCCGGCATTAATCACATAACACTTGCTAGCGAGGGAAGAGAATGAACATAATAAAAAAAATTATAACGAAGATGTGTTAATTTTTCATGCTGGTACTTTTATTTTCCCTCCCCCTTTTTTTTTGTTGGGCATGGAACTTTTGGATGGGGACTGCATAAATGTAGAATTTAACTGTATCACTTTGCCAGTCTAAATCTAGTTTCATTTTGACCACGAGTTATTCCAGAAATATATAGACAAGGCCGGCTATCTTAATTAAAGTACGTTGTATCGATATCGAAAATAACAGATATTTAAGCTTATATAGATATGAATTAATTATTCGAGGAGGATGAATAACATGGCGGAAAATTACATAGATATATCAAAAGAATATTATTTATTAATAGTGAGAATTTTAAAGGTGTATATACATCCGAATTCCAAAATCATTCTGATATCAAATGTAGGCCCATATACTACATATTGATTTGAATAAGAAAGATATGGGGGATATCATATCGGGGTATAAACTCGTAGTTGATTTATAGCCCACGGAATATTCAGTGAATAGATGTTAGAACTACATGAAGTTAGAGAAGTAAAGATAGAAAGTTTCCAGCGCTTAAATCCTATTAATTTCGATTAAATTTGATTTGATTTAACATGGTTCATTAGAAATAAAAATCATGGGAGCTAAAAGCTGAATTGAGATTCAATTGATAACAGCAAATGTGATTGTCTAGTAATATAATGACTTAGTATCAGAATAACTAAGGTGTAAAGCAAAAAAAAATCATTGGTTGCATTTGAGAGAGAGAGAGAGAGAGAGAGAGAGAGAGAGAGAGAGAGAGAGAGAGAGAGAGGTAAACGTAGAATAGAGAGCGAGAGGTAAACGTAGAATAGAGAGCGAGAGATATATCAGAGAGATATGAATAAACTAAATGTATAAATTCACATTTAGTTCCAAAATTTTCACTTGCATCATATTCTTACTTACAGAGTTGACATTGATTCATTAAAGAACAAAGAATAGGTAATGTTCTTTCGGTCATGTCCTTAATTTAGCACAAACCTAAATCATGGCAATTATTATGATTGAAAGAAGTGCTAAAAGGCGCAGTATTTGAGGATAAATAAAAACAGTATGATAGCAAGATGTCAAAAAGTATTCATGAAGCTTAAAATAATTACAAACATACACCTACCTCTCATTGATATGCTGGAGAAAATGTGTCTTTCTTGCTCGGTCTGTGTTCCTCTTAATCAAAAACTTCTCAAAAGTACTCAATATATATCTCTAACCAGTTTTCAATCCAGTAATTTCTGTAATTTCCTTAAAATATACCTGCATTTATCAATTTGCGGTACTTTCTTTTCAACGAATAGTAAAAGCAGCCGAAATGATAGCCGAAAAGAATAGAAGTCCAGTAGGCCAACGACTACCGTGCGAAGTAAATCGCGTAAACTCCTCCAAAAGTCAATCACCAGTGCTTGGGCTTCGTTATGGAACAACACGATTATCACTAAGGGACGCCCGAAATAGCGGCCAGAAAACTCGAGGCTGTATTTGCAAGACGTCCCGGCGGTGAAGCAAATAGAGATTTCAATGGGTGCGAATCTAAATATGGGAACTGTGATAGAGGGATAAAGCATGGAAACCTGTAAAGTTTGTTTCGGAATAAAGAGATTTTCAATCATGTCAATAGAATTCAGTCCACCGGAACATCCCCTTGTAGAACGAGAAAATGAATAGGCCTAACTAAGATGCTACTCTTTCCGTATCCCATGACTCTATAAATCAAATTATTTCCCCTTCCCTTCCCAATTTCAAAAATACTTCCTTTCAAATACTTCTTCCCTAGCTACAAATGTTAATTATTCTCCCATGATTCCCCTTCCTCTGTCCGTCTTATCTTTTCTTGCCCTATTCTTTAGACTTCTTCCTTTCCCTCCTCTGATCTTCTTTGTTCTCCCCTTAATTTTCATCCCTCTGTCCATCTATCATAAACTCTTCATTCCTCTTCCACTCTTTTCTTGATTGGATATATTTCTCTTTCCTTTCATCTGCTCATTCTGCCCATACATTTTGTCGATTTATTTTATATTATTTTATTTTTTTACTGGATTTCTCTATTTTCGTCTTTTCCATGTTATGGCACTCTCTCCTCTTATTCTTCTCCTTCCTCGTTTTCATACCGTCTACCCGATTCCGTTCTCTATACACTGCCTCATCTTTCCAAAGGATATTATGATAACCGTCGCTTTTAATTCATTCATAAGCCAGTGACATTCCAACTTTGCAGTCTAAGATCTCCTAGCAACAAAGATGGCCAGCCAATTCTTACCGCGAAGACAATCGCACTACCATCAGAAAATTATTTGTATTTAATTGTGATTCATTGTTGATTTTTCCACTACCTGAACAAACACTCGACTGACATTGTATAAATTCGATTACTGGCGGGCGGATCGATGAGGCTTTTTTTTTTGGGGGGGGGGGGGCTGCTTGCCCCATCAATTTTTTTTTTCATAATCAAGGTTTTTTTAAAAATCATTGTTTGTTCGTATCTCTTAAAATTGTCAATGCATCAAATTCTCTTGAATATTTTTAAATTGTTATTCTTCATTTTCCTCGAGGACCTTTTTTCTTTTTGCTTGTCAGCAGTTAGACCCTTCCATTTCTTTTTCTTGATAGCACAGCCCCTAATTATATGGCTTATTACGCCACTGCCTTTGATACACTGGTATACTTTTTCCTTGGCCGAATTGGGGCTGACAAGTTTTGTGCATCTGTAAAGGTTGCTCCCGTACCAAGGGCTGAAAATACATGTTGAAAATCATTGTAAGAAGGTTATAGATGTAAGATGGATGAAACACTGGTTTGGTTCCCTCAACGATAGTAGCAGGTGCGATTTTTATGACATCCCTACCAATGGTTCAACAAATTTTAGGTCAACATTACTTTTTCTGCTACTAAACTTTGATCACTTTTCTTCAAACCTTTGGAATTCAACTATGTTCGAAACCAGGTCCAATGTTGAATTAAACCTTAGGAAAAATTGATTTATTCAAAATTTACACTTACATTTACACAAGAAAAAAGTTCACCTGGCTCACTTTAGTCCAGTTTAGACTCTATTCCATAATAATAAAAAAATATGACAGTTGCATCAATTTTATGATAGAATTTGATAGGTTTAATTCTACAAGCACTCTTGAAAATATGATGCAGAATATGAAATCAGATAGCTCATATCAGTCACACTGCAAATATACAAAATTTCAAACTCTTAGAGATATACATTTAAATATACAATAAGCTTTGATTTCAACACAAATACTTTCACATAAATTGTAAAACTGCAATAAGTAAGTCATGTGATTTTGTCCCCTAATACATACATGTTTGAATGAGCAAAACTCTATGGCCATTGAGAAGGCAAATTTTAAGTAGCATTTCTCCTCAAAAAGTATCATTTTCTCACAAAAGAAAATTAGACTGTTTTCATTTTCTATTTTTTTTTACTCTGAAAATGAAAGAGCAAAACATGACATGGCACTGAGAAATGCAAATGCCAATTGGTGGTAAGATTCATGCAATCATTTGCAAATCATCAGTCAGCCAATAAGAGACAGGGATTCTGCATTCAACATTACAGAGGTATATCTTGCATTCAATTAATTCATATAAACGGAACATGGAATAAAAAGACATGCATTGAATACTTGGGAGGATATGAAATTAAGAATTAAGTTTTCCATAAACAAGAAAATGGCCCGACTCTACCAAAAGAGGGCTCCTGTCCTCTTTAAAGCAAGTGGCCATTGCTTCTTGTACACATGGAGATACATTTTTGTTGCAACACCATAACGTGGCCCTTTGCAATGTCAACTGGTGTGTTTGAATATTGTGACAACACTTCTAAAGGTACAATGACTATGACTATGTGTACAGGTGGTAAGTATTTGACCTTTGAGATTCTTAAAGGGTCATCAGCTTCTGCAAATCTCTTGCTATATTAGACAACAATTGGCAATTGAAATGTGCATACATGTACTTTTATATGAAATTCTTATGTCTATCAACATAAAAATGCCCACATACATCTTTACATTTAAAAAAAAAAATGCAAAAAGTATTTGCTACCTTGTAAAGACCAAAATTATACTTCTTTTATTTCTGATAATTACAAAAATTCTTGTAAAAATAATAAAATTCATCAGTTTTGCCACAATACAGTTTAATGACATGTAAATGGGCAACTACAATACTTACCAGCCATATGAATTGGCAAAGTGAAGTCAAATTGAAATCTATTTTGGTATCCGATTAACCAAAGACTTCATATATTGCACTAAAAACTTAACATTACGGTTAGACTGTGTCATGATATAAAATGAAAGTCTGCCATAATATTATTACCCAAAAAACCCCCACCCTGTTGAGGAAAAAAAATGGCACTGAAAAAAACAATCTTCTGTACCACAAGGTATGTTTTATAGAAGAATAAATTTTGAAGGGTCAAAATCTATAGTTCTACTTATTATTTCACATATGGTTTTAGCATGAAATATTTTCCATGAACAAACATCAGAACATAAGAAGTTGTTTCTATTTTGAAAGCAAAAATATAAAACTATATGATCTTTATTTAAACATTAAGTTTATCCATACAAATTTTGAGCAAGATCCAACTCCACAGGTACGGGGGGAGTATAGTAAATGTCAAGTATATCTTACAGGCAGTTCAACTTCTTAACTGCAGTGACATGTTTCATGGAAACTTGGGATCATGAATTTGTGACAGAGAATAATCAAAGTAACAAAATCTGTGCCATTCCCCTTCTCAAAAATGCAATATTTTTTCATTGCAGACACATATTTTGATCAATTGACAATTAATTTTATGGCCCTAATGATTCATAGTTTATACCACTCTAAGTTTTTGTCTTCAAATGGGGTAAAAATGTGCGTACCAGTACGATGAAGGCTTCTCACATTTGCGCAATGAAATTGTTGAGAGAAAGGGCAAAGGGAAATATGACTCTAATAAAAGCAAAAATTTTCTCTATCAAGACATAATTCTACACTTTCCCAAATGAGCTGCATTATCAAAATTGAGTGCATACCAGAACAATGAACATGCATAGGGATAATTTGTACGACACAAGAGAAAACTTTTGCAGCACATTTTACAGTTTTTCACATTAACAAATGATTGCATAGATTTTTATCCAAATTTCTATCAAGGACATCTACTTCCACATTTCACAATAAAAATGATTTTCTTGTGCTTCTTCTTTAACAAATGGGAAAGTATTCCCGACATCTCTCTCAAAGAAACAAGTATTGAGAGAGAGAGAGGGAGAAAAAATACAATGTATTAGTCATCACATATGCCTAAAAAAATAAACAATATATACTCCCTTAGTACTTTATAATAATATAAGATAACCTCACACTATGATATCTATGTTCATATAAATAAATTCAACATACAGTCAACGCTGCATAAGTCGAAGTCGCATAAGTCGAATAATCGCCTCAGTCGAACATCTGTACTGGGTCCCATTCCTTTATTTTCTATTGTTTTCGAGCCTTCATAAGTCAAATTTTCTCTTAAGTCGATGCATTTTCTTCAGTCCCAAGAAATTTAACTTAGGCAGAGTTGACTGTATATGGTAATGTGCAACACAAAATACAAACATCATGCGAAAAAAATTGATAGAGTAGCTTTTTGAATAACTCTCTATATCAGTAGGCACATTCAGCTTAAATTTTTTTTGGTGACATATATTTTTTCAAAATTTAAAGCTTTCTACTATTAGAGCAAACATATCAACATCACACAATGCAATAGTTCAGTTCACTTATCAATCCTAACATGCTTAGATTGTAACTTCTTTGAATAAAAATATCAGTTTTGCCACAAGACTGTCAGAGTGGTGAAATGTGGGACAACCTCTAACAAAACCACTGAAGACTGCAATTTTTATCTTTGCTTGCAAGTTGCAACTTATCCCTCAGATAAACTATTTAAATTTCACTCAAAATGTTAAAAAGATGTCCTGTGGGTACGACAGGCAGTGCTTAGACACGTTGAGAACCCACTGTAGCCTCTGTATAAAGAGTGGGGCAAAACCTTGGATTAATAGTACACATCCACATCCTGAAGTATCAGGAATGGAGTGGCCCAAAGTTTACACTGATTGAGTTAATCACTTATTTATTATCATTATTTAGAATAATAAAATATATTAGTCTCATTATCCCCCCCCCCAAAAAAAAAATTGTGCGCAAAAGAAAATGTAACCTTAATTATGATAGAGTCATGTTAAGAAAGTTGCCTCTATTGCATTATTATATCACTATTCTGGATTTTTCTTATAGCGCCTAATTCAGATGTCTTTAAGCGCTTTACAGAAACATTATTACCCTGATCATTGGATTCAGTAAGTAACCTGTTAATTGTTTTTTTTTTTTTCAGGTGCTAAAGTAGATGAGGTTTACGGTTTACCATGTGGTAAGTCCTGAAAAGACTATGAGATGAGAGAGTAGAGAAAACTGAGGGGGAGGAGAAATGGAGAGGCGAGATAGAGTAGGAGAGAGATGAGAGTATCTTTCTTGAGATTGCATGAAGTTATCACTACCACCATGCAAAGAATCCTCTCTTTTTTTCAAATACCGGTAAAAAACTAACAACAAAACTAGATGAATCCTCGACCGCGCACGGTTGAAATTTATGCCTCCGCCATTGCCAGATCAGAAATATATGGCACTTCATGTTGCTTTATTTTTATTTATAAAATGACATCTTTGACCTTGACCTTTGACCGTGTGACCCCCAAATCTAATGAGACCATTGCCATTTCCATATGCATACATGAGCCAAGTTTGAAGTTGAACCATCACAGAGTTGTTGATTTATCGCATGAACAAGCAAGTTTCATGTATATAATGACCTCTGTGACCTTTGATCTTTGACCTTGAGACCCCAAAATCTAATCAAAACATTGTCCCTCCCATATGCATACATGAGCCAAGTTTAAAGTTGATCCGTCAAATGGTTGAGTTATTGCGAGAACGAACCATTTCTATGTACATAATGACCTCTATGACCTTTGACCTTTGATCTTGAGACCCCAAAATCTAATCAGATCATTGTCCCTCCCATATGCATACACGAGCCAAGTTTGAAGTTGATCCGTCAAAGGGTTCTTAAGTTATCAAAAGAACGAAAATGGGACAGACGGACGGACGGAGGACCCGAAAACATAATGCCTCCGGCACCCACCTACGGTGGGCAGAGGCATAAAAATTGAATAAAATCATCTGAATTTTCCCACGTCAATAAACAATGTAAAGCATCAAAATGATAGGCATATGTGATAATTCATCATGAAATTAAGTAACTATTAGTCCTGAAATTTTAACATAGTCCAATACATATTAGGATAATTTTCAAAGAATCTCACATTCTAAAACTGAATTCACTTGGCAGATTTACAGTGTCCTTTTTTACATGCAATGTAATGCTTCATGGATCATGTGGCAATTTCATATTTCACCATCACCAGAACTAGGTATTAGCTTCAGACCACACTGATTATTCCCTGCCTGAATTTTAAGAAGGGCATGATTGTCCCCTTGCAAGGAAGTATATTTTGCTTGCCTCTTCTTCATCATCCACTAGGCATCATTATCATTTATAACTTCAATATTATTCACCTTCATTCAATTTTTTCTTTCTATGACTCATACAGTGGGGTGTTTCATAAAGCTGTTTGTAAGTTACGCACGACTTTACGCACAACTAGAACATGTTCTTGGGTGCTTATCAGATTCTCAATCATTTACATGTAGCCATGGTTCTCTGCAGTACATAACACCCATGGTTCCAATACCATGCGTACAGGATTTTAGACAAGAAGAACCATGTGTGAAATTGCTTCACCATGCGTGGCAACAAGGGTAAAAAAATATTGGAGTATATATTCCTAACATTAATGGTAAATGCCACAGATTGTTTGTCTGTTTGGTTTTTTTTTTCCATGTATTTGTGCTATTATGCCATTAGTAGACAACTCCTGCTCACCAAGAAGCATTTTTCATCCTTTTGCTATAGCATATACTGCTGCCACACCTTAACTTTGCGCATTATTCCGAAACTTCAGTGCTGTGCGCAGAGGGAGAACCGTGGGTGGATGTTTTCTAGCATTTCTAACCTTGCATGATGTAGCACAAGAACATATAACCAGTCGTGCGTAAAGTCGTTCATAACTTACAAACAGCTTTATGAAGCACCCCCCTGGGATGTCAAAGCTTTTTGAATTAGCAGTAGAAAATCGTTCACTGAGAGCCAGAAGGCTATGAACCCATTGAAACCTTAAGTACAGTTTAATGTTCTTCTGAATCTCAACAAAATAAGTAATCTTGATGCATCTCAGCTGCATAATGGTTCTCATATCATCAATCTAAAGCCTGCCGCACACTATAAGATCCAACTGCGACCCGATTTTTGAACAAATAGCATTTAGCATTACCGGTAAATAGGAAAGTTTAAACAAGTAAAATTATCTTATTTGAAGTTCAGAATAATGATACGAATACTAAAATTGAAATTTTGGTTATGGTAACTGCAAACCTTGTGGTCGGAGTAAAGGGCAAATTGACTTCAAGTCATGGCTGATCGCAAGATTGCTATGACGTCACTATGATTCAGAAGTGACTTTGCTTTTATTCTTACAGGGAGGCTCGCAATAGCCCGGAATCCCCGGAATTCCGATTTTTGCATTCAAGCGACCATTCGAAACTTTGATCATCAAGATTTCATATGTTTGAATGTTTATATCAAATGCTATAACAAATTTTTCCAATATCAGATCGCAGACGGATCGTATAGTGTGCGACTGGCTTTAATCACTATTTTTGCAAAGCTGGCTACATGATTGTAACCGAAAGCAAATATTTATGACCATGATGCTAGGCTAAATCTGTGCTGCAGGATACAAACTGACTCAACAAGTAGACACATCATAGAAATATCTTTCATCTAATTTACAAGGTATAAAATGGTATGAAAAAGTCACTGCAAGTTTTCTGGCCCTACTCGACCCACTTCTGCGGAGCGATATGACCTACAAGGTAGATGTTGTCATAGAGATGACCTGCAAGCTCGTCGCCTGCTTCCGTGGTAGCCTGCCGAACATTCCTGATGAACTCTCGCTTTGACATCTTGTTCTTGACATGAGGGCTGGTCAGGTCAACGGAGAGGATGATCAGCGAGTAGGATAGGATGCAAATAGCATCTAAATGGCAGAGGAGAGAAAGAACGAAACAAAATATGAAAAAGCTTTGTGTACGAAGTGCAGTGAGAATATTAAAGGCATTGGCTAACATTGTCATAATTTTTTTAAAATCTCATTTTGTTACTTAAAAATGGGATAAACATTAGGGTTATAGTGTGAAAATACCAGTCTGAAAGTTTCAGAGCATAATATCCACGGGAAGTATTTTTAAATATTAGAAATGTGAACCAATGTTTGAAAAATATACGAGGGTCGGTTACATAGGCTCAACGTAAGGAATGCGCATGCGTACATGACTCAACGGACCGCACTGTGTGTATTGATGTATCACGCGGCGGAAGGCAGGTAATGGTATTTTTTAATTCGTTCAAACGGTCCTCTTAGTTCAGTGTCTCTCGAGACGAAAGCTATTAAAATCGCGGTTTGCGTCTAACTTACAGCTTTTCCTTCCAAATTATGGTTGGTTTGAGGGTTTTCGAGTACAAATACAAGTACTCATACACATGTTTCATCTTAGTTTGAGAATTTTTTAAATCAGCTACTCACAAAGTTAGCCAATGCCTTTAAATGAAATAGGCACAGTGTACTTCACATATTTCTCTTTTATCATGCACATGGATCACAACAGGATGGGCAGAAACCATAAAGCCCATGTAGAATTTTGGTAGCAAAAAGAAAACTGATTTAAAATTGGATATTGTCTCACATTTTCCACCTTACATCAAATGGTACATGTGTAAGATCAAGTGATATCCATTCATGAATTTTATTGCAAATATCTGAATGGAACACAAGATTAACAGCTAAACTCTGCCTAAAACTAGGACCTGTGCACCCTAACTGCTCCCCCCACGATGATCACAGCACTTCTGTTATACTTGTCATGTACACTGAACCCAGAGAACACTCAATATGTGTGCAGAAAATGTGTGATGCACATCAGCGTTGTTGGGGTTTTAATTCTCTGGGCAAGGAATCTTAGCTATTTTTTCAACTTTAATTTGTTTGATATCACACTTGAGGTGGAACAAACTTCACAGCATCTTAGTTTTGCTAGTATCTTCCAATGTACCATCTAAAAGCAAAAGAATCTGACGTAGAGTTTTTGAGGGTTTGCCAAAACTATATATAACCTTTGATTGGACGAAGCCATTTATTTTACCTTACTCCTATTGGCAACTAATATCCACATCACTTACAATGGTTCAAATTAACACAAGCATATTTGGGTGGGTTTCCTGCATGAAACTTCATGTATAAAATGGGGTCTACAGATTTTTTTTGACAAAGTGAAGAGATATGATACCTTTTGTAAGACCACAGTCAGGGTTGCAATTGATGAACCTCTCTGCAAACTTCTGAAGTAGTCCATGAAGATCTCTACTACTGACACTAGGTGAGTCCACATTAGAGAAGAATGTCCTGAGAGCATTAGGAAGGAACTTGTTGGCATAGTCATCCAGCTTGATGATTGCCTCTAGGATGTCCTGTCTGGTATTACAAAAAAAAAAGGAAAAAAAAAGGAACATATTTGGAACAGAGTATGTTTTAAATGTATATGGAAATGCATTCCAGCAGACAACCATGGAAGCTGGGGTATAAAACATCCCAAGTCCTTTTGAAGTGCATAGGGACCTTATACCATAAAGTGATATGCATCATACAAAAACTTGATATTATCATCATCGTTATTATGATTAGCAGAATTGAAAATTTTGTCACGTCCTTGACAATGCCCTAAAGCATATTAGTATACATGTAACAGGACATAAAACACTACAGTCTTTAACCCACTGAACATGATTTGATTGCAGTACATTGTATAGCACACATTTTCCATTGATACTAGCCCGAGTTACCTTGGGCTCAGTATTCATGCATGTATACAGCTTTGGCAAAGCCTCAAAACTTTTCGTCAGATTACTGCTGTTGGATATTCACACTAAAATTCATGTGAGATCATGGACAGAACAAAATATCTGGCACGTGACTCTTCTGATACAAGAGAAGCAATATTCCATACCAAGCATATTTTAGATTAAATTTCTTCTAGCTACAGAATACTGCTTATGTTTTAAACCATTAGAGCCTACCTTCTTGAGAGCAGATCCCTGACCCGTCTCCGATGAAGTCTGTTTGTAGTATGAATGAACTTAGCAATCTCCTGAACATCATCATTGATCAGCTGATGTCTGAATAAATATGCCAATCCCTGCAGGGGTACAAAGTAGAAAGGGGTTAAGATCTGATCTCTAATATATAGCCTGGACATCAGAATGAGTACAAACTAAAGATGGTTAAATTCAGTTTGAATTCAAGACTTTATGCCAGACTCAGCCATACACAGCACAAGACAATAAAACAAGTTAAACAAGAATATGATGAAAAATGCAAACACACACATGTATGGGTAAAGAATAACTGGAGGGCACACTGAATGTTCTAATTTCCGTATTACATGGTATATCCTGTTTTCTACAAGATCCATTAAGAAATGGCCATGTGCATCCTGATAAACTAATTGGCAAAGCAGGCAACGTGTTATGCCTTATTTTCAGGAGCATATTTACAGATAAAGCCAACCGTTTTTCATTAATTTTTCATTGCATTTGAAGCATCAATTTAAACAAAAAACTGTAACTTGAAATTTCAGGAAGCCAAGCTTTCAAAAAGACCATGACACTGAAAAGGTGACATAGTAAGTCAACCCTGGTGTCAATTTGGTATATTTGAATAGATACTGAAAATTGAGAGTGCCGGATCAACATTCTCATTTTCTATCTGATTTTCTTCCAACCTTCACTGATCTCTTTCTCAAATGTTTCATCTTCTATCAAAACTCAACTTAATATCAGGCTGGACTTCTCCTCACAAACTGGTAGGCCACCGCAACCCACACTTACCAGATCTGCATTCGCATTGAATGTGAGTGTGGCTTCATCTAGGGTCATGTAGAGAGCTTTCCAGGAGAAGTTCTCTGTGTTTCCTCTCTCGTACGCTGTGACACAACCCCAAGTGGCCCTGCAAAGCCTGGAGGAAAAAAAAGAAATGTGAATAGAATTTCAGTGAATCAACTTATTGTCTTTTCCAATTCAATGACACTTTTAAAAAATTCAGGTTTCAAAAAAGTATAAATTGGAATAAATCATCAAATGATGACATAAAAAAGAAAGAAGAGGAGGAAGAAGAAAAAATAAAGAGACCAAGGAAGAACATATAGTACATGTACGCAACCTCTGGAGCATGTCTTAAGCAGGTAGTACCTCTAAAGCCTGCCGCACACTATACGATCTGACTGCGACCCGATTTTCAAACAAATGGCATTTTGCATTAAATATGAAAGCTTAAACAGGTAAAATTACCTATTTGAAATTCGGAATAATGATAGGAATACTAAAATCGAAATTTTGGTTAACTGCAAGTCTTGTGGTCGGAGTAAAGGCCAAATCGGCTTCAAATTATAGCCTATCGCAAGACTGCCATGACGTCACTACGATTTGGAATTGAGTTCGCTTTTATTCCCACAGGGAGGCTCGCAATAGCCCGGAATTTCGATTTTTTTATTCATATGAATATTCGAAACTTTGATCATTAAGATTTCACGTTTGAATGTTCACATCAAATGCTATAACAAATTTTTCCAAAATCGGATCGCAGACAGATCATAAAGTGTGCGGCGGGCTTAACACTACCTGCAGATAACCAAAGCTGTGAGTAAAATTATGCATGACTCTAAGAATGACTTGAATATGGAAAGCCAAATGCGATTCTCAGCTGAAGTTGAAATATATTCACTTATAATTATTATTATTAAGAAAATGCTTTTGATGTGAAGTATAGTTTACTTACTGCCAACAATTTAATTGAGATTACGGGAAATACAGTCACACAGGGTTAAAACAAGATGAAACACTTTAGGCATTCCATTCGGCTGTTCATAGTTAAGTTGTTCTTAAAGTCATACATAACTTTATGCACAGCTTTGTGAAACATTCCCAGGATGGTGTAATTAACTCATATCATTTGGCAAAGATTAATGCCCTTCTTGTTCTTAGTTGACATACATGTACTGCAAGGTATAAATATGCTTCTTACATTCATTCCCAAAATATACTAGGCCAACATTAAATAAACCACTTCACTTTTCAAAATTTTTCATTTGGTTACAGTATATGTACTAAAAAATAAGCAACATCTTTTCATGCATGCAAATGGCATGTTTTTCCTGGTTCCATGACAATTTGCTCCAGCAACAATTGCTCCCATGGAAAATCTGCACGTTAAATAAAACATAAAACCTAACCCAAAATCCAAACACTAAACTTAATCCTCATCCTAACTTCATTCTGAACCAAAACCCTATCACAACCCTAACCCTATGGCTTCGGAAAAATTAAGACAGGAGCAATTATCGCAAGAGCAAATGTTGCATCTTTTCCTAACTTCCACCAACAATCCATCATACTTTTCAGTTTGTAAACTGTACCTACCCCTGCCATAGCATTTCATCACTGGCCAGTTCTCTCCAGAAATCATTGACAGTCATTGCCAGACACAGATCAGTAGCATTGAGGTTTGACAGAACCATAAGAGCGATCTCTGGAGGTAAGCTGACAATGTCAGGGAATTTCTGATGGGGGTCCAGAAAGCTTGGAAACCTTCTCATACCACTCCTGCCTCCAACGACATGCCATGATGTCAGGCTAGACTCCCTGCGTATCCTCCTAACTGCCTGCCCCATGCTGGGCTCCTATGATTGTCCCTGATGCAATTTTAAACAGTTTTGTTCAGCTCCCTTTTAAGGTGTGTGGCAAACTCGATTATGAAGATTTGACTGTCATGGAAAAAAGGAATACAAATTAAATCAAGTTTTTGTATAACATAGAAAGACACAAAATTTTGTAAAATACACAAAAGGAGGGAAGCGCATTCTTGCCAAAATGTCTTTCAGTATTCAAGTCATGGAAAGTCATGGAAAGTCATTTCATGCCTATGTCTATAATCCTAAAGCTCTAAAGAATAAATGCTACCCAAGGGAGCAAAAGAGGCATCTACAGTCAATAGTAAAAAGCTTCCCTCATCAGGCCCTCACTTCGCTGTATCCCAACATATTCCACCCTTTAAAGAACATCTTAAGACTTACTTATTTCATCTGCTACCCTGTATTTCCTTAAGTGGCATAAATCTTACTAAATCCAAATTAAAATGTTATTTGCTTATTATGTGTACACATACATTTTCACTTTCTTAGTAATCAGCTTTAAAGAAATGTTTGTAGTAGACTATTTCTATTTAAGAGAACTGTTGCCGGGCTAGCACCATGAGCACTATAAGTTTCAGATTTCACTATTATTATTATTATTTCCATTATCATCATCATCATTATCTTTATTATCATCATTATTATCATTATCATTATTATTATTATCATTATTATCGTTATTATTATCATTATCATTATTATCATTATCATTATAATTATTATTATTATTATTATCATTATTATCATTATAATTATTATTATTATTATTATCATTATTATCATTATCATTATCATTATTATTATCATTATCATTATTATCATTATTATCATTATTATTATTATCATTATTATCATTATTATCATTATTATTATTATTATCATTATTATCATTATTATTATTACCATTATCATCATCATCATCATTATCTTTATTATCATCATTATTGTTATTACTATTATCATTATTAGTTTCAAGTCAGAAGTTAATGCTTTCCTCTCACAAAAATATAAGATTCACACATCTGGCTGATTAGATTCCCAAGACCGAAAATTCTGTCTCCCATTCGTCGTTAGCCTCTTACATGTATTTGGGTAGGGTCGGCTCTCCTCACTTAGAGAGCCAACCCTACAAAAATAAGAGGCTAACGACGAATGGGAGACTGAATTTTCGATCTATAGATTCCCTAACAGGACAGTAGCAGTGGACAGACTACTGCAACTTCATAATTATACAGGAAGTTAAAGATATCCAATCACTATGACATGCAGTGGAAGTTAGTATGAAATTGGAAATCAAAATACAAAACTTATTGTCCCGGGGGGGGGGGGGGGGGGAGCCACTCGGATATATTGGTGTACACAGGCGCGTCCAAGAAAACGCATAAAAAGGGGTCTTTTTTTCATGTGGAACGCATAACACACGCTGACTTTCCAACAAAAAGGGGCGCTTTTAATTAATGTGGCCGAACACGTTAAAGTGGTAAATTTCCATATCGGCGACATTATGTGAACGGAACATTTTGGGACATTTTCAGGGATTTTCAGGAAGTGACGCGCGCATGCCCCAGGGCGGGTGGATATGCGGGCGTTCATGATCAATAAAAAAATACAGGAGTTTCGCACCCGTTTCCTCGTCCTCGCACATATATAGGAGTACACAGTTTGATACCTCTACTTACGTGATTAAAATAGATAGTAATTTTTGTAATTTACATTAAAACAATGCCTATTTGCAGTTTGTTTCTGTTTGCTTTTTGTGAAGAATGTGTCAGTTAGCAAAAGGTGAAGAATGTGTCAGTTTGCAAAAAGTTACCCTGAATTTTGGTCTCTATAAAATTTGTAGGTTATCTTGTTTAGGGAGTCATATTTTAAACAAACCTGTTAACATGGTTAAGGGGTAATATTTCAATCAAACCTGTTTAGGGGGTTTAGTTTCATGAGAAACCGTGCAAAATCCTCGTTAAGGGGTGTTTTTTTCATCGAAGTATAAAACCTGTTTAGGGGGTATTTTGAAAACCCATGGACATGCATGTGTACACCAATATATCTGAGTGCCCCCCCCCCCAGGCTTACTAGGAGCAACACGGGTGAATACATTACATGAGAATTAACATGGCCAGTCCCTTTTAAAATTTAAGTTCTGCTGTTAAAATTAAGTTTAATAATTTGTCATGGTCATGTACTCACATGATTTCCAAGCCAATTAATGCCTTGTGAAGATGATTCTAGTTCCTCCTTTCCGAGTCTTGAGGGTGCACACATGTATCTATCTGCCTCCTTGATACTCCTTCACTTTTTGTTCTGGCCTAGGGTCTAGGCCTACAAAGTACATGCAGTGACCAGTGTAAAAACCACCTCAGAGTCAGACTCAAGAAGAGTTCAATCATTCAGTCTTTCTCCATGAGCAAAAACCAAACTTTATTCACTGACCTGGCCCCTGGTGGTGCTATAGGGTTTTCTACCTTGTCGATATAGAACTATCCTTTTCATTCATGAACCAAAATGCCGTATTTGAATAAGTAGATTCTCAGACAATAGTATTCATCATGACCAGATGACCGAGCAAGGACAAGGTTGGGCTCTCGGACTCGGATTCGGAGCACTGTTGATTGTGCATGTGCTGAGTGCATACAGTGAATGCTGTTGACTGTTTCCGACGTAGCGCGATCTTGCACTCCTGCCACCACTGCCAGGTTAAAGCTTGAAACCTAGTCTAGATCAACAACAAATGAAAACAATTTGTCTTTCTTTCAAACTCAATTCAGTCTTCGTCCGGTTCGAATTCGTTCACCTGACGCGAAGCAGTGACTAGACTGACAACATCAGATTGACGTACGTGGAGCTGATTACATTTCAACAATAATTTGTCAAGGTAAACATAATTTCATGTATATTCATGAATGCTGCATGCCTAAATGATACGAGGTATGTGATTGGATTCGCGCTAGATGGTCGGTAGATTTTATCCAATGACTGTAGCTCTTTCTCTGAGAACAAAATCTTGGTGCAGAGGTAGCTAGCTAGCTAGCTAATTCATCGATATTCATCAGCACAGCATGCAGCTAGCTATAACTATAATAGCATCTCAGATGTTTTTTTTTTTTTTTTTTTTGCGACGCGCGCGCGCCATTTAAACTTCCTGTATATATATGTACGACGAGATAGATTGCTCGCTCGTTATTCCGAATTCGTACACACACTTTATAACCTCCTATCCTAGCTTAATCTTATTCAAAGGCCTGTGGCCGGTGAGTACTAGTAGTAGTAGTACATTTCGTACCGTGAGATTTACAACTTGTTATTTTTCATATATCTAGCAAAATTTTTGTGAAATCGCACTAACTTAAAATAGTATTAACTTAGTAAAAGGGTGTCTGAAGTCACACTGAAAAGTGTCAGCTTAAAAGCGTGTGATTCGGGGGGGGGGGGGGGGGAACAAATGGATCTAGGTAGTAGGTCTAGGCTAGGGGTAAATTCATCGTGCGATTAAAATGTGATCTGAAGTAATTGTCATCTCATATTTGGAATGTATGGAAAGGGAAAATTCTGGTCATCCTTTTGACGCTAAGGACAAGTTTTTAGGCTCATTAGAAATAAAAATACAAGATAAATTGTAAACCCTTATAAACTGTGTGTATTGAGATTGCCATTTCCCCATGCGTTTCCTATGGAAAATGGGAGTTCTCTGTTTTACACAATTTTTGTCACTTATTCTCAATTTTGCACTGTGATCTGATGTTCAAACCTATAAAAAATTCATACCATTAAAGTTAGAGTCTAGGCCTAACAGAAAGATTGTAAAATTTCCTAACTCAAAAAGGGACAAGTTTTTGACATTAAGTATAAAGTCGCATCGGACCTCGGAAGCTCAAAATTTGTGTTTGTGTGTGTGCCATTTCTTAACTAGGTCTAGATCTACATAGCGTAATGTTAGTATGGCAGGAAAATGCCGAAAAGTGGTCCAATTTCATTCTCTTATTTTGTAATAATTAACTAGAATGTTTCACAAAAAATGATATTTCTGTCAGTTTCAAGGTTATTAGTTTCCAAATCCAGGAAGAAAATTGAATAGTAGACTATTGTGAAATAAGAAAAATAATTTTTTTCTCCAGACACCCTTTTATAGAGTTAACTTAAGTTAGACCTAACACTAGTCTAGGACACTAACTTTTTAGTATCAGCGTCACTGTCGGCCATTGACTGCACGTACATGCACCCCATCCCAGTTTAGCTTCCAGAACATGCAGAATGAGCTGCAAAAGGGATTAGATCTAGATCTAGTCTAACTCTTCAAGGTTTTTTTCAAGGTTTTTATCAGAGACAGAGCCAGAACATGAAATAGGCCATCCACAATGTCAGTGATCGATCCAGATCCAGGCATATAGCCTAACGTTAAGCCTACTGTTAATATCTAAATACTGACTCGATTGATTGTCTGGAGATGGAGTTACACAGGGTGAGTGCTTGACACTACCCTACTCGTTCATACTCCTGGCCGTAGACCAACGACGTTACAGATGATGATGTGCCGCTTTGACGACCCCCTTTTTCAGACCTCGATTTCCGTTCCAAAGCTTGGCATTTTCTTCTTATTGAGGAAAAAGAAGAAAGAAATCTGTTCCAAAGCATAGCTTCGCCGTTCCGGCCGCATTGCTCCATTTAACCCAAAGCAGTACAGAGCTTTCTTGAGGTCTAAATTAATCATCTTCAGTCCTCCAAATTGGCAACAAAAATTTTTTTTTCCATGCTTACATAGCTTGAAAAAATAAATATGGATATAACATGAACCAAAATGAATTATAATTGTAAAATTTAATCAGAAATTGCCAGTTTGAACACAGAAATAGTGATTATGTGTTGCCAATTTAAAGAGTATAATGATTAGTTACAATTAACCTGCTCTAATTCAAGAACGCAACACCATACGGCGTTGGGAATGGGCTCAAATTTTTCTTTGCATTTTTCTCTTTCTACTCAACTTTATGTTGCTCTTTAATGCTGTTTTTCCAGGTGATCCGGCCAAAGATATTTCATTCAGATTGCACGCCTTAATGACTAACATTATTTAATCATCAGCTCATTCATTTTTCATCATGAAAGTAATCCCCTTTTTGTGCGACAACTACTCACTCAGTTACAACCTCCTCCCCCATAGTAATTCAAATGTAACTGTAAAGTTATTTATTCAGTCTTGTCTTATATTCTGTGTAGTGATGAAAGTTCTTTTTTTTTTCCATTAGAAATTTACTAAAAAGGTGGTCATGGCAACTGGTGATGTGAAGGGAAATCTAAAGAGCTTGCAGACGGAGTTGAAACATGCGAGATACCCAAAGGACCTCGACTATACCAGGTGTGTATGATTTCTTCTACCGCACAGGAAAAGATTTATCTAAAGGGATATAAACGAATAAGATCAAAGCAGGATTATTCATCTCTTTAATGATATTGATTGGAGTATTTGCTGAAAAATTTAGTTCTGTAAAAAATGTATCACAATACATGTAATCTTATCTCTATGTGCACTTTCATATCAGGACAACTCCCCCGGGGACTGGGGAGTTGTCATCCGGGAAAGGTGTCCTCCTGGGAGAGTTGCCCTTGGAGGAGCTGTCCTTCAGGGGAGCTCTGCTCCAGGGGGAGTTGTCAGATGGGAATCGTATCAGGGGAGTTGTCCTCCCGAGGCAGTTGTCCTAGAACCATGCACTTTAGTCACATATTGGATGCTTAGCTGGATTGTGAATAAATGAATTTCATGCCTTTTCATTATTCTTCTAGCCTCTCTCGAGGTTGCCCAAAGGAGTTTCTTCCCATAATGCACTACATGTTGTGTGACTATTCAAGGCCAGTCACTCAGCTGATTCTGGAGAATAAAATGGAGCTTGTGGCCAAGTCAGATCAAAAGTTTATGGAAGCAGTCTATAAGGTAGAGTGCTTACTGGGTTAGAATGACCTTTTCTGATTTCTTAATTTCCCACTTATTAAAAATTTGTCATGTAACTTAATTACAGTGGAAATTTGGTATAAAGAGATCTGATATAACAATATTCCTGATATATCAAGTTAATATTTGGGTCCCAGCTCTTTATATTCTATTGTTTTTAACCTTGATATAATGAGATTCCTGTTATAACAAGGTAATTTTGATGGCCCCAAGGACTTCGTTATTATACTGAGTTCCCGGGGGGGGGGGGGGGGGGGGGGGGGGGGGGATATGTCTCATTTAGGCCTGTTCATCATCCACGTAAACGTAGAAAAAGGGTTGTTTTTCAGCACCAGGCGGGGAACCCGGGGATCCCATTAAAGGGGGTACCCAATGCTGAAACAATGTTAGCTCATTTAAAAGAGCATGATTTTATTAGCAGAAAATCATCTGCCTAAAGTTTTGTAAAAAGTCGTGTTGCCAAGGAACCCTCAAATGTAAGATTTCAGGATATTTTTGACTCCTCAGCTGTGACCCAGTTTCAACTGGGTACCCACTTTAACGTCAAAATGACGTCAAAGTGGGTACCTTGTTGCACACCTCTAGCAAAATGCACGCAAGGTATAATGAATATTGTACAGTCTAGCGCGCAGCATAACTGCAATGCGCGAAGCTGGGTACCCACTTTTACGTCATACCTCATACTCAAATTTTTTGGTCAGCTCTTGACTTTTTACGAGAAAATTAGCCAAAATTCATTGATTTTGATTGAAAATCATATTTTTAATGTAATTTTTCTTAGAATTCTATTCCTGATTATATATCAAAAAAATTTTACCATTGTGTAATCACTTTAAGGGTATAAAAAACAGGAAAAATCTGGAAAAAGGGTATCAATTATTCAGAGGAATGAGGATGTAATGCTTGAATGAATTCTCTGTTTAGACTAAACAGCGGAGATGCTGGACATGATTTCCTGTTTAGGGTATCAAACAACTCCTACTTTAATTCACGTTCCTGGGATGTCACAAAAAGGGGGAAAGGATAGTTTCTTCAGCACTAGGTGGAGCATATCAGAGGTAATGATGCAATCTTTGGATAAATCCTTGTTAAGGGTATAAAAATTGAAGATGTTAGACATTTTTTCCTGTTTAGGTTATCACTGCTACTTTAATCCCCGTTTAGGGTGCTTTTCAGAAAGTGATTTTCGCGGATGATGTACATGTCTCAATGAGACATATTCCCCCGGGACCGAGTTTCCACTGTACCTATTAAATTCACATTCTCTTGCAATTTTCAGAACTGTCACTGAAAAAAGGAAGAAGAAAACAGAGTTCAGTTAAAAAAAAGAAAGAAAAAAAGAAAAACAAAAGAAAACATGGTAGGGTAGCTGCAAAATAAAAATCATATATGAGTAGACTATCTGCATGGTATGCCACAGGAAAAGGGGCTTTCAAATTTTTCCTCTCTTTTTTCATTTTAACACTAGTTTGAATTAATGGAAATTATTTTAATGGATCTTACAAAATGAAGACAACAAATTCTATTTTTCTTAAACATCAAATGTTTATTTATGTTTATTTACAAAACTAATACAAAGCAAACAGAGATGTGTTCAATGGGAAATTCATACCTGGCAAATGGAATCAGCTAGGAACTAAAACATCAAATTAAAGGCAGGACCAACCACTAGCAATATATTCCTTTCAAAAGTTGAAAACACTTTACTAATATTATACAAGCTTGTTGCACATAATTTCTTTTACAGGTAAAGCTTAGCAGTCAATTATATTTTATCTGTGTTTATTGATATACATGTATTTTTTTACATACTACATTTACATGTATAGCTTTATCTTATTGGTGTATATGGTTTCAGTACATGCTAATCAGCAATATAGCTCTGGAAAGCTGTTAAAGAGTTCTGGTTCCAAAAATTTTTCTCTTGTGGTGTAATTAAATGCTGGTTAATTTAGATGCTCATGTTACCAGGTGTGCTTTGCTTGCCTTACTGTACATACTTGAACAAGTGGAACTGCACTTGCACAATGCAATAAAACTGGACGGTGTGACTAATGTTTGATTTTGCATAAATATCAAACTTCTTGTATCAAAACAGGATTTTTAGCAACATCAGGCTCAGTCATATTAAAAAAGCAATATATATATACAAGTATAAAATGGTTATGCTCATTACTAAGCTCATTGCTTAGCTCGTTGCATGGCAGTAAGTAGGTAGACCCCTTCGTTAACCAATCCATCAAAATGGAGAAGGGCTCATTGCTCTAGAGGACACGTTAGCACTAGGGGAAACTTGGATTGTAAGCTTATTTAACAAACCAGGGCCCTCTTGCATTAAAAAAATGCCCTCAGGGGTAGCATTCTGAAATCCATTTTATCTCAGATAAGATGTCAGATTTTATCTCAAATAAAATAATTGAGATTGAATACCCTAACATTTGTTAACATTGGCATTCTGATTACCGGGTACGCTACCAGATTGTTACTTGAGTATTATGGTCAATTAATTAGAGCGTTTTTCTCTATTTCCATAACAAGACTCACATAGAGACTTAGCCCAGAAACGATATTCTTAAGGGAATCACAGGGATGAAATAGCCCTACCTCATTTTAATCGAAAGCTGCGTTTATCATGTCATAGGTGATAGGTAAACAAGAGACCTGTGAAAAAAATCGGGGATAAAAAGTAGTCTCAGAATACTGATTTTATTTCAAAACATTAAAAAATATATATTTTAGAGATAAAATCATGCTCAGAATACTGCCCTAGTGTCTTTGGATTTCAAATATCCCTCAGGCAGTTTCATGTACGGTAATACTGGTCTCTGTAGTCTCTAGCTCTCTCTCTCTTTCTTAGATAACCTCTACATTCACTCCTCTCTATCTGTTTCCAACTTCCATTCCCGAGTTGTTACAGACTGTCTTAGTAAGGTTTGTACTCTGACTCTCTAATTGCCTTCTAATAAACAAGGTTCTTCAGATTTCCAGTTTCTTGGGCAGCTTCATGCTCTGTTGGCCTCTCAAAGTAACCCATGATGCAGTCCTCTCTGTTTCCAAGTAGCATTTTTTAGTTGTTTGTTGCGGACCGTCTTACGAATGTCCATAAGCTTCTGACTCATGACCTGCTTGACCTTGAAAGGTGATGCTGAAGGGAAGCGCTTCTGAACAGTGGCTGGAAAAATAAATCAATAGAAAAAGATGAAAAACAGCAGTGATAGTACAATTCAGATTTAGGTAGCAGCATTTAGCAATAGTGTGTAAGTGTTATCTACAGAAATCAAGCACTTTTAAACATTAGCATAATGGTTTTAAGAAGGCACTTTATAAATGAAAGGGAGATTCATGTTAAAAAAAATTTCTGTCATACTGCATTATAATTGTGTGGGGTTTTTTTGTTATGTGTGTGTGTGTGTTTATTTTTTTCTGTTTATGAGTTTGTAAATTATGCATGTTAATCTGACAATTTTTTGTTTAATTGGTGCCACAGAAACATATGCATGCAATATTACAGAAGAAATTCTCTAACAGCCCGTAAGATTGGCAATGTCAGTCTACTGAAGAATAAGAAAAGATGTCAAGAAGACTCCCAGGACTGACTTCTTGGTCTCTTGGGATGTTGGTCTACTAGGATGTTCTCATTCCCTTTGCATCATCTGCACAGTCTAAAGAAATGAGCCCATTCATGACAGGAGTGAAGCATTATTTGATCAAACTTTTCTTCTTCAAATCGGCAAAACCAATGTTTTTCATTTATTGTTACATATTAGAAGTTGTGTATCTGATATAAATATACATATGAATTGACAGAAAGTATGCTGAGAAATTGAAATGTTGCCAAATTTGCAGTTATTTTTAGTGTTCCATTGCATTGCCAGTATAAGGATTTTATTGCTTGTTTTCCTCTTAAAAGGTTTTTTGGCTCTGCATAAAAAGTTATTGGGCCAAACCGCACTATGTAAACCCCTGTATGGGTTACTCACTGATGATTGCTTGTACTCTCTTGGGATCCAGGGCAGGGCGTGCTACAGCATTCTCACTTCCCTTTCCTGTGGCTTTGAACCCTGTCACAGAGCTCGTACTCAGTTCTTTCATGTTGAAGAGAAGCATGACAAGCTTCCTGGTGTACTGGCTAAGTCCTTTGGTCCTCTGACAAAGTTTGAGATGTTTCCGTGGCAACCAGATGCCCATTCCAGGAACCAATTCAACCAGCTGAGGATTCAGATGAGAAATAAGAGAATGCTATTATGTAGATGGTATAAAATTCTCAAAGTTGTGGAAAAAATGTTAAAGTTTGGTCGACATTCAATTAATGTTGTTTGTGTGAATCAATTTCTTCTTTTTTTTTTCATTGAGACATTGGTACAATATGTTAAACAATTCCTAATGTGAAATAGTCTAAAGATGAGAAATTCTCGGTAATTATGTCTCAGAGAAAAAAACAAAAGAAAGGGAAAAATATTGAAATATTACTTTTGCTTTCACGTGATGAAATATATTTACTGGAACTATTTTTATGCCTCCACCCACCGTAGGCATTATGTTTTCGAGTTGTCCGTTCGTCCGTCCCGTTTTCGTTCTCACGATAACTTAAGAACCATTTGACAGATCAACTTCAAACTTGGCTCGTGTATGCATATGGGAGGGACAATTATCTGAATAGATTTTGGGGTCTCAAGGTCAAAGGTCAAAGGTCACAGAGGTCATTATGTACATAGCAATGGTTAGTTTTCGTGATAACTCAACCATTTGATGGATCAACTTCAAACTTGGCTCATGTATGCATATGGGAGGGACAATGATCTGATTAGATTTTAGGGTCTCAAGGTCAAAGGTCAAAGGTCATAGAGCTTATGTACATAGAAATGGTTCGTTCTCACGATAACTCAACAACCATTTGACGGATCAGCTTCAAACTTGGCACATGTGTACATACGGAAGGGACAATGATCTCATTACATTTGGGGGTCACAAGGTCAAAGGTCAAGGTCAAATATGTCATCGTATACATGAAAATAAAAACATCAACATGAATGTGACGTACATTTGTGATCTGGCAATAGCGGAGGCATAAATTTTAACCGCATGCAGTCAAAGATTCATCTAGTTTAAAATGGTTCTAGGACAACTACCCCTGCCAGGTAGGTATTAGGGTTTTTTTTTTAAAGGCATTTTTCCATGTGTGAGAGAGAGAGGGGAGGGGTAATTATTTCAGGGGGTAGTTCTGTAGTGCAAATTGTCAGGGGGGTGTTAGATGTAATTTTGTTTGATAGTGTGGGGTAGTTATCTTAACACAGTTTAAAAGGATTGTTTAAACTGCTTTAGTGGATTATAATGTCCAAAAAGTAGTTAAGTCAAAATTTTTGATATTTGCTGTAATCTAAAAAGTAAACCATGTGCATGTCATGAGTTAAGTCCCACCTTTTCGCCATCATGATCGTCCAATTTCAGAACAGTACGCTGAGCTGCAGCACTCTTCATCTGAATTGGTTGCAGGCATTGCCCAGATGTTGAAGGGATGTCAGCTGGACTGGTGGCACTTGAAGTTGATGGGCCCTGTCCACTCCTTCCAATCCTCAAGCGCTCAGTGATACCATCAGAGACATAGCTAGCTTGCCACTGAGGGGTTTTGATCTGCCTCTGTCTGACTGTGCTCTTCTGTTGCTGCTGCTTCCTCTGGTTACTGTGGGAAGGTTGCATGAACCCTCTGTCTCTTTGGTTGGTGGAAGCACCCCCTTGTTTCTGTAGTGGAGGTGTTGCAGCTGGTCTAATACCTACAGGGTGCAGTGGCGCTGCTGGGGCTTGTGGTGGCTCGGCCAACGATTGGACTCTGACAATGTAGGGGTTGTCCATCTCTGATTCTGGAAGTCTGGACTGAGTGTGGGTGGGGGCTGGGTTGATGGGTGGTGATCTTGGTAGTTGGTGGGCCATGGGTGGGGTCTGTCTAGAGGTGGGCTGTCTCTGTGTGGCTGTTGATGATATTGGAAACCCTTGCCTTGGAACCGAGCAGTCATTTACAGTCTTACCAGAGAGCTGCTGGGGTTGGGAGATCATGTCCATGCCTTGAGGCAAGGGGAGGGTTTCAGTAAAGGGTTGAGATGCTTGGCTCATGGAAGGCTGCTCATCAAGTGATGGTTGAACGATCTGCTTCTGCTGAATGTTGAGTATGGTTGTTTCTAAGATGTTCTTCAGGTCACCCACATCTAGAGATGAAAGAATATATCCAGTAATCTTTACAAACAGGTGCTTATGGTTAAATAATTTTGTAAATGACTTTAAGACTGACTCACATTACTAATTGACTATAAGGGGATTGGATCATAGATTCATCTCACGAGTTTTCTCATGTTGCAACCACTGTGAGGATCCATTTAAAATGTAGCACTACTGATTCCCCAGTGTACCAACTGAAGTTGATTAGACTTCTACAAAAATTTGTGAGTGTCCTTGATTTTGTTGTACCTTTCTAATTGTACATATTTTCCTCCTGTGTTTAAGCATTTGTGGTTGAAAGAAAATGATTGCAATGAAAAAGGAAAACAAGGAATAATATGTCATTTTTAATTCATAAGTAAGTAAAAATAAATGAAGGTAAATATCTACATAGATGGCATATTTCACAGAATCACCTTGTTTCCACTTCTTCTTACCGACTGCTTTTGCAAGCTTTGTTCTGAGTAGCTCATTCTCTCTTCTGACCTTGTGGTTTTCCTCCAGCAAAGTCAACATCTCTTTCTCCACCTCCCATGGTGGAGGTCTGGAGGACTGTCTTCTCAGGGTCAGATGGTTTGGCTGATGAAAACAGGATTCAAAGGACAAGGGTTATTTTTTCGAGCTAGGCTTTGTTGAAAACCTCCCATGTTGGTCATTAATGATATTAAGGCTCATTCAGATGAGATACCCAGCAGCGAACCCCCATGTTTTTTATGCCTCCGCCTACCGAAGGTGGTGCCGGAGGCATTATGTTTTTGGGTCGTCTGTCTGTCCATCCGTCCCACTTGGTCGTTAATTGAATATCTCAAGACCTGTTTGAGGTATGAACTTCAAACTTGGTCATAGTATGTATCACCATAGGTAGACAATACGATTAGATTTTGGTGTATGTAGGTCAAAGGTCAAGGTCTCGGAGGTCAATATATGAAATTTCAGGTGTTATCCTCATTAACATGATTTCTCAAGAACATTTTAGGTAAGAACTTCAAGCATGGTGCTAGTACATGTATGTATCACCATAGGAAGGGGTTCTGATTAGATTTTGGGGTAGGTCAAAGGTCAGAGAGCTAGATTCCAAAATTTCAGGTGTTAGCCTTGTTAATACCACATCTTGAGAACCTTTTAGAGTATGAACTTCAAACTTGGTGCTAGTATGCACTATGCATCACCAAAGGAAGATTTTGGAGTATGTAGGTCAAAGGTCATAGGGTCAGAAAAGTATTTGAAATTATTTACGCATATGTTTCCATGATAACTTTGAATATATGGCAGGGATTTTAGTCTGAGATGAAGTGAAATATATTTTTAGGTGGAAGAGGTATTGGTAACTAGTATGTCGCTTTTTTTGAGATGTGCATGAATTAGAAATTGCTTGGAAGGCAGAACAACCCCTTGCTTATACAAGGTGAAAGTGTATAGAATCAGAAGGGCATTAACTCTATGAAATTATGTAACACCTTCTGCTCCCAATGGACCGAAATGCATCGATTGAAAATGTATAAATTTGATTTGAATGTGTGATGTGAAATGATGTTTTTTAAATGTAAAACATATATAGGAAGTTCTTACCTTTTCATCCTCAATGGCATAGACTGGAGTCCCATCCTCCCCACTGTTCATTAAGGCTATCATATCCACCTCCAGAGCAGACTTGTCTCCTATGAAAACAAAATTATAAGAAACACTGAAATATAAATCAGATTTAGTTGATGCCATCAGTCAGCACTTGGATCCCGTTGCATGAAAATTACCATTAATGGTAACTCTGCCAACAATGGTAACTACCATGGTAACATTGCTCGACAACCAATCAAATTCTAGGTTTCCATGGCAGTTAACATTGATGGCAAAGTTAACATCAATGGCAAGTTTTGTGCAACAGGGCCCTGGGGGCTTCATATATGTCAGTGTAATTGTTGTTTTGGATGCAGGATTGTAGAGGAGGGGGGCGGGGAGGGGGCTAAGGAAGTATGTTCTTTCCTGCATTAGCATTGCTGACACCCTTGCTATCACCCTGAGACAAATATCATATGAATCATATTCTCTGAGGTAATTATTGGGAGAAAATCTGGAGACATGCAGAGCTTATTGGAAAGACACATGCCAATGACTAATTTTGTATGATAAATTTATATTGAACTTAAGTGCCCATGACAAAATGAGGTACCAGACAGTAGTCATGTTTTGTAGTTTCCAAATAAAGGGAGGGGAGGGGGGCAGGAGGGGGGGGTGTACACCATCAAACAAGTTACGATTGTATTATAAGAGATTTTAGGTAGGGAACGCCAGGCGCTGTGTATAATATATATAGGGATAGGCTGTGATGTAGGTGTGAGAAAGAGATTTTAGGGGATGAGCACGAGCCCCCAATGCGAGAGTCTCACGCCTAATGCATAAGACTTGACATGTCTGTACCATACCTGCTAAACCAAGTATCTTGCACAAGCGGTGCATGGTGCCAACGTTAGGACCACTCTTAAAACGATATGTAGCCATGGTGATACGCCCATTCTCCAGAGCATAGCGGTAGTCCTCCTTGATGTCATCTATGCTAATAATGCTGAATTCTTTACTGGTCCCTGGCTCAGTGCATGGTCCAGGCATCCATTGGACCAAGAAGAAGGAAGATGGCATGATGTTGGCTTATAGTTCCGCAGATATCCTCTATGAGATGATTGTAGGAGAAAGAGGGGGGGGGGGGGAACTCATCTAAATTAAATTGAATTAAAATAGTATTTTATTGTGTTTGAAAAAAAAAAAACACTTTGCCACCTAGTGTTGAATTTCTGTAAGATTCAAAGTCGAGTAGTATGTTAAAAACACTGTCTGATGTTATTGGATTTTTAACAGAACAAAAGGTCTATTCTATACTAAAAGGAAACCAAAACCCCCAACTCAAGTACATGTAGTTTCAAATCATACCTAAGATGGGATAAACAGATATGGGAAAATTTGAATGAAATTGGACATTGAATTAAAAAGTTATGCCTAAAGTTATGAAATTTTCTGTTTTTGACAAGAAGATTGATAAATGTGAACAATCAATGTAATGGATACATGTTAAAGGAGAATCCAACTCCGGCATCAGCATGCTCATAGTGAATAAAGATGACCAAGAAGAGTAAACAGTGAACGTTTGAGCAAAATCGAACAATCTGTTCAAGAGTTATGAATTTTTAAAGTTTAAGTAAATCTCTATTAAGGGGATCCTTGAGTTGGCAACTTTGCCAGCATCTGTGATGTCATCGTGGACAACTCTCAATTCATTTTGTACATAATTTTTCAAAAAAGTTGATTTATATGAAATTTCAAGTCAGGAATCAACATAATTCTTCCCAAAATGCTTGCAGAATTGATATAGCCATGTCATACTCAAACAATAAATCAAAAGAATTTTTATTTTTCTTGAAAATGTTATATTCTGTGTACAAAATGCAGGGAGAGTTGTCCACGATGACATCACAGATGCTGGCAAAGTTGCCAACTCAAGGATCCCCACGATAGGGATTTACTGAAACTTTCAAAATTCATAACTCTTGAACAGATTGTCCGATTTTGCTCAAACTTTCACTGTTTACTCTTCTTGGTCATCTCTATTCACTAAGAGCATGCTGATGCCTGGGTTGGATTCTCCTTTAAGTTTCAAATTACTTTGAAAACAAAGTTGAAGAGGAGTTCACAGAAATCTCAGAGTTTACAATTACTTGCCGTAACCTTCCTATCCAAAAGGCTTGCAATCATAATTACAGCCTCTACAACAATATATGGATGAACACAATACATTACTGTCAATCAGTATGAAGCATTATGCCCCTGCACCATGCATGCATAATATTGTACAGATAATATCAGATGGCATGCATTCACCCGTATATTACCCAATGCCATCTGCACCATTGTGTATAAACGATATGTACATAAGACTGTTTATTTACCTGTTGGTTGACTGATGTTCAAATTATAGACTGGTTTCTCAGGTTTAGGCCTTCAAAAAGCAGATCGTGCAGTATTCACAACTTTTCTTTTAGTTACCCAAGAAAATGCAAGAGAAGAAGTATTAGGTCCATGATTTTACTAGTCATTCAAAACTTCTGCATTAGTAGGGTTTGTAGTTAAATCCTGTACAAAAGACCCTCCTCTTGTGTGTATCAGTGTATGTGTGTGTACTGGGGTTGTATGTATAGTGTGTGTGCACATGTTTGCTTATGTGTGTGAGCTCAGTATGCAGCAGTGAGCAGTACCATTTCCCTGCATGCAGTAGTTAGCAACAGCACTTACAGTGACACTCATACATGTATGGGTACCTTACACACAAATCCCATTATGGTGACTTATATATGCACAGTATGTGATTCACAATGTGTGTTGGCATATCCCTGGTATACAGTGTATCTGATCACTTTGTTGTGGAGCTGTGTATGGTGTATGTTATTTCGCTCTCCTTTATTCCCCGAAGGGGGGGGGGGGGGGGTCTCTTTAACTATCCCTCTGAGTAGTTGTTGCATGATTATAAGTTTTTAATTTATTCTAAAATATTTTAAAACAAAAAAATGATTAAAAACAAAAATTGTTTTTCATTTCTTTGAATTTAAAAAGGAATTCAAATTAACATCAGTTATAATTAGATATACAATATATATTATACATTATTTGATATATAATGACTAAGTTATAAATCCAACTTGCTGTTGATTGAATCCCATTACATCATGTTAATTGTCTCATATACAGTCACTGATCATGATGTGTGTATCCCATCAAAACAGGATTCAATCAACAGCAAGCTCAGATTTGGATTTATAACCTAGTCATTATTTAATTATGTTTATTCTACAAACGAAGTATTAGTTTGTGCACCATCTATTATTTCTTTGTATATCTATCTGACATTGTTATGGAATTTTATTCTTAACTATTCTTGTATATACGTTATGCATTTTGGTGTAAATGTGTTCATTCAGGGCCCCATGGAAGACCACTAATTATTGGTGAATGGGCTACCCTGACAAAAGATTAGAAATAAATAAATAAATAAATAAATAAAATAAAATTTAATCTAGCTAAAGAATGAATAACCTTCATAAATTTACTGTATATACTGTATATCTTATGTTATATATTATACGTTTTTGATGTATTTCATATAGTATACTGTATATTATATGAGAAAAGTATACTTTAATAGAGTGTTAGAGTATACTTGCTGAGGTATATATACACCCTACATTGATATGTTTTCTGTGCAGTCTGTTCTAAATTTAACAGTTACAAATCTGATCAACATCTAATTAAGATGATTTGTGAATGATAATTGGCTTACCAATTATGTGAGAAAGTTAATATGATGGATATCAGATATATATACATATATTACTGGTATGTACATTATAGTAACTTGTCATGTTAATCATCAGTAGACAGAGATCATTATATGCACATTCAGTGTATACATAATTTTATTGTAACAACTGTATTGTACAATTTCAACTGATATCTGGAAACCAGAAGTAAGTTTTTATTTTCACATGCATCTGTTGTGAATTCTTAAAAATCATTGAATTTTTTAGATCATCATTTACACATGGGTAGCTGTATATATTTTCCCAGTTATGATATTCATTTCTGATAATTTCTAATGTTTTGCATCAGATTTATCAAAGTTGAAATATGATTTTAGAAGTCTTCATTCTCATTATCATTCAATCATTGTGTCATCAAACATATCCTCTTCAAACTTGCAGGTATTGAGGGATATCTTTGACTACGTTCCACGGATCACCGGGCCTCAGTACTTCAGTCGAGGGTTTGCAGAACATAAGATTCTCCTGACAAGAGATGTGGTGTTCATGGTGCGTAAGAAACATAAGCAGCTGACCAGAGGCAAGACAACAGTGCGTCCTAACACAGGACAAGGTCAGATATATACTTGATTAATTAGATATTTATTTCTACAAGGTCATCCTAATTCAAGGTCCTACATGTAGGTTAGGTCGGACACATGGTTAGATCGGAAGTTCAGATAATAGTTCACATACAGGACCAGATACAAGGCGTAGTACAGGAAATTCTCGCTACCCCAAATAGCGCTTTCGCCGAGATCCGGGAAAAATCCCTGCAACGCGCATTGCATTATGGGATAGCTTTTCGGTATTACAACTTCCTGTTCGGAAGCTGCGCGCCGCACGCCGATCGTCGCTCATGCATATATCGTCTGCTCGAACTCGCTACATAGCTACACTCTCCTGCCGTCGCAAAGATTTTAATGTTTATTTGAACATTTCGTTGATTGTTTATTAGTATTATTACGTCTGTTGATTATCAGTTACGATGGTCTTCTTTTGTGAGGCTGCACAGTGCTGGGCTCATGATTCGAAGCGCAAGAACCCTGACAAATGGGGATGGATGAAGGACGTGACCTGGGTGAAATTTCCCACCGATGCCAGCACACGAGCGATATGGCTGCGGTTGATTCGCCGCAAGGACAAAGTTAATCTGACAAAAAATCGTGACTTTGTTCGAGACATTTTGAGAGAGACCAGATTACTCCAGATGGTCATGCTAAAGGCTATCCTAGATACTTTTTTTGGAACAATTTCCGACGAAAGATTGAACGGAATGAATGCAGTAGTGTATATGTTTAGCGTCTAGTCGAATGTGATCGTGATGTCAGGCTGGTCGCTAAATGAAAATTTTAAGATATTTATTTTTTGTTTTTATTTTTTCATAACCAGATTTAAACATTAAAAAAAATATTTTTGCGTAAAATATATTTTTTATTTTTATTAATAATTCAAATTGAATTAAAACTAACCAAATTAAATAAAATTTATTATAATCTGTACATATTACGCTGATTGGCATCGATTTCAGCGTGGTTGGAAACTAAGTATAGCGAACCTCGCGCGAGCATGACTCTGAACCGGAAGTGGTGATGACGACCCGACGGAGTAAAAATTATCTCGTCTCGCGCATTATGAGATTTTTGTTCCTATTAGGGGTAGCGAGAATTAAATGATACAAGCTTGAAAGAAAGATATAAATGAGGTAGAAGGTCATATAAAAGCACGCTTAATGCAAGATCAGAAACAAGGTCAGATACAAAATGAGATAGGTTTACACAAGGTCATATAACTTATATTTTCATATGTCATATAGTTTTGCTTTCAGTAATGTTCAAATTCTTATATTGTTTCCAGCTGTAGCATCCTCTACTTTATCATATTCTTCGTCTTTTTGTATATTGGACATGCAGAAATAAATCACTAAACTATAGTAAATATACAGTTTAGATGTAAGATGAGGTCATAGGTCACATACGATGTCATTTACATGGTCTTTAACATGATTGGATTCATATTTAATTCGATACAAGATTTAGTTCAAGGTTGGATACATGACATGAGGTAATGGGTCAGTTAGAAATTTAGTATTTCCCTTCCTCAGATTCAAAACTGAAAATACCTTTCAACTGGTTCTACACTTGATCTTGCTAAACAGGTGCAGCAGAAGGTAACAGCATCAGGTCCAGCACCAAGAAGGCTTCGGTAGATGTTGTCTTCGCTGCTCAGCTTGCCGATGTTCCAAAGAGTGAAGAATTCAAGCCATCCCTCAACAGCACAGTGACAGCAGACAGCACAGACTTCTCTTCCCCTGCTCCACAAGACTTAGGAGTCCATGATGACCAGCATGCAGTCAGCATTGTTGTAGGTACATTCTGGAAGGTCCTGTCATGGTTTACTTGGACCCTTGGGGAACACTTACCAGCAAAGAGAGATAGGATAGGGGTGGCCCACTCTGATTGACATGAGTGGGGTGCATTTGTGATTTTGTTGGTTTCAAACTGAATTGAAAAGTCCCAATAAATATTCTATTGCCAGCAAGAGCAAAGTCAGAGTTTTTTTCTTTAAATCCTTTTACATTTCTCCACCTGTCACTGAAAATTACTTGGGAATGTTAATATATTTATGTGTATTTGACATTTTACAGTCTTGTGATTTTGCTTACAGATGATGGGCAAGATGACATGAAAATCTCTGCCTGTTTTATTCTACATCTGTGAATGTAAATATTTATCTTTGAATGTATATGCTTGATCAAGTTAACTTGATATATGGTAGCTGTACGCCATCTCTTTTATACCTGTAAGAGATGAATTCTGTCAAGTGAGTTTGAGCCAAATACATGTGTTCCCTTCTCTTGTCCTACCCGGTATACTGATTTCTATCAGGTATGACTCCAAAACCCACTCAGCCAGCTGAATGTCCGACCGTTGAGACTCTAGACGATGCTGTCACAGCGAGGACAGCGAGGACGATAAGACAGGGGGTCAAGGGGCATGATACAGGGTACAACACAGAAGAGAGTTCCCCTGTACATGACTCAAGACCAGTCATATATGATGTGAGTAGCAGTGCCATTGCAAGCTGTATTAAAGACATTTGTAGGCATTGGTTCTTTTCTCCGAACTTGTTATCAGTATCTGTACCTTTTTATCTCTTTCAGTCATATTAATGGGCCATCCTATCCTTCTTCTTTCATTACTATCTGTTCATTAAACTTTTTTTTTCTTTTTTTTTTCATTTTACTATTTTGTAGAGACTTCTATTCTTTTAGGACCCATCCAAGAACTACCCAGAGTACTTTAAGCAAGGGCTAATGTTGTTAATGTATTAAGTTTACAATTCAATGACAGTTTGCAGGAATTTGAATTAATACTACTTCATTTATTGTTAAGTGGAGCATCATTGACATTATTTACAGTTTTGGCAGGCTCTCAAAAACTATTTATCAGATTCCCTTGCTTTCAGCTGGTCAGTAGCAAGATAGAAGCAAAAGTAAGATGCCTTGAAGTTTTTTGTCCAGTTGACTATCAAACAAATAAGAGGCAAAAATATTTGTGATCTTGGGCTAGCAAAATATAGTCATACAGGGCTGCACACCTGTAAAACAAAGGATACTAGTGTGTACTTGACAATTGTATGAAGTGCTGTGATCTTGTGATGGGAGCGATTGGGGTGCAGGGGTTCTAGCATAGGACACAACGTAAGTTGACATTGCATTAATTTGAAATATTTTACTGAAATTCACTAGAAATCATGATTGCAATATCACATGAACTCACGCATGTATCTTTTTAAATTTATGCAGGGTGGACAATATGGCCTGAATTCAGAAGAGGTTTATATTTAATATTTAAACTATGGTTTAAATATCCAAAATCCTCTTGTCCAATGGGTGAACAGTAATGTACTTTTATACATTCTCTTGTGCTTATCTACACTTAAATTTTTATTCACTTTTATTTTCACTTTTGTCATTTGCATAAACCGTGGTTTAGACTTTGGTTTAAAAGTAGACCTCATTTGTGCATTCGGGCCATTGAGACTATATTTAATCAGTTTCATGCCAATCACTTTTTTCTACCCAAATTGTACATGAGCTTAAAGTATGTTATGAATGTATAAATCCGTGTTGTGACCTACAGAGTGACCTCAAGACGCATCCAGTTATCAGGGACATGGCCTTCGTAGTGAATGATCTCATCAACAGAGTAAGGACATTGGAGGAACAGTTGGAAACCCTCTCCAGGACTTCAGAGAAAGCAGAACATAGGAACAATGCCAAAATGATCCTACTTGAGAACAAGATTAAACTGCTAGAAGCACAGGTGAGGTCTACTCTTTGAACTGTCAATACCGGGGAGAGAGGTGGTATGGCTTCCTTGAGAGCTAGATGTACCTTATGTTAGGATTTGCTATGAGATATGATGGGGAAGAGAGTCTTCCTGAGAACAAGACTGAACTAACAGAAGCACAAGTAGGGTCTGCTTTATGAGATATGGGGTGGGGGGGGGGGGGGGGGGGGGAGGGGAGGGGCATTGCAAGAGTCCTTGAGAATGGTTTAGGTGTTGTGGTCTAGTGGATAAGTCTCTGGACTGTGAACTTGAAGGTACAGGGTTTGAATCCCTGCCACTGCACTTATGTCCTTTGGCAAGATATTAATCTGCATTTGCCACACCTGACCAAGGTGTAGTAAGTGGGCACAGGGTAGAATTTATTCCTCGATGGCACTGAGCGCTACAGTTGCCATGCTAAAGCTTGGGTAATTATATGGTTGCAGGGCCCTCTGGGAGAACAGATCATAGTGCTAAAGAGGCTACCCTGGGTAAACCAGACATTATCATTATCATGGTACAACTTTGAGAAGCACTGAGATGCACTATGAGATATGATTTTATGGGGAAGGGGGTCTCCTGGAGAGCAAGACAAAGTTTTTAGAAGCTTAGGTAAGGTCTACTCTATAAGAGGTTATTGTGTGGAGGATGTCCTTCTTGAGAACTACATGTAGTCTTAAGTACCGGAGTTATGAAAAAAATCATGATTTAAAGCAGTGTAGACTCTTTTTGCCACTCTTGAAACATTTACTTTTAAGCAATCTTCGAACTTTTATTGCTACAAATGGTTTGTTCTGTCATTTGTATTATGAATGCCCTTCTCCAAGATAGATGCCTGATTTTTTTCCTCTCTCTGTTCTTCAAGAACACAGTTTAAATGAATGTACCTAAAAATCGGAAAAGCATTACTAGATTTTATTCTCTTTCCATGCTCCCATCATAGATGGGCCTTTCTAAAAGCGACAGTACCCGGTCCTCATCTTCCAGCGAGGGTGAAGCATGCCACCTAGAGACCGTATTTGAAGAGGAATCTGTTGTCAAATCATCATCAGACGATGTGATACGTCAAGCATCACCAGAAATACCAGCAGATGATGGTCATGGGTCATAGCATGTCTCCACACCTATAGATGATGCCGAAGGCTTTTGTATGCATTTATATAAGTTGAAGCTACATTCAAAATTCAAATAAGTGGGTTGAGTTACTCCAGTGATGTATAATAAGGTACAGTGTAGGGCTACATTTAAAATTCAACTAAGTGAGTTGAGTTACTACAATGATGTGTAATAAGGTGGGGCTACATTTAAAATTCAGCTAAGTGGGTTGAGTTACTCCAGTGATGTATAATGGATCACAAAATTTCAAATATCTCTCCTCTTTTAGCATTTACCATAATTTGCTGGAGGTTTTAGTAGGCATTTATTTGCATAGTTAAGTTGAAGCTACATTTAAATTCTAATTATTGTGGGCTGAGTCACTACAGTGATGTACAAATCACAGTTTCAAATTTCTCATGCTATTTGCCATAAATTTGTTGCTTCTAAGTGAATAAGTAAAAAGGTTAATTAGTTTGAAAATTGTTTTTATTTGTCCAATTTCCTTGCTTAGTCACTTTGTACATAAATGTGACCTAATTACTGTAATTTGTAAGGAATAAAGAGGTTAACATTCAGCATTCCATAGATCAATGAACTATGTCAAGCCAGCATTAATTTAATTTTCCTTCAAGATTACAGGGGCCATATTCTGAAAATTGTTTCATCTTTTATCTTATTTTAATTGTCATAGCAATCAGAAATAGGGTATGCCATTGGCTTACACTGCGCACTTTTGACTTACGTGCTGATCCATGGGCGCAATTTTGCGCAGTTCAAACCAATCCCATGTTCTTCTTCAAAATTTATTCTGACAAATGAAGACGAGATAAAAGATGAATCAGTTTACAGTATACCGGTCCAGGCTTCTTTGTCTTTCCATATCCCTTTGTGGTACGATGATTTATCACATAAATACTCACTTGTGATGAAATAGATATAAGAATCACTATGTCACAGTCATTTGATATCAATCAGTGTTTGAAACATGTTAGGATTATCAGTACCTTTGAGGCTTGTTCACATTTGAGGAAAGAAACCAAAGGGTTTTTGAAACGCATTTTTTGTGTACAAACTAAATGGCAATGACACAACAAAGGACTAAGCTTAAAGTGTCATGGCTCATTTACTTGCTTGTCATAAAATATACTTAAAACCCCCTGGTGGTCTCCCTCCTCCTATCTGAACTGGCAAGCATTTGTAGTTTGAATAGGGATTTATATCTACCTACCTACCTACCTAAAACTTACACCATACTGGATTAGAATACAGTGCTTTCATGGAGATTTGGACAGATTGATCCACATTCAAACATGACCTAGGCCTTTTTGAGATGCACTTTGATATGAATTTAGGGAATCCTTGTACAGTGTTTTACAAATTTATTTTAGTGATTTACAAGAATTTGGTAACCTTTGAACTGTGACCCTTCTTTGAACTTTACTTGAGCCTTCAAGAGATCCACCTGTGGTATGAATGTATTCATCATTTATTAATAGTCTGTAATATGTGACATAAGTTTCCCTTTGTGAGAATTTATGTTAAGTCTTTACCAAAATCAGAGACCATTATGTGTCACTGTCCATATGGATGAGAGTTAATCACTTGAATTCAAATCAGTTTTCCATTTCACTCTTGCTGTATTGCTGTAAGAGATGTTTGCTTCAGTAAGCAATTTTTTGCCATTAAGAATTATTCAAGCCTTGAATCAGAGACTGATTCAAGGCCATTGAAAGGTTTTGTTGATATGAATTTATTTAATTTATTTTGTATATTTCATTGTTTGCATAAAATGCAAATACATTTTTGTGTACAAGTGTAAATACAAAGATTATTATTTTTTATATAGAAAAAAAAAATATATTTATTTGCTAAGGAAAGTACAAAAGTTGTATCACAATTAAACATTACTGCCATTTGTTTTGGTTGAAACAGAAAAGTTGAAACAATTTGATTTCCTTGATTTCTTTGTATATTTGTAATGTTTTAGAGCCTGTATATCCTGGGCCCTATTTCATAAAACTTGTTATCAGTAACAACTGCCACATGTCTGTGACAAATTTGCTCTCAGCCAATCAGATGCAAGGATTTTGGTAGTTCTTAACAATTATTGCAACTTGTTATTGATAAGAAGTTTGAATAAACAGGGGCCTAGTGAAATTAAATGTAGTTACAAGTATTGTAATTTGTTGCAGGAGAGGTACATGTTGCTGTTTTCATTTTAGCATAAGGATTTTGTGATCTTTGCAAGGAGGAGAGAGGAGAGGAAAAGAGGGAGAAAGAGAAAGGGCGATAAAGAGGAAAAGAGGGGAGGAGGATGGAGAGTGAACTATAGAGAGAGAGAGTGAGATAGAGAGTGAGATAGATAATTTAAGAATGAGAGGATGTCAAAGAAACAATAATATCATAAAAGTATTCCCAGATTGAAATATCAGAACATAGGAAATAAAAATCATTTAAAATGGCAGAAGTATGCTAAAATTACCACCTTTTTGTTACAATCCCAACGCACACATTTACAAATGAAGAATGAGAGGATATCAACAGCGAGGGTCAAAGAAATAGATGAACATGACAACTGTATTCTTGAAATACTGATTTATTTAGATATATATCAAAACAATGAAAATATAAAATTATGTAAATTTGACAGAAGCATGTTGAAATCACCATTTTCCCTCTATCCTAATGCACAGAACCAATGCTTGATTTATTTATGCTGTTATCTATTTTTGTTACAACATCAAGATTTTATTAGGTGTTTTCTGTCAATTATGTCGTGATTTAATTATTTTACGAAATAACACTTTAAAGGTAGTAGACCACATTTGCACAACATTGTTTCAGAATTTGAAGAGAAATAAGCCAATTTCAATATTAAATGGCAGATATTTATGTAAAACTATCATGTTATCAAATTTACAACAGTATTCCAAAGAATACATGAAAAATGAATGGTTTTACTCTTAAAGCGTCAGGAAGACGCCTTTACAAAACAAAGAAAATAAAAGAAAATTTGTGTTGAATGTTTCCTTCTCAATCCTAAACGGGAATGTACTGGGATCTAAAACTTTACAAGTGTTTTTCTGCAGCTTAAAGCAATCTAAATTAAATCTTTTGTGCAGATTGGGTGCCACTTGCAAATGTGGGCTACTACCCATAACAAATCTGACCTCTCACGAAATTCACAAATATTCCATGCGCAAGTGGGTTTCTTGTTTTCAGGAAACATATTGAGTGAGGTTCAAGTACCACTAACGCAATTGTGTGGCATGGAGCTCCATTTGATATTAACAAAATAAAACATACAGGCTTAAAAATTAGATTGCAGTGGGCTCTGCTCTCCAAGAAAAATGAAAAGAGAAGCTGGAATACTCTGAATCAATTCTCCCAATTCTTCCCGGTCCTGTCAAAAGGTAGCCACCACTTCACTAAGTTCCAAGAATCTCCTCTGATCCACAAAGTTTTTCATCCGTGAAGGAATCCAAAATATCTTTACTAACTTCTTCCAATCAATTTCTTATCAACTCTTCTATCCATCAATTTCCATGGTTCCATTGAAGAGCCTCTACGATTGACTGACTTCCAGGACAGGCTCTGATTCTAAAAGTTTTCCTGGGATCCATCGTAACATCAAGAAAACATCCATCTAATTCTGACTCAGCTCTTCTCCCGATCAATCTTCTTAGTCCAGTCGAAAGGTTTCCACCATTTAGTGAGCTCCAGGACTCTCTTACTTTGATCCTCAAAGTTCTCTTTTGGCGGATGTCTCCAAAGCCGAGGTTCAACATCCAGAAGACCTCCAACCACTTCCTATAAGAAAGCAAATAAATGAACAAGATATAATGAATCTTATTATTTAAAAAAAAAAAATATTTTAGATAAAACCAGCCATACTCATGCTGCAACTATATTTACATGTAACAGGAATGACAAGTCATTGCTTGCTGAATAGAAATATCAACCAAAAATGAGACCAAAGAAAGGCAAACAGGAAGACAAAGAAACAAACCAAACCAAATTAACATTTACGCTCTTTAGCTAGGACATCAACATTGTTAGATAATACACAGACAGTGTTCATATTATACTGATCTCATATTTGCAACAAATCATTTGATGTTTATCAGATTAGAGAATATATTCTGACTTGGTTATCGTCACAAAAACAAATTTTTCCTTAATTTGATAAATGTATACTGCAATCCATACAAACAAAAATAAATGAATAAAAAAAAAAATATATCAAAAAATTTGATCAATAACAAACTTACTTTTCCAAAGTAGTGTGGGAAGACAAGTTCATCTTCAATGACATGAGCAAACCCACCATCAAGCCCAAAGTCAACGCTGAAGAAGGGGAATCCCCTGGGGACTGATCGACGGATGTCTTTCTGCCTAGTGTCAATCAACTTCTTGTTCTGTGTCCACTCTGATTCAGATTCCTGGATGGCTTTCTGTAAATAAGGTCACAGACATCATTGGATTTATATCACTTAATAATAACTGACTTATTTAATCCATTTGTGACAGGAATTATTTGAAGCCTAATTTGATCAGCTTTTATTCTTCAAATTGGCAACACCAACATTTTTATTTTAGTGCAACATTTTTCTTATAAAACGTCATGTATCTGAAATGAATATAAATTGACAGAAATTATGAGAAGTCAAAAAGTTGCCAATTTGCAGGGGAAAACGGTGATTGTAAACCTTCTATCACATTGCCAATTTAAGGATTTTAATGCTTATTTTCCTTTAAAAAAATTTCAGCATCAAACAACGAATATTGACGCAACCAAAATGGGCACAGTTTGTGTAGAATTTTTTGCTCTCTCTGCTCATGTATTTGGTATAATTTTTAGGGCTTTGCATCAAAAGATATTAGGCCAAACCACAAAATGTGGACCTCTGTCACGAATGGGTAGCGGCATGAGTGTATATAATGCTCTTCTGGCTGGCCATGCATATACCTGGGTTGAGAAGGACAAATGCACAATACCGAGTAAGAATCAAATCTGGGTCTTCTGGTAGATAAGATGAGAGCTTTTACTCATACACAACAGTGCTCCAACAATAGTCTATTAATTTTAGAACAAGTTAAAACACTTTTGCCCTCCAACCAGTGTTTCATGACGAATATCCTCACTGACCATTCATGCCAAATTTGGTAACAATAAGAAAAACAGCACTGGCCATGTCGCGAAACAGGTGAAACATCTGTTCACTGGAAAGTGCCACCAATCAGTCTTACATTCTAATTCTCAGCATCATATCCATTTCCATCATTTATGTTGAAAATGCAAATTGCATGGCATTTTCACTGTCTACTGCCTTAACTCATTCGTGCTCAAATTCCACATTGTATGGTTTGGTTGCATACACACAAAATACAAGAACAGAAAGAGCAAAAACTTCTGTACATACTGTACCCATTTTGGTTGCATCAGTATTTGTAGTTAGATGATATTTTTAAAGGAACATAAGAACTAAAAACCTTAAATTGGCAAAAAGATGGATAACTAAAAACCACTGCTTTTTAATGAAAATTGGCAACTATTTAACTTCTCAACATACGTCAATTGATGTACATTTCAGATACATGACTTTTCATTTTAACAATATAGAGCAACAAAAGAAAAAATAATGGTGTTGCCAGTTTGAGGATGAAAAGTCAATCAAATAAGACTTTAAATAGTTCATGTCATGAATAGGTTAACTGCAACAAGGAATTTGTTAGAGAGCACAGTCTTACCTTGAAATAGATAGGTGCCATTTCCCCTAGTTCTCTGGGGATAGATAGACATTCTATGCACATATGTCTCTGTTTCTTTGGATTCATACAGGTCTCAAGGAATACCACATCCATCTCATGGTCCTCAAACATCCTCGTTAGACCCTTGCGGAATATCTGGGAGAATATTGGAAATGAGAAAATTTGGAATCAAATGTGGAATCAATAATAATTCATACAGGTCTCATTGTCCTCAAACATCTAATTTAGCCCCTTACTATTTACCGAATCCTCGCACTACATGTGATTCAACAATAAAATGGAGGCAATGTTGCTGTAAAATATCAGTACGCAGGCAGACAAACCACAACTCTATTCTTATAAAGTTTACTTTTATTTCTTAAAGCTACATTTCTGTCAGGGTGTCATAAAGTGGTTTTACTGACCTGTATTTCGGCCCATACATCTTCATCCAGTGCAGTGCTAGCTACGGCATGTTGCATAGGAACAATGTAGCACTGACCTTCTGATATACACCTAGTCTGGGGCACACACAGGTATACCTGAAAAAGGCACAGTATTAGTGAACTTAACCCATTTGTGACAGAGGTCCACATTTTGTGGTTTGGCCTAATATCTTTTAAGGCAAAGCCCTAAAAATCATACCAAATACATGAGCAGAAAGAGCAAAAAATTCTACACAAACAGTGCCCATTTTGGTTGGATCAATATTCATTGTTTGATGCTGACAATTTTTTAAAGGAAAATAAGCATTAAAATCCTTAAATTGGCAATGTGATAGAAAGTTCAAAATCACCATTTTCCCCTGCAAACTGGCAACTTTTTGACTTCTCATCATAATTTCTGTCAATTTATATTCATTTCAGATACATGATGTTTTATAAGAAAAATGTAGCAATAAAATAAAAATGTTGGTGTTGCCAATTTGAAGAATAAAAGCTGATCAAATTAGGCTTTAAATAATTCCTGTCACGAATGGGTTAAAGACATTTTGTCATAAATTTCTTGTTAGTGAATCAGCACATGAATATAAAAATTTGGCTGAAATCTTGTATTTTCTTAAAGCTAATTGTATCATATATGACAAAGAAGAAAACTGGTTCTAGGCAGCTACAGTTCTTCTAACAATGCATGTAAGAAAGGTGGGGGTGTAAATTAACCCAAATCATTCTTAACAGTGCCTCATTCACTGTTGAGTAATAACAATAATATATATAACTTATAACTGTTGAGTAATAATAATAATATATATAACTTATATCGTGCCAAATCCACTCTGTGGAGTGCTCAAGGCGCGTAAACATGTAAATGATCAAGAATTGAAAAGAAATGTTTTGAGATGATTTTTAAAAGAGTCAGGGGATGAACACTTTTTGATGTCTTCATGAAGGCTATTCCATAATTTAGAACTTGAGTAAGCAAATGATCTTTTCCCCCAAGTTTTAGCAATTTTGGGGATCACAAAAGAGTTGGAAGTGGATAAATTGGAAGTAGGTAGTCATACCTGAAAATGGCTGCACCAGTGATAATCGTCCATTTGAATTCTAATATAAATAATATATTCTGAAATTCAGAATTGATTTAACATCATACCTACGATTAATCCAAACCCTAAACCTACCCAATGTCTAATCTCAACCTGAGCATCAATTCCATGTATTATGCAATTAAGTCTTGAGCAGAAGTTACTAGAGAATATTTCTGGCACCCCAAGGAGAACGTCTGGCATGATGGAATACCATACCTTCAGCCCAAGAGCTACAATCAAGTGCTTCTTCATCTCCCCACTCTCAAGACAGAATGGACACTTGGCCAGCTTGGCCATGGTGTGCTGGTGGTCAGCAATGGCCCTCGACCTCTCACGTTCCTCGACCTTTGACCTGGACTCGGCCTTGGCTGCTGAGGAGACAAACATCTCATCCAGGGTGTTGAACTCGGAATCCAACAAGGCAAGTTTCTGTAGGGTTAGGATGGTGATAATACTGTAAATCCAGCATGTCTTTTACCGACTGGTGGATTCAGTGTTAACCTGTTCAACACAATTTGATTTCAATATAACATGTATTTTCCATAGACCCTAGCCCAAATCATCTCGGGCTTGGTGTTCAAAGGGGTAATCTGCAAGAAGAAAATTTTGAACATATTTGCAATAGTAACAATGAAAATATACAGTCCAATCTATCTAGAAAAACAAAACTGTTCTGATGTGTGTAAGCTAAATTATTCCAGCTTTAACCTTGTGGCCATGATGAAATGCTCAAGTATTGCCAAGACCCCCCCCCCCCCCCCCCCAACAAGAAATCCATTCACCTAATTTGGAGTGCCTGTGCCAGGTAAACAAGATAGTTTGTGAATTTATGGAGTAGAAGCTTTCATGAATTTGAATACATTTGTACACTAAAAAATTTTTTTTTAATGATATAACAGAGAAGGATTTTAAAAAAAGTCGAATATGAAATCCAAGACGAAGGGAAAGAAGTAAAGGGAGAATATTGTTTTTGATATGTTACCTTGCTGGCTACTTTATTGAGCAGTCTGTTATGATCATCTGAGGAGCCCATCTTCTCTCTTCTAACCATCGTCTCAAGATCTACATCATCATCATCAGCAAAGTACCTCTCTCTCTCACCATCCTTGTCATGGGTTACAATCTGATCCAAAAACAGGAAAGAAAAAAGATGTTATTTATTCAGGTTGGTTTCTTCTACAAATTTGACACAAATTTGAGCACTGAAAGATTTAGTACTTACAGTCAAAAGTACATTAAGTACATTGACAATGAGTTTCAACAGTAATGATATTGAAGTTGAAAAAAGGTTGTTACAAGATAATATTAAAACATGAGCTGCCTTAAATTAGGGAGAAATCAGAAAGAAATATTTGTAAATACCACCGTAAAGATACCTCACACTTTAATACTTGTGCAAAATTGAAAAGGATTTCAGTGACGAAAAGGAGTTTCAACACTGCCAATCATCCAATAAGTAACTGTTCACAGGATCTTCAAGTAGATAATTGGTAATTCAGGAAGGACACACGAAGTATTCGCGCTGAAATAAAACTTCTAACGAACAAATAATGACATACCAATTGTATTATAAGACTTACATTCTTCTTCCTCACTTTCTTGCCTCCAGAAGGAGGTGCAGTCTGCTCAGCCAATGGCCAGCTCTGTCCACTACGGTCAGTTCTTGTCAAAATAACTTCTTCACTTTCTTTGTCTGATCTCTGCTTGGTCTTCTCTCGAGGGGCTTTCTCTTTGCCTTTGTTTTCCAGTTGTTTGGTTTTGTGTGCAATCCTGGCCTGTCTGGCACTCTCAATCTCAGTCTTCAGTTTCTGAACCAATGCCTACAAAGAGAAGAACAATTCATTTCATAATTGTTTCAAGGACATTTCAGTATTGCCAGGTCAGCGCTCTTAGATTTAACAATAAATTTTGACATGCATGCAAAGACTCATAGAATGAGACATTATCAATTGTACATATAATATATCTGTACATGTCACATGATACAAAACACAAAATGCAAGCTTTATAAGTGCATATTTTCTTAAATAGCATGTTCCTTTAATTGGAGGGGGGGGGGGGTGTTTGGATAACTCTAAAATCATGGTCAAAATGGAAAAGATGTCTTCTCACAACTACTTTCCAAGTTTTATGATCATTACATAGTACTCTGCAGTCAACAGAATTGCACATACTGAAGAATTGCACATACTGACTTCATCATCACCTCCACTATCATCATCACCAGCAGCATCATCATCATCAACATCATATTCATCATCATCATCATTGATATGTCCATTGGTTGTGATAACAATGATATGTTACAATGATATTGTTATCACAACCATCATCACATATAATAGATATTTACCTCATTGCCCATGATTTCTGCCTTCACTAGTTTAGCTCCCAGCTGGTTCATCTGAATGTCCGATAGAATCTTAACTGGACTAGGACTCCTCTCTTTCTCCCTGTCCTCTCCTCCACTCTCTTCCTCCCTTGAGTCAGGTGATGAGGATCCAGATGATCTCACATCATCACTGTTCTCCTCATCACTGTTCTCCTCATCACTGTCATTTCTTCTAGACCTTCTGGATGATGGACATGAGGATGTAGTTAGTGGTGCTCGAGAGGAAGAGAAGGTGGGGGTGTGGTCCTTGGGTGATGAATGCCCTCTGCTAGAATACCTATCATCACTGTCCAGTCTTTTATCGCTGGATTTCCTCCATCCTCCTGATGAAGATGGGCTTGATCTTGCATCTTTCCCATCATCACCTGGTCTCTTGAATCCTGGCTTCCTCCAGCCCCCACTTGACGCAGAGGAGGATGCTGGAGGGGGTATCGTCCTTGAAGAAGAAGATGATGATGATGATCTTGACGCGGAGTCATCATCCTCTCCAGGTTTCTTAAATCCTGTTTTCCTCCAACTTGGAATATCATCATTCCTACTCCGTTCACGTGATGACGAACCCCTATCATAAGAGGGCATGTGTGATCTATCCCTGTCATATCTATCATGGCTCCCTTCTTCATCACCAGGTCTTTTGAACTTTGAACGCATGCTTTCATCATCATCTCTTTCTCCAGGCCTCTTGAAGCTCCTACTGGATAAATCTCTCCTTGAATCTGGGTCATGCCTACTGCTCTTATCCCTAGATTCAGATCTATCATATCTGTCTCTCCTTCCCCTGTCGTCCTTCCTATCCCTCTCATCATCTCTCCTTCTATCTCTCCTTCCATCTTCCCGTCGTCTGTCATCCCCACTATCATCCCTTTTCTTCTTCCAGCCTGGGGGTGGTCCGCTGGGTTCTCTGGACCTCGACTGACCTCCACTCGCTTCCACTGCTTCAGAGAGTAGTCTCTCATACTCACCAACAGACTGTCAATGTGTAATCAAAGACAAAAAGACACTGCAGTTAAAACTGAATTAAAAACCTTAAAACACATCATTCCTTGTCATTAACTTTTGTTTCGTACTTTCAACTAAATATTAGGTTGCACATAATCGCATACACTACAAAATAATTAAATTTTATTTATGTAGTAAATTGTAATTATCCTCCACATACCACTTAAGTAGCTAGATGTATAAACTCACGTATAAAAGGCAAGAGCATATTTAGTAAAGTTGTACATACTCCTGTAAAATTTGCTCTATATCAATTTCCTTCACTAACCATTCAACCTGAGAACCAACACTTACACTAACCCTAACCCTTTTATCTATACTTGTAATTTATCAACGTGTACAGCGCATTGAAATGTTTCATGTAATGTACTATATAAATGTACCTTATTATTATCATTATTATACCCCTATTCCTACACAAAACTAAAACCCAATGGCAACCTTAATCCAAATAATATATGAAATGTCTAAGATCAGACATTAGAACACTGCTTACCCCCCATCTCTCAGCTACCACCTCATCTACTGATCTCCCACTCTCTCTGGCCTGTTCTACTGCTCTCTGGTAGGACTTCTTGAGCCAGCTCACCCCTCCATCTACACCATGCCCCACTCTCCTGGCTGGGAGAGGGTCTTGGCGCTGAGACTTGGAGTTCCGCTCCTCTGGTAGACCTGTTCCTCCATCCTTCCAGTAAGGATTCAACTCTTTGGCTGACTGTGCACAGACAAAAAAAAAACAAAACTAGATGAATCCAATTTATGACACTGTGTCAGCCACATTTGAAGTTGATCCGTCAAATGGTTTTTAAGTTATTGCGAGAACGAGCGACTTTCGCGTATTCAATGACATTCATCACCTTTGACCTTTGACCTTCTGACCCCTAACTCTAATTAGATCATTGTCCCTCCCATGTGCTTACATGATTTATGTTTGTTTGAAGTTGATCCATCCAATGGTTAAGTTATCACAAGAACGAGCCATTTTTATGTATATTATGCTTTGACTTTGTAACCCCAAAATCTAATCAGATCATGGTCCCTCCCATATGCATACATGAGCCATATTTGAAGTTGATCCGTCAAATGATTCTTAAGTTATCGCAAGAACGAAAACAGGACAGACGAATGGACAACCCAAAATCATTATGCCTCCGGCACCCACATTCGGTGGGCGGGGGCATAAAAACATTACTCAATAAACTATGATTATATCTGACTGACTCTGAGAAGATCAGCAAAATATTTTTCTGTTCATCATTACCAGAATTCATGATGACCAGTGAAACTTTTAAGATGAGTAAACCATCTCACAGAAATCAACACCAGGGGGTGTAACATAAAGAGATACAATCAATCTTACAATCAATTGTATCTCTTTAGTACATGGTTTGCCATAGACTTACGATTAATATCAATCGTAAGATTGATTGTATGTTTTATGTTACACCCCCCAGGGGTGGTATTCTGAGCACCATTTTATCTCTAAAACTTTCACTTAACCTTTAAAATGAAATCTGTATTCTGAGACATCTTTACCTCAGATTTTATCTTTACTTCAAGTCTCTCAACTCCAGCTTAAGTACATACTACAGCTAAAGACAAAAAGACAGCATTGCCCTTACACCCTTAATCCTCACACAATAGCCATGGACAATGGCTGTGAATAACTGAATACCACACCTTAGAATCTCTAGTGAGCAAGCCTCGCATCCATGTCCATAGCTATTGTGCAGGGATTACGCACATGCTCACATACACACCCACTGACTCCTGTAAAAGTTTTAATTTTGTACAGGGCATTGGAAATTGAGCAAAATCTGAAATCTAACTTCTAAAATAAGCATGAAATACATGAACTGATTTATGTCATCATACTCACATCACCTAAAACAACATTGTACACAATTCAACTTTAACCCATATCAATATTAATATTATCTGATGTATAGTTGTTGTTGTTGTTTTTTTTTACCAAGGAGTTATTATAACTCCTTTCTTGTACATAGAGATAATTAAATTCCCCCCCCCCTGCCACTGTACCCAATCAATAGCTAATAAAAAAGAAGGAAAGAGTAGAAAGACAATGAAAGTGAAGAGGGTGAATCATCATTATCAGCAGTAGATGTGGAAGAACATTAACCCTTTTCCTTATCATGAAGCCTTTTAACCCTTTACTGAAAGTTCATGTCTAGACAAAGTAAAAAAAAAAAATATGATACTATGGCATATTGTTTGGCTTTATTTCTGAATTTTATACGTGACTTTGTTTCTAAAGGGTGATATAATCTTTGCATAATAATGGGAAGCAATTTGAAAATATCTAAAGTACTGTTTTCTGTATTCGGAAAGCGCAAAATACACAAAAATAAATGGAATGTCAGCAATATAATTACTTAGACCATAGAAAAACAAAGCAGAAGAAAAAAACATAAAAACAAATGAAACAGAACAACAGAACAGATCAATGAAGAACAATCAAAACAACTAAAAAGAGAGAAAAAGGAAATTAAAAGATTAGAAAAGTCCAAAAATAAAACGGAAAAAGGAGACAGGAAAAGAAAGAGAACTACAATTTAACAGACAAAAAAAGAAAGGAAAACATTTTGTAGACAAAGAGAACACCCCCCCCCCTCTCAAAAAAAGAGAAGATTTTTTAAAATATTAAAAAGAGAACCTTTATTGCTTACATAATCCATATTGTACTGGTTCTTTTCCTTCTCTCTTTCCTTCTCTTTCTCAGCATTCTTCTTTTTGCGGATGTCAGCCAGAGATGTTGCTGCCATAAGGAATGGACTCTCAAGCCAATTATCTTCTTTCTGCTGGAAAAAGAAAAGAGGAAACATACTGGTATGATCTTCTATTCGTCTTCACATTCTTTCACTACATAGTGATAGTGATAGTGATAGTGATATTTTTTCCTGTACTTGAAATAATTGGATCAACTGAATGTCTAATCTGGTCTACAATAGACCAGACTTTTAAAAAGCTACAGAACAAAAATTGTTCCACAGCTTTACTAGGTCAGTTTCTTTTTCAGCATATCAAAAAATAATAATGGTTGCTTCTCATATCCTAACATACCTGCCAAGGAAGAAAATATAATAAAGAGAATTTAATTTGTCACTGAAGATGAATTAGGTGATCTGTCGTCAACTTTGAGAATTGGGTCTTGACACGGATATTGATAATGTCATTGGTAAAGACTAGTGATAAAATATCAATGTCTGGGAAGGAGACTAATGTCATAGAAATGGGGCGATTTTTTTATATCATAGTATGATGCAATTATGCAAAGTTAACCTAGAGGTTTATTGTATGTTGATAAAACAAATTTCCAATAGGATTGTACATAAACTACTGAACACTGCATGCAATAGACATAACAGGCAAAAATAAGGCAGTTTATTACATTGATCGTGATTGTATATGTAATTATAGTCAAAGGGGATAGTAAAATAACAGGTTTAACTAGATGAATCCTCGATCGCGCGCGGTCAAAATTTATGCCTCAGCCATTGCCAAGTCAGAAATATATGGCACATTCATGGTGATTTTTTTTTAAATTTTCATGTATACAATGACATCTTTGACCTTGACCTTTGACCTTGACCCCAAATCTAATTACACCATCATGAGACCTTCCATATGCATACATGAGCCAAGTTTGAAGTTGATACTGTGATAAGCATGACAAGTGTCAGAGATAGGCGTGATGGGGTCAAACAATGGAAGAAACCAAATTTGCCAGAGTTTTGTTTCACAGACCCCCCAAAATGACTCTTGTGACTTTTGAAAAGTGACATTTTTGCCTTTAATGTTTGCTCACTCATGCATGACTTGATGGATCAATCTCATTTTTACACAGAAGTTAGTCAATAAGTGTAAAAACACTCCTGCCAAATTATTTTGCTCCAAACCTCTTCGTTAAAAAGTTATGCTATTTTGAATTAGGTGGGAGTTACTTTTTTCGTTGTGTTTATTTTTTTCATGATTAAATTTTATTTCAACACAAAGTGGATTTACAAAATTTTGTATCTCTCTTTGCTTGCTCGCAAATTTTAGTGAACAAAACAGGAACCCAGGCTCTGGGTGTTTAATTTTGCATTTTCCTCAATGAGATTATGTTTTGGAACAATAACTTAGTGAGAAATATTCTTTGAGGTATAGCTTTGGCACCATCCTGAACACATACAATGTAATATGTACATGTGAAGCAGTTGTAAGATCCCCTGCCATATGAGAAAACATCACCTGTTCTTTCCTCCAAAGAGTTTATAATCTCATCTTTTTCTCCCCAATATGAACATTTTTAGGCAAATCACTGGCGAAAAATATTGGACTTGGAGTATTTCCCATTATTTCCTGATCTTATCAAACAGAGTTTACCACCAGGTATTTCACACCCCAGCATTTATCACCCAACCCTTGTAGATTCTGGCGAAATTCTGATCAGATCAGTGAAAGCTAAATCTCTCTTTATATACACATCTTCCCCAAAACTAGAACATTCCTAATTCATCCTTTTCTGGATGATACAAAATCTAGATTCTTGACTAACATATTAAGCCTGCAAACAGATGCATAGCCAGGGGGGGCGATGGGGGCAGGCTCCCCCAAAAACGCAAAAAAAAAAATATATATATATATATATATATAAAAGAAGAAAAAAAGCGTGAGCGAGAAAAGAAAAAGGTAAGAGAACGTAAGAAGAGTGGGAGCAGGCAAGGAACAATGACAAAAAAACCTCGTAGCTTCCGCGCTTCGCGCGACAGGGGTAAACTCCGCCCTCCCTGCACCCTTCCCCCCCCCCCCAGGGGAGCGCACTTTGCGCACTCGGTAAGTGATTCGCACACTTTGCGCGTTCACTACCACCCCCCCCCCCCCCCCCCCCCCCCCCCGAAATTAAATCCTAGCTACACCACTGCCTGCAAACAAAGACACTAAGAACTCTTTGTTATTTATCAAATGCCCTCGCTAGTGAATAGGACTATAAATAGAAACCATTGTTCTCATAATCTGCCCATGAGTACGTTTACACAAAAAAACAAAAAAAAAAAACCCAAAACATAATATACTGGTACATTCCATCTGAATTTACAAAACAAAAATGAATCATTGGTATTCAAGATTAACCTTCCACACAGTACATGTACCTAATTATTTCAAAGTCTTTCAATGAGGACTGCTAAACATATTATGTTCAATACAAGAATGTTAGAATCACAGGACATAAAGAATGATCTACATTGTTCTTTCACATCTACATGTATGTGTGGTAACTACATATACTATGATTCTATGTGAGCTATGTTATTATTTGCAACTCTGATCATTTATGTGTTAGAAATTTTTGTATTATTAGTGCACAAATGAATTCCATCCAGGAGATCCTACACATATATACAGTAACTCAATATCCTATTACAATTTCTCTTGTTGCAAATACACAATGTGTTTCATTAAAAAGCCTACCCAAATTTGCCCGGCAATATCCCATCAAATTAACATTTCTAAAGATGCATCATAAAATTTGTAATAATTTCTTCTTCTTCCATATATATTGTTATGACGGAGCTAGAGACAATCAAATCAGAGTAATTCTAAACTAGTAATGCATGAGATTGATGAGAGTAGTAGTGATAATAAACACAAAGAAATGACAATGCAATGATCTTCTCTTTGATTTCATTTGCTTGGACAGACAGGACAGGGTCATGTTGAAGGAGTTCAGGGCTAAAGATGCACCCAATCTCATTTCAAATGTTGAGTGATGAGTGAAAGTTTAAGAAACTACACTGTATCAATTCAGCATTTCAGTTAATAGTTGATTTTCTACAACTGTTAAACACTACAATCATAAAAACCCACTAGCTAGGAAATGATAATCCACTTAAAATCACGTTTAAACCTCTATTATTTTTCATCTTACAACTAAAATTAATTGTCTTTAAATTCCTTTCTACAAGAATTTAAACAATAAAAAAAATCCAGTACCTATACTTCATTATTGCATAAATAATGTCTTATATCGAAGTCATCAATATGAATAAGTCAACTTGAACAGTAAGAAGAAATATATTACATGTAGATTATCCATGTTATCATAGAGGCTCATTTAAAAAAATATATATAAGCTTCAAGCTATATATAAAAACCCTATAGCCTTCTACATGACTCACGATGTATTCCAGGATATGCCTATGTTAATACTTTAGCTCTCATAGATTCAGTATAAAGAAGGAGCGAGAAGATACGATTCATTTATTCTTTTCATTAAACTCTAATGGAAACCTGGCACAAAAGCCACCACAACAAAAGAATTGATCAATAGTCCCAGAGAGAAGAGAGAGAAAAAGAGAGAGCAGACGGAACCTGGCGCCCCATTGGTTGTTTTCCACCTGCAGTTTCCTGCCTATTATTCCCCTACAAGCACAAACTGATTTGCATAAAAATAGATTCATTGGAACTCAGAATGACCTTTCATATCATTAAATCCCTTTTCTGCGGCTGCATTAATCCTGGCCGAACCAACTCAGGAAGTCTATTGTTTGGCAGACCTAACCCTCAGCTATTGATAAACAGCTCTCCTTTGCATTACCTCAAGCTGCTGCTCTATTCAAGTTAGGATAAAGGAGCGGAGAGCATTTTGCCATGAAAGTGGGCTGGGAGCATAGTCTGAATGATCAGACTCTAATCAAAGTAGACTTTGAGCTAAACTATGCGAAAGTATCACAGGCCTCTATCAATCTTACATTTGGAGTGTAATAAAATTGCAGAAACATACACCTATCAAATTTAAGCCACAGCAGAATGAATTGAAAACAGCCTCTTTAAATCAAGTAATACTTATAAAACTCTTGTAAAGTTCCTAATCATGTCCCTATGTTCTTACATCCTTCCTCCCATCTTCGGTGGGCGGAGGCATAAAAATGACCTATGTGACCTTTGGCCTTTCACCTACGTACCCCAAAACAATACATACTGGCACCAAGTTTGGAGTTCATACCTCACACGGTTCTTGAGATATCGCTTTAAGAACGGTAAAACCTGAAATTTCACAAATTGACATCTGTGTGACCTTTGACAGACATACCCCAAATCTAATCTCAAATGTTGAGATGTCATGTTAACAAAAAAGCCAGTAAGACAGACAACCCAAAAACATAATGACTCCGGCGTCTGTGGGTGGAGGCATACAATTTTTTTTCAGGCAAAATAAAACCAAGATCATCAATTTGGGCCAGATGTTTCAATTCTACAGCTAATTCTGTGAGGCAGTGTCTTTTTCAAAATTTGCTACTTTTGCAAGCATTGTCATTCTTGAAGTAGAAAGAAAATTGATGATGATTGCTTCCATACAATTTATTTCATTCATATTGTCACGAAATTGATTCGTTGCCATTGTAAACGTGTGGGTACTTGCGGGGTGATTGGTGCAGTACACGACACGTACGTCCTTAGTGCATGCATGCGGTGGGGATTTGGGATTTGGATACAAACTGTGTGCGCGCGCATTATCATGGCAGTTGGTGCTGGCGATCCAAAGAGAAAGGAAGTGTCGGGTAGGTAGCTTCAGGGGCCTTTAAGGTGCTCGTGCGTGTGAATGCTGTGTATTTATTTAACTGGTTATTTTTTAAGAGTCACCCAAACAATAAAGGCATTTGCCAACTGGAAGGTCAGAGATTTGACTCGTGTTTGGTATTTGGGAGTGAATAGGTCGTGTGTGTCTGGTGCAGGTATAGGTGTTCCTGATCTGTTCCTGTGGAAGTGTGATTGTAGAAGTGTGACAGAGCTTGAGTAGGCGACGGGAGCGAACCCATCACATTTGGTGGCAGCGGCGGGATTGATTAGATACACAAAGATTTGGAGTGAGTTTTATCTGTACAGACTGTATCTGCATAACATTTGTGGTTTCATAAATGGTTTTTGAAGTGCCTACAGTGCTTAATTATACACAGCATTCACGCGCACGAGCACCTTAAAGGCCCCTGGAGCTACCTAGCTACCCGACACGTCCTTTCTCTTTGGATTGCCAGCACCAACTGCCATGATAATGCACATACAATTAGTATCCAAATCCCAAATCCCCACCACATGCATGCACTAAGGACGTACGTGTCGTGTACTGCACCAGTCACCCCACGAGTACCCACACGTTTACAATGGCAACAAATCAATTTCGTGACAACAGTCTATGTTTCAAAGCTAGAGCAGTCATGCATTAATTTATCAACAAAGCCGATTGTATCACGTGTCTTATCGATGCTTCAAGCATGACTGCACTTGCAAAAGCATAAAATTTAAAAAATGTCATTACCTCACAAAAACAGCAGGAGGATCAAAATGCCTTACCCAAAATTGATGATCTTGGTGTCACTTTAAGTGGGCTGCACGTGGTGTATAGATAGTGCCTCACGCAATGCATTTAGAAATCCCAGCTTCGGCCAAGCTTTGGTGTGGGTGTGTTGGGGGGGGGGCACATAGTACTTAGGTTCGCTCCCACTCACTCTCGTGTGTGAAGCGATTCGGTGCAGTGACGCATAACCCCCTCACAGAGATGAAGAAGCCACACACAGAGCAATGGGAAGTACGTACTTGTGCAGGGTCAGTGCATAGTGAAGCTGGGTCAGTGTTCAGTCCAGTGGGTTCGTTCAGTGCATGACCAGTAGTTTTCCGCATTGTCTGCATGTTACTGTTCGTCTATTTGCAACTAGGCTGGTTCGTGGCATGGCACTGCCCACTGAGATTTTTGCAGGCACTGCGTGAAGTGCCATCATACACCAAATCAGGCCCACTTTAACTTGAAAAAGAGTTTTCTACTCAATTATATGAAAACTAATTAAATGATACTGTGTCAATAGTGTCATACACAGAAGTTGCAGTTCTCACATGTTGTGTTCTTACTAAGCCACCCTGTATATCCAGGACCATATCAAATTACTGTGTTATAATGATATCTGTATAACAACACTGAGAAATTGTAGAACAATTTAGTAGGAAAATAGTTACAACACAACATCTATTAAAACCTTCAAAAACTAAAAACACAAACAATAACAAAAAACAACATTGTGATCATTGAATGTGAAAATTTATTATAAAAAATAATATTTGAAATATTTAGATAATATTGACTCAAGGCTTGAGTGGGATACGTGAAAATATTGGAAGAGCAGTAGAAAAATATTGGACGAGTCGAAAACAGGTCTAATATATTTCCACAAGCGAGTACCAATATTTTCACGTATTCCACGAAAAATGTTCATCCAATTATATTATTTAGATATAGATCTAGATCTAGAATAGATGTTCATCTAGAATAGATCTAGACCTACTCCCGCAAGAAAGTGTAAAACGTGATTCAGGTTCTTCTCATCATTTTGTAGAAATCTTGTAAACTGCATCACAGTAATTGAAGCTTGCAAATAAATAAGTGCAAATTGGAAGTTCCTCACCATGACAATAGGAAAGTTAATTAACAATGTTTAAATTCTAAGAACAAAGAACAAGTAACTCAAATATCTTTACATGTAGGTCTAGATGTAGATCTACAGTCTGTTTACTCCCAACATAATATTTACAGAAAGGTGAACTTGCAAAACCATGTGACGTCACGCTAACTGCAGCTAGCAGGTATCGTCTGCATATCTAAGTCATGTAGGTGTGGCTTACGGTTACAAACGCAGTGCAATTTCATTGTGACGTCACACTAGCAGCATGTGCACAATCATTTATTGACCAATGATAATTTTATGGATGGAGCAAAATATTCATATCGTCCAACATTTTTTGTAAAACCGTCCAATATATTTTTTGACGTCGAAATCTCCACACGCATACACGTAAAAAATCAGATTCAATATTTTTGCTTTCTGAGACAGCCGCGATGGACCTCAAAAATATTGTTGCCTTTAAAACCCTACATCTAAATAATAATTCCGAATATTGATATGAATTATACTGGCTACCACGCTACAGATAATAATGAAAATTGTACACAAAGAAATAACAATGAAATAAAGTGCCTCCGAAAGTATAGATTGAATAAATCCGCGGGGGGGGGGGGGGGACACTCGACCCAAAAAGTGGTAGATATGTGGCCGCGGGCGAGACAAACAACAGGGGCTTTGGAACGGGCTTATTGTAAAAAGGAAGGTCTTCGGAACGGGCTTCAGAACTACAAATGTTTGTGAAAACGGGGGTCTTTGGAACGGTTCGCCTGCATGTGAGTGAGTATGTATCCCTATGGAACGGGCATACGTGCATGCAGCTAGCCCGGCGGCACGGGCGCCGGGTGCACTCGCGCATAGGCGATGGTCGGAAAGCGCTGGCTGGCCTACGAGCGGTATGGTGCGGGCCGCTTTTCACCAAAAATGAAGCTCATTGTGACGGATCAATGCGGCCGGAATGGCGAAACGAAAAATATGCGGAGCTTTGGAACGGATTTCTTTCTTCTTTTTTCTCGATAAGAAGAAAATGCTATGCTTTGCTTTGGAACGGCTTTTTTTGTTCTTTTTCCCAATAAGAAGAAAATGCTTTGCTTTGAATGGAAATTGGAGTGTAAAAACGGGGGATCTTCTCCGCGGCACATACCCACCACGCATTATATACTGAGTGCCCCCCCCCCCCCCCCCCCCGGAATAAATCTCCTTAACTACATGTAATCTTCTGTAATTCTCTAAGTACTTGCAGTCATTCTCTACATACAAAAAACCAACTTGAAATAATTGCTGTAGGGTCTGAAAGTGTAGAATAAGCTAGGTGAGCATAATGCATGCCCTATCTTCTGTGTGGAATTGAGGAACAATGCACCAGTGTACATGTGCACCTAACACACTTGTCTTGCATGCATTATGCTCCAGTATACAGTACGTGCACACAGTATGTATTGCATTATTAGAAGAAGAGGCTGTCTGCTAGCTACTGCTGCATTGAGCAATGTAGTGGCCATCATAATTACATGTTCTAGTTTTGGAATACCAATGTAGTATCCTATGGAAACATTCATGTTTCCCTGCTCAAATAGAACAGAATGAATAGATTTACGTTTGTGTGCCATCTGATGTCTGCGACAAACTATTGACAGAATTGAAGAAACCAAAAATGGAGTCTTCAGAGCAGATCATCAAGCCATGCAGAGTTCAAATCACAGACTTGAGAAGTAAGTTGTTGGTTTTTTTTTTTTTTTTTTTGTACACTGTATTCGGTATTTTTCTTCTGTATTATTATTATATGTTTGTATACATTATTTTCTTTTGTATCATTATCATGTCATGTAAATGTGTTGTACTCTCATACCCCAGAAGGGGGTCGTAAGAGTCAATAAATTCTATTCTATTCTATTCTATTCTAGTTATTTACATTCATTAATTATATAATATTGACTGGCATTAATGATATACCAACGTATATCTCCCGATCTGAATCCAATATTGCCCAAGCCGAAGGCGCCGGCAATGTTGGATTCAGAGATTCATTCAATGCAGTCAGTATTATTATCTATACCCCACAGTAGTAAATGATGTAAAATTGAATTTTAAAAAAGGCAGTGTATACCGCCACACGCGTGTGTCTTTACCTTACGGCCACACGCGTGTGGTTGTATCCACAGCATCGACATGAGGATACAGCCACACTCAACTGAATTCTCACTTATACCCTGCGCCGCTACAGCTATCGCTAGTGTGTATGTATGCACTGCACAAGCGATGTGTCTGTGTTGCCAAACCCCAAAACTTGGATCGTCACGAAGGTTTTATCTCTTGAAATTCACTGAAATACAAACAATATTGTAATATATCGTCACCTGCTTGCTGACCAGGTGAGAATGAAGTGAAAATATTGTTTGTATAATAAGTGAAATCGAGAGATAAAACCTTTGTGACGATCCAAGTTTTGCAAGTCGCAACACATAGTCTACCATCATGCCATCGCATGAATACACATCGCTTGTGCAGTGCAGTGCACATTAGCGATAGCTGTCGCGGCACAGACTTCAAGTGAGAATTCAGACAAGTGTGGCTGTATCCTCATATCGATGCTGTGGATACAACCACACGCGTGTGGCCGTAAGGTAAAGACACACGCGTGTGGCTGTATACACTGCCTTTAAAAAAACATCTCTCCGACTACTGCATTGATTTTAACCACACATGTATGGCTTATACCTTTTTTATGATGTCATCTATGTATTCCCGCAATGCATGTTGCATATCTTTGTATTTGCGCACTGCATGGCTGGCGTTGCTTCTCAAACCGGTTCAAACCGTATTTCATGAATATTGCTTGCTGCTCAATTTACACTCAAAATCAATGGGAAAACCCAAAAGAGGGAAAATATGGTATGATATTGACTGCTGCCAAATCAGAGAATGCAAAATATGGGAAATCACTGCCACGGAAAAACACCTCATATAGATAATAATTACTCGTGTATAATCATTACTACTTTGCCCTCAAATGATCTTATATTTGTACATGTAAATGAAGTCACAAAGCTTTTAGATAGTATGATATGTTAACCCATTCGTGACAGGAATTATTTAAAGCCTAATTTGATCAGCTTTTATTCTTCAAATTGGCAACACCAACATTTTTATTTTATTGCTACATTTTTCTTTTAAAACATCATGTATCTGAAATAAATATAAATTGACTGAATGTATGATGAGAAGTCATAAAGTTGCCAGTTTGCAGGAAGAATGGTAATTTTAACATTTTCATCGCATTGCCAATGTAAGGATTTTAATGCTTATTTTCTATTAAAAAAATTTCAGCATCAAACAACAAATATTGATGCAACGAAAATGAGCACAATATGTGTAATCTGGATCTGGATCTGGATGTGTACAGTGCAGGACCGTTATGGTATAGCGCACCGGGTAAGAGAGAGGGCTAACGAAGACTAGTGGTATTGATGAAACTGGTCTTCAGCTGCTGCCTTGAAAGTTGCCACTGTTTGTAAAGTTGCTATGGTGTCTGGAAGATGGTTCCAGTCCACCGTTGTTTGAACAAAAAAAGAGTTCTTATATTGATCTGTATTGAAGTTCTCGACTGCAAAACACTTACTATGGTTTTGGACTTGCCTTTCAATTAGGTTTGTTGCCTCAAACCCAGCAAATTTCTTGGCTTTGATCTGCCTCTTTTGTCTCGAGGGTCTTATAAAATTATTCAAAGGGAGGGCTGGTACCAACCCCCCCCCCCCCGACCACTTTGAAGTAGGTAGAAAGTCTGGCACATTTCCGCCTTGATGCTAGTGTGGGTAGCTTGAGGTTTTCTAGCATCTGTGACATGCTACCAGGATCCCTGGACCTGTAGTCTTTGGTGATGAAACGGGCTCCTCTGCGTTGGACTCTTTCAAGGGAGTCGATGTCCTTCTTTAAGTATGGATCCCATACTATGGTACCGTATTCCATAATGGACCTGACAAGAGCAATGTAGGCTGTCCTCTTGCAGTTTACTGGGCAGAAGCTCAGGTTTCGCCTAAGAAGAGCAAGTACTGCATTGGCTTTACGGGTTGTCATAGCAACATGTGGGCTCCAGCTCAGTTTCTCGTTCAGGATGACTCCAAGGTAAGGATGTTCTGGTACCTGCTTTAAGATCTGATCTTGTAGCATGTAGAAGTGGGTCGACTTTGTGTTGATACTCAATATGTTGCATTTACTACATGTAGCATTAAACGTCATGCCCCATGTTTCAGCCCACTTCTCTAGTTTGTTGAGGTCATCCTGGAGTATCTGGTGATCTCGTTGTGATTTTTTTTGCTCTTTCTGCTGATGTATTTGGTATAATATTTAGGGTTCTACATCAAAAGTTATTAGACCAAACCACAAAATGTGGACCCTCTGTCACGAATGGGTTTAATTCCCCTGCTCCCTTAGGCAGCAAGGGAGTTTGACATGTACTACAACAAAGCTTCATGTAGTAAGAAACAATGCCATGAATTTAATCCTAGTCAAGAGACATGAATCATGAATGTACATGATGTATGAGTGTAAACACTAATAATCCAACCAGTTAATATAACAAGCTTGATTAGACATTCTAATTAAGTATTTCTTGCTGATCTGCAGTTATAGTCCCAAGATTGAGAAGTAAAGAAAAATTGTGTTACATTTTTAAAAATCAACACTATAATTAAGATAGTGATTTGTATATTTTATCAATTGATATTATATATTATATAAATATGTATTATAATTTCCTTTTTTAGAAGTTCAGCTGGATAGTATGCATGCACTCACAACTTTTTTTTTTTTTTTTTTTTTTGGGGGGGGGGGGGGGGTCAAATCATGGGCAGGCTACACTGTACTGAGCATTCCCTGACTTTATTTTTATTTTTGTGTGCGGGGAGGGGAGATGAGGAGAGGGAGACTTTTTTTTAAAAGTACACCTCTGGTAATCTACTAAATACCAGGCCGGGGGGATGTCTTATTGAGGCCTGTACATCATCCGCGTACATCACTGAAAAGCACCATTAACGGGTACTGAAGTAGAAGTGGTTTCCATAGTACGCTAAACAAGGAAACCCATCTAACATCTCTGATTTTTATACCCTTAACAGGGATTTTATACATTGCATGGTATTTTACACCCTATTCAAAGATTGCATCATCAACGCTGAATTAGATGTAGGCTACCCTTTTCTTGATTTTTGCTGTTTTAGATACAGACTTGAAATTAAGTCGCTTACCAGATGTGAAAAGGGATAAATAAAATAGGGGGTGGCACAAGAAAGAAACAGGGCGCTTATCAGACATTAAAAGAACGTGTATCAGATTTGAAAAGGCAATTATCGGAAGTAGACAATAGCCTTGAATAGGTACATAAAACAAAAAGGGGCATTGAAAGGGGGAATTATCATTAGAAGTGAAATGGGAGACCTAACAGATTTGAGGGGGAACACATTGTGAGGAAAAATGGCACTTGTTAGAAAGCAAAAGGGGAACCTATCAGAAATCAAATGGGTTTGTATCAAATTAAAAAAGGGGAGTGTGCCGAAATGGAAAAGGGTCATGTCAGGAAACAACAGGAGCAATGGTGGCACCTAAAAGAGAAATGGGACATACTAGAAAGGAAACGCGGCATGTATCAGATTCAAAATTGGCACTTCGCCAACAAAAAGGAGAACTTATCAGAGATGAAAGGGGGCACTCAGCAAAAGGGCAATTGCACTATTAGAATCGAAAGTTGGCAGTCAAAAGAGGCACTTATCACATTTCAATAGGGGCATTTATTATAGAATGGAAAAGGGCACTATGAAAAAAGGGGGAAAGGGTTGTTAATCTGGTGTAAAAGGAGGGCAGTTGTCAGATTTAAGAAGGGCTACTCATCTTTTAAAAAAAAGGGCACTTACAAGGTGAAGGGGCACTTATCAAAAAAAGAAGATGCCCCCTTGTAAGAAGAAAAGGGGCACTTTTGGGTGCTAGAGAAGATAGGGGCAATGTGTCCCTCTGCCCTCAGCACTGCCGCCCCTACACATACAATTACACTACAGAATATTCCTCTAACACTTCTAATCAAAGACACCTGCAAGGTAAAGCACTGGCGATGCCATGATTTCATTTTAAAGGGGGGGGGGGGGGGAGGGTAGTGCGCACGCGAAGTGCGCTTCCTATAGGGGGAGGGTCAAGTTTTTCCCCTCCTCCCTCCCTCAAAAGCTTTGATGTTTTTGTGTAATTATTCCTTGTCTGCTCCTTTTCTGACGTTGTCTCACCCTTTTCTCTTCTCTTTCTTTTTTTCTTCTTTTTTTTTTTTGAGGGGGGAAAAGGCCTTTTGTGCCCCCCCCCCCCGCCCCCACACTTCTGGCACCTATGTTTAGATACCCTTAAATGAAAAAGGGTATCTTTTTTATGTGTTTTCATGTACATGTAAGCAGATGATATACAGGCCTCAATGAGACATCCCCCCCCCCCCCCACACCAGTCTGTTTCATGACACTGTCACAAAGTCTAAGTTTGTGGAAAGTGACTGCATATTTATATGAAATAAATGTGTGTGAAGGTGAAGGTGACATTTGCAAACTTGGACTTTTGGCTTTTCTTGAGATAGGGCCCAAGGTATTTTGCACTCGTGGTATCTTACATTCAATAAACACAATGTTCTGACATGATTCACACCTGTGTCTGAAAAGTTAAAATGCAACAATGCACAAGCCACATGAAAACTTTTCATGTAAAACTATCATGACTAATAACACTAAATGTAACTTGACAAAACAGAATGGCATGAAAAGATGTGTTGGGAACACAAATAGTACCGACAAAAGTGCACATTTGGCGTTCTTTACACCTTAACTCAACGAAATAGAACTGTTTAAGTAAAATTAGCGTTCTCCTAAATTCAAGAGATTGGCAATATAGGAGATTGGCCAGAGTGGATTTATAGCGGCATCTTGCGGCAAATACGCATACATATTGTTAACTATGTGGCAGCCTCCAGACACCGAACAACGTCGTAGACACCGATAAATTCAAGCGAGAATACTGCACGCTAATCTTACTTCCACAGTTCCATTTCATTGAGTTAGGGTTTGGAACATAATACTGTGTGAAAGCTATAATAGAAATGAAGAAATTTAGTTCTTAAACCGGTTAAATTTTCAAATTCTTTTGACCCTGTAATTTTCTTATGTATTTCATCGGTGCACCGGTCTGTACAGTATTGAACCGGAGACCGGCAGCATCGGTTGGTGGACCGACCGAACCGACTCAGGCCGAGAGGATAGAGAGAAGCAATATACAAAAAGTTCTATCAAAATTGGTTGCGGAATAAAAAAGTTACGAAAGTTTGAAAAGTCTTCATTGAATTTTTATGGTGATCATCAGATTGGTAATGTTGCTTCAAAATGGCAAGTTTATTTCGAAGGACAAATCTCAATATGCTTTGTACAAAAAATTTCATATTTTCTCCATAATCTCTAAAAGATGCTGCTTGAACATGTATCTTTGCAGAACTCAACATATGATGTGTCAAATACATTTTCCCATGATATATCATGAGCTAAGGAGTAGTGGTCTGGTCGATGGGAATTTTTACTGTTGACATGTCGGTGAAAAAAAATCTCGATGTCGACATAAATACAATTTTTTTTTCACTGGCTGAAATCGTGGTATCCAACTGTACCCGACTGTCCTGGCGCACAGGGGTTTTAGTGTCACAAGGAATCGCCGAAATTCGGATTCGATTCAGTTCGGATCCGTTTGATATTTTTCTTCCCGTAATTCATTACGATTCAGATTCGGAATTATTTACATGCATGTTTTTTGTTTTGACTTCCTTTCTTCTTTACATGCGAAGCGCGGGGATGTGGGATTCTTGATTTGTTCAAATAGAAATTATTCAAACTCCATTATGTTTAAAAACGGACGTACGATAGAAGCAAAAATTATTCGAATTCCGTCATGTCTAGAAAATGAACGCATGGTAGACACAGAAATTATTTAAACTTCGTCATCTTTAAAAAGAAACTTACAATAGTAGAAATTATTTCAACTCCGTAATGTTTCAAAACGAACGTACGATAGAAGCAAAAATTATAACTTTCTCATCTTTAAAAACAAACTTACGATAGTAGTATAAATTATTTCAACTCCTTAATGTTTAAAAAACGGATGTAGGATAGAAGCAAAAATTATAACTCTGTCATCTTTAAAAACAAACTCACGAGAGCAGTGGAAATTATTTCAACTCCGTAATGTTTCAAAACAAACGTACGACAGAAGTAAAAATTATAACTCCGTCAACTTTAAAAACAAACTTGCGATAGTAGTAGAAATTATTTCAACTCTGTAATGTTTAAAAATGAACGTACAATAGAAGCAGAAAATATAACTCAGTCATCTTTAAAAACAAGCTTACGATAGTAGCAGAAATTATTTCAACTCCATGGTGTTTAAACAACGAACGTATGATAGAAGCAAAAATTATAACTCCGTCATCTTTAGAAACAAACTTACGAGAGCAGTAGAAATTATTTCAACTCCATAATGTTTCAAAAAGAACGTACGATAGAAGCAAAAATTATAACTCCGTCATCTTTAGAAATAAACTTACAAGAGCAGTAGAAATTATTTCAACTCCATAATATTTCAAAACGGACGTACGATAGAAGCGAAAATTATGACTCCGTCATCTCTAAAAAAAAACTTACAATAGTAGTAGAAATTATTATCTAGTTCATACCGTTACCGTTAGTCGTAAGTACTAAGTAGCGTGTCGTGTCCGTGTCACTGTCTGTCTGTTTCAAACAATCGACGTTTGTAATTCATAAATTAAACAGACCTCTTGTAGGTTGTTATTTTCTGCCTACATGTACATAAAAGGAATCCATGTCGACATGTCGGAATATTTTGTTTGTCGACATTCATGTCGACAAACCTCTTCTAAGGAGACACCTTGAGAGATAATGCACCTTGAGAGATAATGAGGGAAATATGAAACTTTGTGTACAAAACGCATTGAGAGTTGTCCCTCTAAACCTGCCATTTTGAAGCAACATTGCAAATTTAAGGATCATTATAAAAAGTAAACTGAGACTTTTCAAACTTTCATAACTTTCTCATTTCGTAACCGATTTTGAAGGAACTTTTTAACTAGCCAATAGCCATAATGTGTCTTGTCACATCTGTGTGCAATCATTTTTGCAGGTAAATTGTAATTATTATTTGACTGCATTTGACCTTTGACCTACAAACATGACTGCTGACCGCAACTAACCTGGAGGTTCCTGTAAGCCATCTACCATCCAAGTTAGGTTACAAATGGGCTTATGGTTCGAAAGTTACCAACCCCAGTAGAATCTTGCAGGTAAATGTTAACATAATTTGACCTACATATGTGACCTTTGAACCCTAAATAACAATAAGGTCACTGTAAGGCATGTACCATCCAAGTTTGGTTATAAACGGGCTAGTGGTTCAAAAATCATCAACCCCAACAGAAAAAGTTAATATTTCAACTCATTTGACCTTTGACCTAAATACATGACCTTTGACCCTCCAAATTACACTGAGGTTCCAATAGGACATCTACCATCCAAGTTTGGTTCAAAACAGGCAAACGGTCGCAAATTTATTCAAGTTTTATAAGCATTACGGACTGAAGGACGGATGGATGGCAGACGGACGGACGCCAGTAAGGATCCCTTAGTCTCACTCCACCTTTGGTGGCTCAACAAAAATTTCTTCTCTCTATCCTCTCTTTTCATTAAAGTGAATAATTCCCGAGGGTTTCATTCTCCTTAAAACTATCACAACTTCTTATTTAATCATATCCAGCTTCATGCAAGCTCTTATTAATCCATTATATCTGATATTTCCTCGTCGTTTTCACAAACTGGTGAATCTGTACTGTGCACTAGCACATACAGTTTGTATTACAAATGATGATGATTTTTGCTTTCTTTTGTTCCAAGCAACTTGAGATAATACCCTTTATTATAACTAACTCATATAATAATTTAAGGACAGACAGTGATATTATTTCCATATTATTTCCATACAAGCACAGAAGATAAGTACTGACTTTCTGTTTCATTCATCTTCACAGAAATGAAAATTCGAGATAACCATTTCACTGGATCCCTAGATGAAAAGGATAACAAACCATCAACCTCTACCAGCTCAGGAAAAGAGCCAGCACAAGGGGCATGTACAGTGTTGATTGTCCCAAACCAAGAAACATCCATCACTACTGGCATCGAGGAGGTGCCATCAGAAGGTACCATGTTGATTGTCTCCGAAGACGGTTGGATCAAAGGAGAACCAAAGTCTCCAGAAGGACTGGGACAGACCGTTGATGGAGGGAAGTTGGCTAAAGATGATGACCAGCATTCGTCGAGTGATGCTTTGAATGCTGAGGAATCGGATTATGATATTGATGTGCATGGTGGAGATGATTCTGATAATGGCAATGATGGGGATTATGATGATGATGATTGGATCCCTGATCCAGGGAGTGACTCTGATGAAGAAAATGAACACGATCAAGATGAACGTGGGAGTGAGGATACAGGAGCAGAATCAACACCATCTGTTGCCATTGATCCTAATGCAAAGCTTTCAGTTGAAACCCTTAAAAGTATAATGCAAGTGGTGTATGGTGTTCCAAAACCAAATGTGTCTACCTTGCTAATGTTGAAAGAACAGATGGATGAAAGACCTAAACTGAAATTGAAATTGTTGAAAGACCTTGAGAGAGGAAATTCGATGTTCAAAAAACGGAGGGAAAGAAACAAAAGAAGCATTGTGGTGAAAAGACAATTAATTGAAACACCAAGCCAGGTCAATGAAACACCAAGCCAAGTCAACAAAACACCAAGCCATGTCAATGAATCACCAGGACAAGTCAATGAAACACCAAGCCAAGTCAATGAAACATCAGGTCAAGCCAATGAAACACCGAGTGAAGTCAAAGTGTATGACCAAAGTGACCACATACCAGTACCAGTAACCGAGCCCCAATGGACACCCCATGAACCACTAACTTTGGCAAAGGCTAAAGCTCATCTTGCAGCCCATTGCTCTCAAAGGATTAAAGATAACAGTGCAAGCAAGGCGGCTAGTATTCCAGTCCCATCTACCATAACTAATGCAGCTGTAACTTCCAGCTCTGTTCCCCCTGTAATCCATGCACCACCTCCTGGAAATAACGAGACACCTCCTGAAAACTATGCAGCACAAGGCACTTCACGGCCATGGAAAACTATCATTTTCAAGGATCGGTCCAGTCCATCAACCCGTGCAGTATTCATGCCTGAAAAGCGGACTGTGAATATCCCAGAACTGCCTCCCGGTCCACCAGGCTCTGTGGATGTTTTGGTTCCTGTTGATGCTGATGGACAAATGAAAGAACCCTTCATGGGAATTCCCCTAGATTCCTGTAAACTTGTTTTTGGATCAAATTCTGAAGAAGCTACAGATGGTCCTTCAAGTAAAAGCTTAAAAGATGAGAAACAGTCTATGCCTGCAAGCACACAATCACACGCCACTCCTCCTCCTGCTGGAGTGTTTCCAAATCCGCAATCAGCAACTGCAGCCAGCATACCTACACCTCGGGCACAACCAACTCCAGCCCCATTTCCTCCACGAATGCTACCACCAGGGATGGTTCCTGTAGGTCTGGTACCAGCCAGTACAAACCCATCTGGTGCCTTTCCATCTCATATGTTCCCTCCTGGTTCTATTCCAGCAGGTATGGTTGCTGTACCACTACCACCAGATGCTATGCGCTTTCCAGTCCCTGGGCCTCATATGAGATGTACATGCCCACCAGGGTCAAGACCACCAGGCCCTCCAGTACACTCTTTAGTACACATTCAACCACAAGATTTAAACAGACTCTCTGCAACTGGGGGTGACTCTCGCGCAGTCAATCTCCAAGGTGGACAGCCTGACAAAGGAAATGAATCACCAATTACAAACAGCAACAATAACAGCAGAGCACCATCACCAGGCATCAAAATAACTAGTGTTCGTTCCTGCACAAGTGATGAGGATCTTGATAACAAGGCATCTGGACAGGCTGGTACTTCAGCATCAGGAACAGCAGCTGCACCGGGGATGGCAAACCACCCTGGACATCTTCTCACCGTTATTCTGCCAAAGTCTGCCCAGGAGCACTATAAACATAAACTCAATCCCCAATCTAAATCTAATCCTCTTAGTGCTGACCTTAGAGAAATTCATAATCCTGCAACAAAAATTGATCTTGGCTTGGTGTGGAATGAGATCAGCCTTGTAAGAACAGAGATTCATGCCATTAAGAACAAAGTGGCTTCTGATATTCATAACATAAGAACTGACATGGAAGAGTTTGTGAAACTTGTTGGAACAAGACTGGGAATCACACCAGCCACTCAACCAAATAACAGAGTCCAAGGATACGAAGGAGGAAATGAAGGAGGAAAGAAGAGAAAAGAAAGGGAGGGTGAGGATGAAGAACAGAATGCCAATAAACATCCAAAAGTCTCCTCTGAATAGCAGAGCGGAACTTTAAAACTTTTGATAGAAATAAGTATAGAAGGCCTGTATTGTTACAATTCACCTGAATATTTTTCTGAATTTTAGATTGAAGATCATTCTGTTCTCTGTTATAATTTTCCATTCCATTCGAAGCAACCCAACTTACAGTTTAAAGGTATCACATATTTAGAATTTTTTTCAGTCTCAGAGTTAAGTTTACCCTTATGTATTTTCAACAGTTTAATACCGGGTAGTCAGGAGCATCCTTGAAAATATGTTATACAGTAAACCTTGCATAACTTGAAGTCGCATAAGTCGAACTTTCCCTTATTCAATTTTTTTTTTAAACCAAACTATATAAAACATGTGTTATTTATATTTCCTAAGTCGAATTTTGCATTATTCAAACTATTTTTTTGTGGTCTGAACAGATTCGACTTATGCAAATTTAACCATATGTCACTTTTTGAGTGATGAAGAGTTTTGTACTGATATAAGATTCCAAATTCCTTCAGGAAAAAGTATGTACATGTTAGAAATCTAGGCACATTTCCACTGTGGTTCAAGCATCACAATATATCTCAAACATGATATTACAGTGGAAGTTGCTTGGAAATGATACAAAAGTGGTACATTTATATTCACTGAGCAACTTCTGCTGCAATATCACAATGTTTTGACCACAGAGTAACTGGCCCACATGTACATGTATATCAAAACTACATGTTTCAAGTACATGTACTATCCCACTAAAACAATTAAAGATTGCTAAAATTCCTTTGCACTTTTGAATACATGTATTAGAAATGAAACTGGACAATTTAAATATCACTCTTTGCTTGACTGTGCTTTGTTTTGATGAAGGAAGATCCACTCTGAAGTGTTGATTATAGTTAAAACAGGAAAAAGAGAGAAACCAATCAGTTTTGAGTAACATATGCTCCAACTTGCACTGATATGTTAATTTTCTGCTTCAGTAAAGTAACTTATTTCCATTGTGGACTACCCTTACTCTAGACTTCAAGTTCTTACAATGTTGTTTCTCATCAGGTGTCCTATGTTTGGAAGTAGATAAAAGAAACTGAGATCTGAGGATCACCAAGCCTTGATATTGCCACAAGTTTCAAGAAAAAAAATGACTGACCACATACTCTATAAAAGTGCTATTCTTCTGAAAATGCAGATGCTGTAAAACCTGAAAACTTTGCTTTGATATTAATGAAAACCTTCAGCATTCTGAGATGCAGAATCGTTTTCGTATACTTCAGCAAGAATTTTTTGTGAATTTGACATATCTCCACTGCTGGATTTTGGAAAAACAAAATTAAAAAGTAACTATTTCCTCAGCAAAATACATACATGTAAGGTATATGATGTTCACCTTAATTTTTGAGCTACCGGTAAACTAAGCCCAAGTTTGTTTGACCAATTGACAAATTTGTCTATTTGATAATCTGCAACCGTTAATTACCACAGCAGCATCATTTCTTTAAAAAAAAAAGAACACTCCATAAAATAGAAAGTTTTCTTTAATGATTCAAGAGCAAGTTACACAAATTTTTTTACCATTTCAAGCCAGTAAATGATTTTACTCCATCCATTTCTAAAATTCGAAGGAGAGTATAAATTACATCTGCTCCAAAAAGTAACATAAAAATATATTAAATTTTCTGTCATGACATCACTCCCATTTCTTGAAAAAAGTATTTTTCTTGAAAAAGGGAACTTTTCTTGTTACCTTGGCAACTAGCTTTTTCTTGGTGAATACTTATGTGGATTTGCATACCAGTAATCCAGATTTTTTGTTGTGTTGTACTTTACCGGTACTCTTCACATTGTGAAATTGGCAATAAATGCACCATATCTTTGAGAAAAACATATTAGGCTTGTTATAAGGAGCATTTTTTCCCTTAGAAGGCAGATAAAAAAAAAATTGACAGGAAGACAAGCTTAGCCATGTTAATTGTTAAGCGAGCATCCTTCTACATGTATGCTACTTTGAAAAAGCCTAGCAAGGACAGATGGAGGTTGTGAACTTGAAAAGCAAATGAAGTTGTGTATTTTCCAAGTCCTGATGTTCAATGAGTTAGCTCAGCAAACATTTTTTATCTGAAAGAAAAAAAACTTCGTACTGTTACTTTGAGTATTGCAATGAAAATCTAGGAAATGCATATTTTCCTCCAAGCCTTGCAAATCCTCAACCCACTAAAATCTTTATAAAAGAGTTAACATCCCCCCCCCCCCATCACACACACTCTCTCTCTCTATCTTAAAATTCTCTCCTCTCTCTTTCCCTTCCTAGCATTTGCTATGAAATTCTTGGCTTAAATCTTTGTTGTCAATTTAGAGCAGTATAGTTCATAAGTTAACTGAAAGTTTGATGATACGTGTATTGATTGTTGTTATGTAACACAATGTTTCATTGTTATGTACTTTCTGACCAACCATTTTCATATGGAGGTCTTGGAATAAAGTTGTCTTTATAGTGTTGACTTCTTTTTAATGATAGTACAATGCATGTGCTCACTTCGTACAATACATAAATTCCTAATTCTAACCCCAAACCCAACACTGTAAACACTACACCTAACAATAAGATTCCCTAACCTCATTGCTCTAACAAATAAACCCAACAGCTAATGCCATCTGAAAATATGTCAGATCTCCCACACCCCCCCCCCCTTTAAAAGCTATACATATATTTTATGCCAATTAGCCATTTGTTTTGATTTTTCTTTCAATCAAACCAATGCACAGACAAGAGTACAGACAACTAAACAAAGTAATAGAAAATAATAAGCACTCATTTTCACATTTCCAAATCTTTTAATTTTACACGGAAATGGATGTACATAAGCAAAAAAAGGCTAAAAACGGAAACCTCATGCATGTGTAGTTATCCCCCATTTCGTCAAGGCTTTCTTATAAGGGTATTAGAAAAATTCAGATCAGCAAGAGGTGATGGGATTGAGATTGAGAGTGAAATGTTGACAACCTGAAGATGAAGACCGACTGGTGTACACATTTGCAACATCGCAAAAGTATGCCGGAAGCATAACACTCGAAGCTTGTTCAAATAAGAAGCAGCAAACCCCCCCCCCCCCCCCCCCCCCCCCCCCCCCCCCGGTTTTTTGCATGTATATGAATGGTATAAGAGGGGGAAAAAAATAGCAAAAAAATGTGGACTCATCAAATTCTTATAAAGTTACTGCAAAATATAACATCAAAAGTATGCACAACTTTTGGCATAAGGGCATTTGAGCGTGAGCTTTTATTGATATGTTAGTGTGCATCTGATTATCACAAGTGGTGCTGAAAAAAGAGAAAGCATAGGCACTTTCCGCAAGAGTTTTCCACTGGGGTTTGATGCTAGATATCTGAATTAGCCTTCACAATATCAGATCTACATCATTTCTTGGCAGAAGTAATCCTGACTCAACAATTGCTCAGTAAGGCTTAGCTAAGGTAATACAGTGGAACCTCATTATAAAGAACACTGTTATAACAAACTCTCGTTATAAGAGTAATTTTGTTGATCCCACTTCTTTGTATTTTATTGTTTTTTATCCTTGATATAACTAGGGTTCAATATAAGGAGATAATTTCCTTGGTCCAGAGGAGTCTGTTATGAGGGTCACCTGTAACATATCAATGCAAATGCCCAAAAGTATGTATGGAGAGTAGCGATTTGCAGTCTGATCAAGCTTTCATTCAAATGGTCAAGGACCGTTTTTTAAAATCATACCTTTTATTTCATATTACATATGTATCAAGGAATACAAGCATACATTTAGACCAGGCCCATATTCCCTTGCCAAAAGCATATAACATATAAACATAAACAATAATACAACATTTATTCTACAACATATCAGCATAAAATATACGGAATCGTAGATTTGACAAGCAAATGAGACAATTATATTTTATCTGAGTGGGAATCCTGGAGCAGGAGAAGAAAGAACGATAGGATGAGAACATGGTGGAAGAATATGTAAGTAGATTAAAGGTAAAAGAGACAAGTACGAAGAACAAATGTGGAAAAAGAGAAGGGAAAGTGGAGAAGGAGAAGGGGATAAGACAAGAAGAGAGAGAAAAGGAGGAAGAAAAGGAGAAGAAAACAAGAAGGAGGAGGAGATGGAGACAAAGAAATGAAAAGGAAAAAAGGAAAATAAAGATAAGAAGAAGAAGAAGAAGAGCTGGTTACAAGTCAAGGTATTTCACATCCACCATTGTGCTTTTCTTGCATAGAAAATGACAAAGGATGACATTCATTCACTGAGTTATAACCAGGTTCACTTGACTCAAGTCAAGAGGGTGGGGGTTCAAATCTCTGATTGGGATTATATCCCCAGACAAGACATTCATTCAGTCTCTCTCTCTCAACCTTGGTGTTGAATAAAAGTCTGACAGGATTTACTTCATGATACGTACCGCGCTTTAAAAACCAAGACCGTTGGAGGTCGGAGCTTAAGCTATGGTAGCAATTTACAAACTATTTACAAGGCATAGCCAAGGTAACAACATATCGATTTTCAAGAATATGTATGGAGAGTAGAGACTTGCAATCCAATGAAACTTTTATACAAATGGTCAAGGACTATGGATTCATTCACTGGGTTATATCTAAGTTCACTTGACTCTAGTCAAGAGGTTAAGGGTTAAAATCTCTTAGCAATTTACACACCATTTACAAAACATTGGAAGCACATAGGAATATTACATCATAATGCAATGTGTGTTATTCCACAGTATATTATCATTATTATTTAAGAGCCAGTCAAACTGATTTTCATCCCCCCTCCCTCCCCCACCTCACTTAGTCTTTTGGTGCCTCTCTTAGTCTTATTGTCTGTTCCATTTAAAAAAAAAAATTGTTTTACATTTTTATTTCAAAATGAAATAAGAAACTAGGACATCTTGCCAACTAGGTAACAATATCATAAAAAGGGAAGTTCCATCATTTTATAAGTCTGCCTAGTACAAATAAATAAGGCCAAAATGTGTTGGAATCACCTCCACAACACCCTTGAATAGGAAAAATAATATTGCATGGACACCCCCCCCCCCCCACCCCCTTCTCCTCTCCTCAATCAACCAGAAAAAGAAAAGAGAGAGAAATCTGGATGAAAAACTAAAGTCATATCATCAAGCCAATAAAAAAAATACCACCATATTAGTCCAACTCACCTTAGAAGCAGGAGCAGGAGTGCCTTTATTGCATGACGGGATAGCAGCAGGATCTGGGGATGGTGCTTTGCTTAGTTGGTGTGATGATGATGATGATGCCTCTACCCATTCCATCTCTGGCTCCGAACTCTCCTGAAAAAGCAAGGTACCATTCAATGACAACACATGACCATCAAGGCATTTATGCTTAAAAAGGACCTATTATCAAAAATATTTTGCTAGGTATGCATCATTATAGACTTGCAGAATCTTCTGGAAGAATTTCATTTCCAGGTTTCCAAGTGTACTCATCATCATAGAAATTTCTAGATATACTGGTAAATGAGTATTCAGGCTTGTACATGGGGCACTTCCACGGTAACGGAATTACAAATCAGAGATTTTTTTGCCTACATTTTTAGAGTTCAAGTGCTAATTTTGTACTCTGACCTCCTTCTTACCATTTAATACTTTGCAAATACATTAATTCTTTCACCCGAGCTCTTTCATGCCAACAATTTTCGACTAGCACCCAAGGTATCCTGGCATTTATACCTCGGTAACGGAATTACCAGAAAATGGAGTCATTTTCAAATCTCTGAAGTCCATGAAATATCCTCTGAAATTTACCAGCCAATTATGCAAAATTCTTCTCTGATTCATTCCTCTATTTATTCAACTTAATTCTCTAAAGAATAAATAGAAATATAGCATAATACATATTTTGTATTTGCTCTTTTTCATCGGTAACGGAATTACGAAAATGGTAACGGAATTATGTCTTGTGAAACCTTCTGAGAAAAGGCCTGATTTATTTCTACGGGTGTCAATTTAATGTTAAGAAATCATTACTAGCAATCTCACCTGAAGTAGAAGTAATAAAATAAGTAATATCAGACCCTAAGTTTTGTCAAGGTTCCTGCAGATACATGTATATCTTAAAACAGGTAAAATTACACTATATCATTATTTATTAGAGAATATTGGAAGTGACTGCTTGGTATATTTGTTTAATTTGTCTAATTGAGTTGTGGGCATTTAAAAATCAGCATAAACATGGCTATCAATTTATCAGTGTTCCATACTAGAAATTTGGCATATTATCTGATGGTAACAGAATTACATCGTTTATCAAAATCAGTATAACACAAGCCCTTGAAAAAGACATACTTGCAGTAAAGTTATTTAATCTCTCTTAAACATCAAAAAGAGAACATTTAAAGCCACTGTGAAGGATTATCATGCAAACAAACCCTAAAACTGCTAAACAGACGTAACTGAGTTCAGTTTGGTTCATGGGCAATTCCAAGATAATGGAATTACAAATCAGGGATTTTTAGCTCACATTTTCACAGTTTGTGTGCTAATTTTGTACTCTGCCTCCCTTCTCAACATTTAATACTCTGCAAATGTGTTCATTCCTCAACCTGAACTCTTTCATTAAAAAAATGTTCTACTTTATTACCTTGGTAACGGAATTACCAGAAAATGGGTGTCACTTTCAAATGTCTTATTTCCATTTTATATCCTTTGAAATCTACAAGCCAGTTATGCAATATTCATGTTTGATTCAGTTTTCTGTTTATTCAATTTTGTTATGACAGAAACAAATTAAAGTGCATCTTGACAGATTTGTTGTATTTGCTCTTTTCCACAGGTTGGTCATAGGTAATGGAATGATGTCCTCAGAAATTTACCAAGAAAAGTCAACTTTAATCTGAAGTTATTTTTCATTAGCAACCTCTAGTGAAAGAAAGTGAAATAAGTACTACCAGACCTTAAATCCTATCAAAAATCCTATGAATATATCTTGATAAGGGTAAAATGACAAAGTATGAATTTTAAGTAACAAGCAGCTGCTTCATATATTTAGTGTATGTTTAATTTGTTGTTGAGTTGTGAACATTTGATAATCAGCTTAAAAAAACATGGTTATCAATTGAACAATTCCACACTAAATTTAGGCATTATTGCAATGGTAATGGAAGGATTGATACTTTAAAAATCTGCAAAACAGATGGGATGGACTTATTAGCAGTTATTGCATTTTTAAAAATCTTCCTTAAAAATTATGTGGAAAACCAAATTATCTGCAAAGCAATAGCCAACTTTAATTTCAATATTCATGTTCTATCAGTGTCTGCAAGTACAGATGCTCATGTAAGAATGATACTGTATATAGAGGAATGATGGATAAATGTGTGAACCGACAAGGACAAATATTAGAAAAATAAACTTATAAAGTAACAAAACAAAATAACCTTTACCTGTCATGAAATCAGTGTGATCATGAAATGATATCAAGATTGTTGGAACGTTTGCGAATTCACTCATTGCCAGGCATGATCACACTTCCATCCCCACCATGCCCAACTTTGATAATTATGTCAGCCTGTTTTCTCTCTTGTATAACAATTGCAAGTATGTAAAAATAATGTTAAAGTCCACATTTATTATTCATACTGGCTTCTTTGCCCTATTTATTACAATCAATTGAACCTCTGAGCTGTTCATAATGAGTCTTGTATAAAACAGATAGATTCCAACTTCTAAATCACCCGACAGTCTGCTAAGCATGATAGTAATTCTGTTACCATGTAATTCCGTTACCACCAATTTGGCCAAATAGAAAGAGATATTCAAACCAGTGCTATTGGAAGTTTGGAGGTATGACTTGAAATCAGAGAATTTCCAGTCCCCCCCAAAGTAGACTCACTATTTACGCTAGGAGGAAAACTTATCCTCTTTTGTGGTAACGGAATTACACCCATATTGTAGTAGATTTTAAACACACTTCCTGAAAATATTGATGTGATATATGTTTCGTACTTTGGAATATGAGTTGCTTATACATTCTCAAATATAATAAATGTGAATGTGTAATACATAAAGTGAAGAATGTATTTATTTCATTGTCATGATTGTATTTCACAAAATTTTACGTAAATAGCAAAAAATGTCATGTAAAATCAAACATGCATTGTTGCAATACCAATTAAGATGATAGAAATTTTAACACAGTTTCTTATAATTTAGGGATTTGGTTATTTGGAATCATCAAAATGATTGTTATTAATATAATTTGAAATTAGCTGATTTTGTGATTTCCCACACGGAACTGCCCACATGCATGTGAATGGACATTCCTTCACCGGTAATAGCACAAATAAAGCAATAAGGCATTTCATACGGTAAGCACTTTGAATTTGGTAAAACTGAAGTTAAATTTATCAAACATCACAATAAACTCCAGAGAGGGACTTGTACTTCGAGGGTACTATAATTTTCAATAATAAGCTTACCTCTGATGAAGTCTCATTTCTCCTTCTGTGATTCTCCTTCTTATGCTTCTTCTTCTTGTCTTTCTTATTCTTTTTGCTTTTCATATTTCTGACAAATGAAAACAAACACACTGAAAACAGTTAACACAGGGTAAACAAAATTACTAAAACTAGCAAAAGCATTAAAAAGATATATGTACTGTAATTTAGATAATCAAAATTCTGGCCATAAACTCTCTATAGAAAAACTGAAAACTAACATCAAACAAATGAGATTCATCTATTCAAGGGTCCAGTTATACAACGCATTGCCTGAAAGGATCCGTCTTTTGACAACTGCCAAGTTATTTGAAGCGGAGGTAGAAGAATTGTACAGCTAATAATGTTCGTCTCCCCCTCCTCCCCTTTCCCTCTCTATCTCTACTGCTGTCTTCTGTCCTATGATCTTTTGTTTCTCTTCTTCCATTTTCTTTGTAATTTCCTCTTTAGTTATGTGACACAACTTTCATCTTTTATTGTTCGGTTTTTAAAAATTATTTTTGACATTTATTCATCTCATTTTAGTCATATTTTGTTTAATATTTTGTCTATTTTCTTTGTGTATTTGTATTTGATGTATAAATTTTGTTTGATCTATGACTTATCTTATGTTTTGTTCTTTATTTATTCATTATATTTTAGTTAATTATCTCATGCATGATTTCAATTTCATTGACATTGTTCCATAATTAGTCTATGATTAGGGATGCCAAAGAGAATTTCTGATTTCTTATATTTCGCCATTATTATACTTCATTATGACAATAAATCAAGAGAGAATCATAAATTAGACAAACTTACCAACTTCCAGTGTCCAGAGTGTCCTAGAATTGGAGAAAAATCCATTTAAAATTTGGCTAATCCCACTACGCGATTTCGTCCTTGGGAGCTCGTTTAAATTACGTTCAAACTTGGCCAGTTCAGCCCGATGACGAAATTATTGCGCAATTATCAAAAATCAAATTTCCCGCAAACTGAATGTTGTCATAGTATCTACACGGCTTAGTCTTCGACAACTAGACGCATATTACATTTTTATTTAAAAGTGTATCGTTCCCCCTAAATAAAATGTTTTAAACATTAAAGATTACAAAATTAACACAATGAATTATGTTACATACCTGCTAATGTTTATTTCTTCCCTTACAGAACTTCCTGAGGCCGATGACGATGTTTTTGGCGATTTTTCGCCCTCGTCAGACGACGTCGACGTACCGTGTAGATTGCAATTTGTACACAGTTCTAGTGCGATGTGCGCTGCTAGCTATACGCAGGGCTGTTACCGCTGTGCACAGTACATTGTGCGTGCAATGCGCTGTCACTGCACTAGCATAGCTCGCAAGTTTCTCTTTCTTCCTTCTTCTCTCTCTCTCTCTCTCTCTCTTTCGTATTGAAGTGATGATTGATTTAGAACTTCAGCAATAATATTTAATGCAATAATTTTGCAATTATTTGCATAATAAGCAATGATTTTACTGAATATTTACAATGATAAAAAATTAGAATTTAGAAAGTCGCATGACAAACAAAACAAATGAAAGGTTTTATCTCTTGAAATTCACTGAAATACAAACAATATTGTACTATATTGTCACCTGCTTGCTGACCAGGTGAGAATGAAGTGAAAATATTGTTTGTATAATAAGTGAAATCGAGACATAAAACCTTCGTGACGATCCAAGTTTTGCAAGATGCAACACATACCATCGCATGAATACACATCGCTTGTGCAGTGCATACATACCGCTAGCGATAGCTGTAGCGGCGCAGAGTATAAGTGAGAATTCAGTTCAGTGTGGGTGTATTCTCATGTCGATGCTGTGGATACAACCACACGCGTGTGGCCGTAAGGTAAAGACACACGCGTGTGGCTGTATACACTGCCTTTTTAAAATCATGATTTGACTTTTGTTTTTGTTATGATTTGTTGTAGTCTAAATCTAATTTGATTCAAATGTTTCATGTTCCTAATTTCTGGAAGAGCAGTCTGTTGACTGATGTGAGTTTTACCGTGATAAAATAAATTCAATTCAAAGCTTCTCTATGCAAGCTGCAGACTGCAGCTGCAGCGTGAAAATCACACAAACATCCATAACAATCACACTCCGAATCACACACACAAAGGTGGGTACATGGGACTGAAGTAAAGAAATTACCTGGCCTACCAGCAAAAATTAGGCAGTTTTTCAACCACTTCGATATAAAATTAAAATCAGTGTCCTCTGTGGACATACCAGTTAACCCCAGTCGCACCCACTCATCAAAACTGCATAATGAATTATCAAAAATCTTGAGAAAACTCACGTTTGAACTCCTTACACGGCTGAATTGTCGCACAAAGAACACTCAAAAAAGAAAAGAAGGAAAGAAAGAAAGAAGTGCATGTAGGATTTTTAATTGTTTTTTTTATCTTTTTAAAATCGTGTTTGTAGGGGGGGGCATATAGTTACATATGCAGAATATAACTCTATGGGGAGGGGCTCAGATTTGGTTCGGACGGACTTTGCATTTTATCCGCTATTTTGAAAACAATTTGAAAATAGCCCCCAGTTTTCATCTATTTTGTAATAAAAGCACCAAATGTGGCACACAGGTAGATTAACCCATTCGTGACAGGAATTATTTAAAGCCTAATTTGATCAGCTTTTATTCTTCAAATTGGCAACACCAACATTCTTATTTTATTGCTACATTTTCTTATAAAACGTCATGTATCTGAAATGAATATAAATTGACAGAAATTATGATGAGAAGTCAAAAAGTTGCCAATTTGCAGAGGAAAACTGATTTTAAACCTTCTATCACATTGCCAATTTAAGGATTTTAATGCTTATTTTTCTTTTAAAAAATTTCAGCATCAAACAACGAATATTGACGCAACCAAAATGGACACAGTTTGTGTAGAATTTTTTGCTCTTTCTGCTCATTTATTTGGTATGATTTTTAGGGCTTTGCATCAAAAGATATTAAGGCCAAACCACAAAATGTGGACCTCTGTCACGAATGGGTTAAGATGTGAAGAAATCTCAGATTCTGTCCTTGAGTGCCCGTTGGGAGGCATCTTTGTCACCATAGGCACTTTTCATACACGCACTGTCCAAAATTCGACTGAGGAAAAGTGAATTTTGGGTGATATGACGTCAGTAATTCACATTCAAATATTTCAGGGCCGAAATATTTCAGAAAAGTTATTTTAGGGGATCAAAAGGGGGGGGGGGGGTATATCTTGAAAGTAAAATAGCCCCAGTTTATATCTACTTTGTAATAAGAGCATCAGATTTTGCACACAGGTTATTGAAGCATTATTACAAGATTTAGCTGTGGAGACATCTAGAATCTCCTTTCTGCCCTTGAGGGCCGGCCAGGCGGTCTGCAACTGTAAGCATTTTGACTTGCACCATCTAAAATCATAAGAAATTGCGCATCAATGTGTAATTTGTTATGCAAAATTAAAAATGAATGTTTCGGATTTGGCCTATAGGCCTGCTTGGAAACATGGATCTCGGTAGGGCTCCACTCTCTCTTTATTTTATATTTTTCCTTTTGGTATTGGGCCCTTTTACCAATTTAGGAAAATAATCTTAAATAGTCTAAATTTGCATGAATGCAATCGAAAGCGGTATCAAATGTCACGAAATGTGTTACATTTTGCTAAGAAAACAGGTATCCCATTCCCACTTATTCGTTAAAATATAGTATCCATACGGTAGAAAGGTACAGAAAAAAGTAAGGATATATTTTATGAATAGTCCCATACATCCAGCTTTGTAATTAGAACACCAGAATCGGCACATGGCAAGCATGTAAATCAATGCATCAGAGAAATCGGGATACTGTAAGAGATTAGAAATCCAGCCCCCAAAGTCATGGTGCCTAAGTTAGAAAATGAATGCCAAAACCTTTATTGCTTTATGAATCATCTTATGGTTTAGGTACCCAACTTGGAAAAGCGAGCCTTTCGTGAAAAATTTATTTAATAACCAAAGAAGAGTTTCTAGGTCACGATTAATTGTAACCATGAAAATTCACATCAAGTCTTTTATAGTAACCCGAATTTATGTCAAGTCATGTAAATAGGCTGCATGATTTTTTCATATAAAAAGATGATTTAAAACCATGGTGTCATTTCAAACAAAAGTATTATGGTAAAAATAGTTAAATGAACAAAACTCCCACTCTGTTCACTAAACTCTGAATGGGGTTACATCACAGTTCTTGGCAGGATTTGTATCTGACAAATCTGTCCAGTATAGGATCAAACTTCCCTATCTCTATTTCGGGCTTCAGTTTATATTGTTCTTCCACTGGTACATATCTGCCACAAGTTTTTGAACATCCTGTATATACATGTATTAGTGGAGAGAATATCAAGAAAACTAAATTCCAACGTGATAGGGCTATACCTTTATACATGATATTACAGACTCAAACTCTCTGGAAGGTGACAGCAATGGATAAAAGGAACAATCACTGTGAAAAAAAAAAAAAAAGAGAAAAAAAAAGAAAAGAGAACCCACCTTACGGTGATATGCATATACCTACATAAAAATAATTCAATGAACAAAATCCTGTCAATCAAGTACACCGTTCAGGAAGCTTTCTTATTTTTGCAAGACTTTCTCTCAGCTCCAGGAGGGGGGGGGGGGGAGGACTTGAATGTCCAGCAATCATTATCCCAAAATTCCGGCCACGCTTGGTAGGCCCTATATGTTCCCCAACCCACCACCGGTTGCTGCTGAAATGCTGCCTTAACTCCTCAGTTGCTGTATATTGTGAAATCCATCTACTGATTTGATAAAAATCAGTAATGAAGTGATTAATAAGAAAAATAAAAAGAGAATGTTACAAAGATCCTTTCTTCAAGTATGGATCAAATCCGAAACGATTTATTTCTAAATTTTGCACACCAAATTGTACATCATGTGATGTACAATTTCTTGTGAATTTAGATCTAGAGTCATAGACGGCGGACAGCCCCGGCCCTCAGAAAAAGAGATGTCTTCACATCTAAATCTGGTAATGATGTTTTAATTGACTGCTATGCGTGTCGAATTTGGTTCTGTTATTACAAAATAGATGTAAATTGGGGGCTATTTTTTATTTAAAAAAAAAAAAAAATAGCCACCTTTTTCATATCTTTTCTGAAATATTTCAGCCCTGAAAGATTCGAACATGAATTATTGATATTTTGTCATATCATTGACTATTTTCATATTTCCTCCTGAAATTCAATTTTAAAATAATATTTTGGACTGTGCACATATCATGCATATAAAAGTAGGCCTACCCCTATCGGGTGGCAAAGTTTGAATGATGCCCCCCCCCCCCCAAGGGCAAATCTGAGGTGTCTCCACATCTAAATCTGTTAATGATGTTTAGATCTACCCGTGTGCTAAATTTCTTGTTTATTACAAAACAGATGTTGACTGGGGCTATTTTCGAATTCTTCTTAGGCCCCTTTTTATCAAATTGAGCCACTAAATTATGTTTCCTGAAATATTTCAACCTTGAAACATTCTGTGAAATATGAATTATAATTATATGAATTAATGATATCATATTACCTAAAACTAACCTTTCACATTAGAGTTCGAATACAGAAAAAATGCCCCTATGATGCTTTTCTGAAGATGGCCCCACGGCCCCCAATAGCAAAATGTGAGATGTCTCCACATGACCAAATCCGAATTTCTTTATTACCCGCAGGCTTATATAATCTACATTTGTACTAAAAAATACAATGTGCCAATCCTGGTTACCTCCATTGAGAGATAATAATTTTAATCTACGAAATGTAAATGTATATAAAGAATTCAATTGCAGGACAAACAGATTTTAAAAAACAGTGCCCCTTCCAAATCTCATACGTTTACTTAATAAAAATTTTACAAATCAAATCTCAAAATAATTTGAACATTTCTACAATTTTTAATCTGTTCATTTACAATTGTATATTAATAATATGTCTTTACAACTATGTGAACATTTTGTGAATATTTTATATTTGTAAACTATTCGAAACTTTGTAAAAAAAAAAAAAAAGAAAAAGAAAACATGTGCAATTCATTTTTTATTGCTGCAAGGCATGTTTTTTTTTGTTTTTTTGTTTTTTTGTTTTTTTGTTTAAATAAAGCATGAAGTGAATTGAATTGATTTGAAATTTTGTGCCATTAACCCCAAATGCACAATTATGCCGCGGCCCCAAGAACGTGGGCATGGTGGGAGGAGCTTTGTATGGCAGTGGAACGCTCCAGCTGATCTCACGTTTGATTCCTCCGCCGGTATTGGCTAACACTTTAGCGACATAGTGGTTGACTAACTTGACTAGTAATACGAATCCCGAATTTCTGGGAATTAAAGTTGAGGATGAGAGTGAAGTCGATTCTTTATAATTATTGAGGATGCCGACGATGAAGAGAGTTAAGAGGAAGGACCTGCAAGCGCCCTTTGATGATGGTAAATAGGTTATGGAAATTGATTTTTTTTTTCTATGGATGTGTTCGGTCTTTGTGGCTTATATATGGGATGCATGCTAGGAGGATCATGCTGTCCAGATCGGCATCATGCAGTCAAAAGCATCCGTGCCTGCCGGGGCGGTGGTTCTGCACAGCCAAAAGCAAGTACTCTAGCTAGCTAGGATCGCTGGATGAGAAGTTTCATATTAATGCATTTTTAAAAGTACACTTTGTTACTATGTTAGCTTTCAGTTATCTTACTCATAAGGATGAAGTTAAGCTGAGGAAAAGGAGGAGGGAGAGTAGAAGATCTAGAAGAGGAGGAACTGGAGGAAGAGGGAAGAAGATCGAGATCGAGGAGGAAAAGTAGGAGGAGGGGAGTAGATGGACTTGATTGAAGGAGGATTAAAAAGGAGGAGGGAGAGTAGAAGAAGAGGGGGAACAAGAAGAAGAGGGAGAGTAGAAGAGGAGAAAAAGGAGGAGGGAGGAGAAATAAGCTCACACCCCCTTCATGTTTTAATCCAATTTAGGGTTAGGGTTGGGTCATTAGGATCGGGATTAGGATTAGGTTAGGGTTGGAATTAGGTTTAAGGTTAGGATTAGGGCTATGATAAGGATTAGGGTAAGGTAGGGCAGGAGAAGGGATTACTGGAGGAAAAGGAGGAGGGAAAGTAGAAGCAGGAGGAAGAGAATGAAAAGGCAGTGTAGGAGGAAGGAAATGAGGAAGAAGATGAACTCATGAAGAGGGGAAGGCTGAGGAGGTGGAGGAGGATCTCAAGCCAAGGTGAAAGAGCAGATTGGGAAAAGGAGCAAGAGGAAAAATACATGGAGGAGAAGGATCGGGAGGGAAAGAGGACAAAGAGGAGTAGAAGAAGGATTATAAGTGAGAAGGAGAAGGTATTGGAGAAAGGGAAGGGAAAGGAGGAAAAGGAAGAGGAAAAGGAGGAGAAAGAGGAGTAGAAGGGGAAGAAATAGGGAATAGAAGGAGCTAGGAGAAAGAGAAGGGAGAGGAAATAGGGAAAGAAAGGAGAAAGAGGAGAAGGGGTGGGGAGAAGCAGGATAAGTGATGGATAACAATGATGTGATGATAGTAGTGGTGATTGTGATGATGATCTATGAGCATAGAGAGGATCGTGAAAGTGATTTGTGATGAACATTTTAAAACATTTGCTTTTTGATGATGCTGATTATGCTGAAAAGGTGATGATAGTAATGATGATAGTATTATACCAAGGATGAAGATGAATGATAATGTTATTGATTGTAATTAAGGATGATGACAGTGAAATTAATGATGATGACTTCAAGAAATTTTGATGAAGAATACTATGATGATAATGATAATGATTGTGATGATAAAGGTGACGATGGTGGTGGTGAGGATGAGGGTGATAATGATGAAGAAGAATAAGGTGATGACGATGATGAAAATGATGGTGATTGATCATGATTCAAAGGAAGATTTATAGGATGTTAGTTGCATTATGTTTTATAATAATTTGGTTATATTATTGAAGATGATGATAATGATAATGATGATAAAGGTGGTGATGATGATGAAGTGATCATAATCAGAATGGATGAAGATAATGATAATATTAGTGATTGCAATATGTTTGATGATTATAATGGTGAAAATATTGAACATGATGGTGACAGTACTGATAAAGGTGATGATGTTGAGGATGAAGAAGAAGATGATAATTCTGGAAATAATTATGCTGAAAATGATGCTGAAAATGATGATCGTATAAGGAAATGATAATGAAGAAGAATAAGATGATATTGAAGATGATGACGATATTGATGATGGAGATGATTATGATAGTGATCATGATTATTAGTGATTGCAGTATTGATGATAATTCTAATGATGTGGATGATGATGATAAGCAGGCTGAGGATGATGATTACAGTGATGTTGGTGGTTTATGTGACTCAATCAAAATTTCTTGTAAAGTGACAGATATGCATAAATTTGCATTTTGCAATGAAAAAAATTCATATCAGAATGATGTGCTTACTCTTGAAAGATCGATCATATTACAGATCATCCTGGCAGGCAGTATCGATGATGATTAGGATGAAGCAGTTTAAATTGGTGAGTTGAACTTCATGGAAAGAGAGCCAGTTGATGAAATCTCCATTGCCCTGTCTTCGCTCAGCCATTTGATACCGTGAGTATATTAAAGAGAAGTACTTGTTTACCCACATGTCTTGCCTGTAAGAGCTAGATGGACAAAAAGTAGAGAATTTGGCTGTCAATGGGTGAAAAAAGGGATTGGTTACTTGAGAAAGGATGAGATTGAGAAGGCAACATGCAGAAATAAGCATGATGAGAAAGATTGTAATCAGTGATGAAGATGACAATGATTACAATAATCCTGTTATTAATGATGATAAGGAAGATCGGGGAGGAGTAGGACATATCATGCTGCTGATTGTTATGATGACTAAACAATTTCCACAAAAGGTTTGTGGACACGCATGCACAATTTTAATTTGAATTTGTGCAGTTTGATAGATCTCATCATCGTGCAATGGTACAATAGTAAGATTTTTGTACTAATACAGGTAGTAGTGATTTTCTGTTATTTTCAGTAAAAGTTTGATTTCAGTTAATGCAATTTTGTAGATGACATCAAGGTACAGTGCTTCAATAGTACAATTAACCTATGGCTACTGGAACCGGATGGCCCCTCTGTTAAGCCTATGTGAAATGGACAGTTCAGTAGTTAACAGGTTAAGATTTTTTCGTAGCAACAGTATGCAAATGATGCATGCACATGATTGCATTCATTGTATGATCTATCCGCACTTGAGTTGAGGCTATGCATCTATTTGCACAAAGCTGTTGAGCTTTCTTAGGCTTTGTGCAATAAATGCAAACAGCCTCAATGAGAGTGGATAGATCGTATAATGATCGAATAAATTATGCATTGTTTGTTTCATGCAGCAACTCTTTTAGATCCTATTATTTAATGAAATAAAAACAAAAATAGGTCTATCCTACAAACTTTTTTATGTGCTTATCCCAAAGATTCGCACAGTCATGGAAGCCACTGTTTGCTTTCTTGTGTGGCATACATCACGTAAAATAAGCGCAGCAAAACTTAAAGGTAATGGGCTCTGTAACAAAACAACAAAAGATTAAAAGACAAAAAAGAATGTTGGATAGCATTATAAACTATTGCATGCTTTTCAAAAAAAAATGTGGGATAGGCTCAAAAACTGAATCACACCTGATTGTGCTCAACCAATCATTTGATCAGGATCTAGGAGTGAGTTGTATAATAGTGGTTAAACTATTGGTTTCAACATCTGGTACATTATTGAGATTTTTTGTAGCGATAGTAGTGGTTAACTCTCATTTTCAATAAAATCAGCAATGTTCCTTTCACTCCAGGAGCATCCTACCTGGTTTTTGCTTTTGATGACGATGCTGCTGATTGATAGTGCTGATCATCATGATCCAAATGAAGCAGTAGTTGGTGGGCCAGCGCATTTCAGCAAGCAGAGGTTCAGTTGACTGAAGGCCTGTGTTAAATGCTGTCAGTGAATGCACCAAAACACCTCCCCATCAGAGATCATGTTGGTTTAGGTAGGTTTCTGTACAGAAAATTAAAGAATACAAAAAGATTGTATGGAGCTCATGGATAAAAACATCAGTATGACCATTTTCAGCCATCTGTGGGACCAAAATCCTGAAATATAGTTAAACTTATTTCATCAGTATTCATCTTGGAGCAGAAGACCTTTTTTTTGGATTTTTTCAATTAAACAATCTGTCCCACTACAGAAAAAAAAGGTTATTTATTTAGATGGGATCACATATCATTTTCTTGCCAAGGTCAAATTAGGTTGGACATGTGCATGGCCTTGCACAAAAGAGGTCTTGCTTGTTTTATGCTTTTCAGGAATTTCCCTTGGAATCTGTGTTCCACTTTTCATTGCTGTGTGATGGGATAGCTCTGTATGAAAGCAAGTTTCCATTAATGAATAATCATTCAATTTCTTTTACAAGTAAAAACTGGGTCATTCGTTCGCATGTGTGATCACTTTAATAAAGAGCATTTTTCAAATGTCTGTTTAAACACAAGATGTGAAATGATTTTTTTTTTCTTTTCAATTAAAATGAAACACTTTTCAGGTTAAAAAACTGTATATATAAGTTTCAGTCACATGTAATTTGATTTTCCATCCAGATGGTCACCTGTGAGGCACTTTGTTTCACTCTATAAAGAATGTCACCAGCAGAGTTAGGTTTCCAAGTTAATTGATAAAATAACCTACCTCTATCATCAAGTGCTGTCCTGGTGGGACTGGTTACAAATGTGATGTACTCCAGTTTTCTTTGATCATCTGTCCTTCTTCTGACCTCTCCAAAGCAAAGTTGTGTCTCCTGCTTGAGGACGTCTGAACGGTTCTTGAATCTACTTAAGAATAAAACTGAAAAGAGCTGTTATTATAAGGATAACAGAAAGAAATAAAACAATTTTACATGGCATGACATCGACTCTGAACAAAAATAATAGGAAAGATGGGCCCGTCTTCCATGAGGGAAACAGAGCAACCTTCCACAAAGTTACATTCTACCACCATCACATCTACTTGCAAATGACTCCTTCTCCTGTACTGAGCAGCTTATCTCACAAGCATATCCCTCCAAGACAACAACTCAACCACCCAAATAACGGAAGCACATCAGCCAAACAGACTCATATCAGCTCAGCTTATCCTGGCTCAGTTCAGCTCGTATCACCTCCAAGACAGCAACTCAACCACTCAAACAAGGGAAGCACAGCCAAACAGACTCGTATCAGCTCAGCTCATCCTGGCTCAGTTCAGCTCGTATCACCTCCAAGACAGCAACTCAACCACTCAAACAAGGGAAGCACAGCCAAACAGACTCGTATCAGCTCAGCTCATCCTGGCTCAGTTCAGCTCGTCTCACCTCCAAGACAGCAACTCAACCACTCAAACAAGGGAAGCACATCAGCCAAACAGACTCATATCAGCTCAGTTCATCTCACCTCCTCTCACAAGCAAACATCTGGTAATTCTGGTACTGAATAGGCTCTATCAAGAGATGAGAGGAAAGCATCAAGAGGACGTAAGAAAATGAAAGGTTAGAACATCACATCATATTTCAAATAGGAAATAGCACCAACATTACAATAAGGACAAATTAAATTTGATTTCCTTCCAGTGTGCACTGCATTTTATTTTCTTTGTTTTCATTTTCTCGTATTTGACATATAATTTGAATTTTTTAACACAAGTTTCCATATTGCACTTTTGGATAGAATTTCTATGAGTTAAAATGTTTCAAATTATATTTTTTATATTAAAATGGTATTTCAACTGACCTGAACAAAGCGATCATTGATGTCACATGTACAACTATTGTTCTTGAATTTTGAATAACTGTCAACCCACCTAGGACTTAGCAGTTACAAGACTATTGCTCTAGACATGCAGTGAACCCTCTCATCTCTGATGATGATGGTTACAATGATTATGATGTTGTAGATGATGATGGTGTTGGTCAATGGCGTAATGAGCCAAAATATATATATATTTTTTTTTGGGGGGGGGGGGCTCAATCTTTGCAAGGAGAGAAGCGACCAATCCTGAGGGACCGAGCCGGGGATACCCCCCCACGATATGGAGCTTTTTCATTTTTTTGACTTACATAATATGTGCAATCTGCAAAACCTGAAAAGAAAATTCCAACTTCATTTCAGTTTAATTTTAATTTTTTCTCATTTCCAACAAAAGAAGTAAATATCATGAAAAACAAAAATTTGAAGTGCAATATATGCAATATGAAACATCAAATTTGATGACATGTACTATCATGGATAAGCGTGTCATGAATCTACCGACCGGAAAAGGATTTTTTTTTTCATGAACTTGGAAACATGCAGCCCAAATAATCTTCGCAAGTTTCAAACAAATGCCAGCGTTATACAAAATACTGTATTACTTATGATAATAATACAGACAAAGACACTATGAAATAAAAGGGACGAGCATGGAGAGGGTGTGATGGAGTGGGGTACCAGGGTTTCACTCCCACAGTGGTGTAGCTAGGATTTCATTTTAGGGGCAGTAGTGAGCACGCGAAGCGTGTGAATCAGTTACTGAGCGCATATGAAGCGCGCTCCTTGGGGAGGGGGTGGAGGGTGCAGGGAAGGGGGAGTTTGCGCGGGAGCTTTGACGTTTCTTTGAATTGTTCCTGTCTGCTCCCGCTCTTCTTACATTCTCTTACCTTTTTCTTTTCTCGCTCCCACTTTTTTCCTTGTATTTTTCTTTTTTTTTCTTTCTTTTTATGTTGGCGTTTTGGAGGGTGCAACCGCCCCATCGCCCCCCCCCCCCAGCTACGCGGGTGCACTCCCCTGGTATAGGAGCTTTTTGCAGTATTGATGGTTTGCAACTCTGTAAAAGAAGGCTATTTGGGACTACTAACTGAAAGCCCATGTCTAGTTTTGGTAAATCTAAGAATATTCATTATCAAAGTTTGAATCCATTGTCAGATAAACAGATAAAACCAAGTGTTATATCATAAAACACATTAGTATTGATATTATGCGTGTTTTCTTCCTTGCTATGCATGCTCTTTGGGAAATTGTGAATGCGTTACTTAACAGTAGAAAGGGAGTCTAGGGAGAAATAATGAAATTCGCGTGATATCACTAATACAAAATTGAAAATAAACCATGGTTGAATTTTTTTTGGGGGGGCAGGCGCCCTCCAAGCCCCCCTCCAGTACGCCAGTGGTGATGGTGATGATGGTGGTGGTAGTGATGATGTTAATGATGATGGTGGTGGTGATGATGATGATGATCATGATGGTGGTGTTGATGATGATGTTAAAGATGATGGTGGTGGTGATGATGATGATGATGATGATGTTGATGATGGTGGTGGTAATGATGTGGTGATGATGATGGTGCTGGTGATCATGATGATGGTGGTGGTGGTGATGATGGTGGTGATGAAGATGAAGGTGTTAATGATAATGATCATGATAATGGTGATGAAGATAATGGTTTTCATGATGACGGTGAAGATTATGATGATCATGACGGTAATGATGATAATGGTGATGAAAATGGTGAATGATTACGGTGATAATTATGATTATGATGATGATGACGGTATTGATAATGTTGATGATGGTGGTGTTGGTGATGATGATGATGATGATGATGATGATGATGATGATGATAATTGTGATGAAGATGATGGTGTTAGTGATGATGGTGATGATTATGATGATGATAATGATGACGATTATGATGTTGCTGTTGATGGTGTTGGTGATAATGATGATAATAGTGATGAAGATGACAGTGTTAATGATGACAGTGGTAATTATGATGACCGTTATAATAGTGGTGATGAAGATGGTGCTAATGAAGACACTGATGATTATGATGATGATGATGATAATGGTTATAATGATGAGAATGAAGATGATAATTTGAAAGGAATGAAAGTGGTGATGATTGTGGTAAATGGCATGGGATAAGAGGATCATGATAGTGATGATGATGATAATAGTGTGTACTTTGGAAAGTGTTGATGATGTAATGTTGATTAATAGATAATAATGATGAAGATAATGATTATGATAATGACGATTTTTTCGTGATGTTAAAGGTAGTGATGAAATTAATATTAATTTGTGGTGATGATCGGTTTATAGTTGATGGTTTAGTTTACACAAAGGGCACTGGCAGATTGCCTTGGTTTCAAACCCATGACTTGGCAGTTACAAGACACTCCAGACTTGCAGTGAACCATTGCATCTCTGATTATGATGATGACAGTGATTATGATGTTGATGTTGATAATTAATGATGGCTGTAATGATGATGAGGATAATGATAATGGTGATGATGATGATGGTGTTAATTACAATGACAGTTGTCATGATGTTGAAGGTAATGATGAAATTAATGAATATTAACTTTTGATGATGATCGGTTCGTTGATGGTTTAGTTTGCCCGACTACAAAGAAAGAGCTTATGTATGCTTATGAGGAAGCAGTGGGGGGGGGGGGGGGGGGGAGGGGTACAAGGGACTTCGGAATGAAGGTGACTTCCTTAACAAAGGGCACTAGCAGATCGACTTGATTTCAAACCCAGGACCTAGCATTGCTGTAGACTTGCAGTAAACTCTCTCATCTCTGATGATGATGGTGACGATGATTATTATGTGGATGATGACGGTGGTAGTGGTGGTGATGATAATGTTGATGGTGGTGGTGGTGATGATGATGATGGAGTTAATGATGATTATCATGATGATGATAATGCTGATGAAGATGGTGCTAATGATGACGGTGATGATTATGATGATGATGACGGTAATGAAGTGATGATGATAATCGTGATGAAGAGGGTGCCAATGATTACAGTGATAATTATGACAATGATGACGACATTTATGATGTTGCTGTTGATGATGGTGTTGGTGATGATGATGATGATTGTGATGAAAATGATGGTATTAATGATGATGATGATTATGAGGATGGTAATGATGATAGTGGTGATAATAATGCAGTGAACCATCGCATCTGTGATGACGACGATTGTGATGTTGCTGTTGCTGGTGTTGGTGATGATGATGGTGATGATAAGAGGTGCATTCAGATTTGATGTGACTTTGTGCCGCCAGTGCTAATGAACGCGCATTAACGCTTCAACTCGCAAGTAAGAGAGCATTTTGTCAAAATTGTGCAAACAATCTGATGACAACAATTTTTGCGCTAACGTTTTAGGAATTTGATTGGTGTACATTTTTTTTGCAACCAGGCAGCAAACCAAAATGTGTTCTGCCTTGGTGACATTTTTTTGTTGCCCCATACCATACCCCATAGACGTGTACATAAAAAATGTGGCAGCACAAAGTCGCATCATATCTGAACGCACCTTTATGGTGATGAAGATGATGTTAATGATGACGAAGATGATGATTATCATGGTAATGATGGTAATGATGATAGTGGTGATGATGATAATGCAGTGAACTATTGCACCTGTGTGATGATGATGATGAGGAGGATTAAGGTGACCTGGTAAGGTGATAGTTTGAATGAAAGTGGTGATGATAGGGATAAGATAAGCAGTGAAGAGGATCATAATGGTGATGATGATGATGATGGTGATAGTGATTGCGTGAATGTTGAAAAGTGTTGATGATGTACTCTTGATGAAGATAATGACATGGTGATGATGATTATGACAGTTGTTGTCATGGTGATGAAGGCAGTGATGAAATTATGAATATTATATTGTGATGATAATTGGTTAGTTGATGGTTTAGTTTACTTGACTATAAAGAAAGCTTACATGTATGTATGCTTATGAGGAAGTAATGGGAGGGGGGTGAATTCAAAGGGCATACTAGTAGGTCGACTTGGTTTCAAACCATGGACTTGGCAGTTACAAGACCATTGTTCTAGACTTGCAGTGAACCATCGCATCTCTGAAAATGTTGATGATGGTGATGGTGGTATTGGTTATGGTCAACATTGACAATGATACTTGAACAAAAACTTAGTGATAATAGCAGAGCACAGCACTTTGAAATGTTGTGTTGGTGCTATTATGGAACATTAATATTGATCCTTATGATGTTAGTGACGATGGTGGTAACGACGATGCTGTTGATGATAGAGATGTTAGTGATTGTAATCATAAGGATGTTGATAATGAATTTATGATAATGGTGATGATCAGAATAGTAATGATGATAATAATGATGATCATGATGATTTTACATTTCAGTCCCTATTGCTAGACTCTGCAAGCACAGGACTAATGTCTCCTAGCACCCTCTCCTGCTGTCACTGAGGATGGAGTCCCTTATGGTAAGAAGACAAGTTAAGAAAGTGATGGTAATCTGATTTCGTATGAGAGTAGAGATTAGGTTCCTCTCTCATGGTAGCAGAAGACATCTTTTCTTGTCATTTGATGATTTTGAGACCCTCCAGATGATCCATGCTTTCCCTAGACAGAAAAAAAAAAAGAAAAATAGTTACAAGATGTCCTTTTTTGGCATATTTAAAATTCCTAGTGTCAACTAATGTACCTATGTGTATGCCTCTCCCATGCATTCACATGATACTGTTACTACTTAGACGTCCTAGAGGGAGCGAGTTGGCTCAGTCGGTAAAGTGTCTGCCTGTTGAACCAAAGATTCGAGTCCAACCCAGTTAGATGACTGAAGCCTATGTTGTGTGTTGTGCCCCTCCCCTGTTTCATAGACGCAGGCTATACTATAATGGAAAACAATTCGTCCCTCGGATAGGGAGGTCCTGTGTAAAGGAGAGTCACCACCTTTGGACGTTTAAGATCCCACTGCACTATTCATATAAGAGTAGGGGGAAACCCCAGTGTACGTGGTTCACCTGCACACCCCCAATCAGTGATATCGGGAGGAGAGACCTGAGGGTTACAGCGATTTGATTCGCTTTTCACCTCCCAGGCACAAGTGATGTCAAACAAAATATCAATAATAATAATAAGAAGAAGAAGAAGAAGAAGAAGTCTCTCCATAGCTCGTTTGCTCATAAGCACTCCACTCTAATGATGGTGTACAAGCAAACCGTACATTCCTCCTATACCGTGCATGTTTTCTCGATATCTTTTGATATCAGCTGAGTGTGAGAAGATGTTTCTGCCTTTTCCCTTTTTCATTGTTAACCCATTCATGACAGAGGGTCCACATTTTGTGGTATGGTCTAATAACTTTTGATGCAGAGCCCTAAAAATCATACCAAGTACATGAGCAGAAAGAGCAAAAAATTCTACACATACTCTGCCTGTTTTTGTTGCATCAATATTTGTTGTTTGATGCTGAAATTTTTAAAAATGAAAATAAGCATTAAAATCCTTAAATTGGCAATGCGATGAAAATGTTAAAATTACCGTTTTTCCCTGCAGACTGGCAACTTTATGATTTCTCATCATACATTCTGTCAATTAATATTTATTTCAGATACATGATGTTTTATAAGAAAAATGTAGCAGTAAAAGAAAAATGTTGGTGTTGCCAATTTGAAGAATAAAAGCTGATCAAATTAGGCTTTAAATAATTCCTGTCACAAATGGGTTAATAAGCTGTTTAATTTTTGTAGTTGTTGGTTGCTTGAGCTGGTGGAATGGCACTTCAATCCTGAAAATAAACACTGACAAGTTCATTATCTTTGAAATAATTCTAATGATCTTTCTCTTGTTCTCTCTATCTCTCTCTTTCATCAATTAATCTATTTTCTTTCTTTCTTTCTTTTCTTTCTTTCTCTTTCTCTTTCTCTTTCTCTTTCTCTTTCTCTTTCTTTTTCTTTTTTCCTCTCTCTCTCCCTTTCTCTATCATAGGTGAAGATGCACTAGTCTTCCTTGAAGAGGACTTTAATCTATCCGTACATCTCTGACGATCTCCTTTCCCAAGTCTAAGTAGCTCAGCAATCTCACAGGCAACAACTGACATGTGACACAGCAACAACTCTACAACTTCAAGAGAAGCATATCAGCCATCCAGACGCATCCTAGCTCAGGTTGTCTCGGCTCATCTCACAAGCAGACATCTGGCTATAAGAGGATGGTACCAGGCTAGCACCACCACGAGGCAAGAGAAAAGCATGTTGACGAAAGATGTGACAGAGGGAAAAGCAAGAAAGGAGAAGAAAGGTTAGAACAACATACCAAATCATAAGTGGGAAATCAAAGCAATGTTAGAAAGACAAATTTGTTCTTTATTCAGTCTACACTGTATTTTATTTTCCTTTTTTCCACTTTTTTTCACAGTTTTCAGATGTAACATAACTGCATTTTGTTTCAGTGTTTCATTTCTAATTTCCAAATGCAAAATAAATGTTGCTTGCTTAGCACTCGAGGATGACAGTGAAATACCATTCATAATTTGATTACATATAGATTTTTACTTATATTGCTAAGGACCCTATATTGCACTTAGGTATGGAGTCACAATTTTTTATTGGCAATTCCTTAATGGTGTCTTGACACAGCTCTAATGAACTACCATGTAGACTGGCACATTGATGATATATTCTCTATGGGAGAAATATTTTTCAGTGGCAATTTTTTTGTTATTGCATCATACATGACGTCAAATAGACTTTGTCAAATGAATACTGATGTTACTCACTTTTCAAAGTACCTGAATACGTAAAGTTTGAACAGTTAACCCTATGTTCCGACAAGACAAAGTTTTAGTGCTGTTTGAGAACCTAGGAAATAATAACACGATTTGTGAATCAAAGTTTTCATTACTTAAATACGGGCTTGCTCATGGCACTATAGCATTAACAGTCTAAGGCTTGCTCAGTCTGAGATGTTTCCAGGATTGTTGGAATATTGATATAATTGAACAAAGGCATTTTGGATTCTTGTATTTTATTCTGTAAGAGAGTGATTCTCACAGAGCTCCAATATTTTTTTGACTTAACCTGGGCTACCATTATGGCCTAGGTGCACTAGTGTAGTGTTTGCTTTTTGCATGAGGCTGTTATTTGCTCGGCAGTGGTGCTTATATCCACTGCGCTTTTGGACGTGTTACCTGTACACAGCAATGGTCATATCAGGCACACATGCATATGTTTCTGCTGTGTAGACATGCTTATGCCTGCCATGTAGTGGGTCCCATTTCTGCTATGGAGTGGTACATATATCCGCCACATAGCGGGACCTGTTGCTGCTGAGACGTTGTGCTTCATTCACCATGCAGTGGAGCCAATATCTGCTACATGTGGTACATACATCCACCATGTAGTGAACCCGTTTTGCTAGGGAGCGGTGCATATATCCGCCACGAAGTCGGGTCCAGTTTCTCCTAGGCAATTGGTGATGATATCAGCCATGTAGTGGAGCCCATTTCTGCTATGCCAGGTTGCTTTTGTTTGCCAGAAGCAAGGCCCATTTCCTGGACCTTCATTGATGTTTTTCTTCAAGATATCCGACTGTGAAGCCTCTGATGCTGATCATGCTAGTTGTCTTTCAAGACCTATAAGTACCCTGATGCATGGAGTTAAAACAATTACACTTGATAGACCTAATTCTCAACCTCTTGATCAAAGTCAATAAAAAGGCCTACCAAGGCACATCTATCCTGTGAAAGAACAAGCCTGATTATACATTTTTGAAACATCACTTTTTGTCTGGCAACTCCATAGGCTTATACATGCATTAACTATTGTCTTGGAACTTAGGCTATCACTGTTATTTTTTTTTACAACTCCATTTTACATGTTTATCAGCCACCCTGGTGACAATCCAACAAAAGTTTTAACAAAGAATTTAGAGTTGTATGATACTAGTGTACAAACTAAGGTAACATTTCAGT